>JAVIAB010000102.1:18584690-19029690 GCA_032433765.1 Megaustenia siamemsis
CCGACATGTCTAAAATTAGTATCACTGTTGAAATCACTGTAATAAGGTCTGCAGATTTTGCTGGCACTAAATGGCCGCACACTTCTGAGAAAATTCGCAACGTCCGCCGTGAATTCCACAGCATGGGGGTTACCAATGGCGGTCTCCCGGAGAAGGCGGAGCGTAGCCGACGTCACCGTGTCCAGAGATATCTTTGTAGTGAATGAACTGACCAGGAGCAACAGTTGTTTGTGAATAGTCAAATCCGCCAGCAGTCTCATGAAACATTCACATAGATGACTTCACCGACTTGACGATTTGATTTCCATTTGACATAAATTACTCACGCTCCAAATGTAAGTGCGAACTTCGTAATATGTTCATTCATTAGTTGACAATTTAGTTAGCTAGTAAGTTAATTGATTATTTAGTTAGCTAGTAAGTTAATTGGTTATCTAGTTAACTGGTAAATTAATTGGTTATTTTGTTAGCTACAGTGTTACTTGGTTATTTAGTTAGTTACTTAGTTAATTGGTTATTTAGTTAGCTAGTAAGTTAATTGGTTATTTAGTTAGCTAGTAAGTTAATTGGCTATCTAGTTAGTCGATTAGTTAATTGGTTATTTAGTTAGTTTCTTAGTTATTTTGTTATTTAGTTAGCTAGGAAGTTAATTGATTATTTAATTAGCTAGTAAGTTAATTGGTTATCTACTTAGTTGATTAGTTAATTTGTTATTTAGTTAGCAAGTAAGTTAATTGGTTATCTAGTTAGTTATTGAGTTAATTGATTGTTTAGTTAGTTACTTATTTAATTGGTTATCTAGTTAGTTACTTAGTTAATTGGTTGTTTAGTTAGTTACTTGTTTAATTGATTATTTAGTTAGTTGCTTAGTTAATTGGTTGTTTAGTTAGTTACTTTTTTAATTGGTTATTTAGTTAGTTGCTTAGTTAATTGATTGTTTAGTTAGTTACTTTTTTAATTGGTTATCTATTTAGTTACTTAGTTAATTGGTTATTTAGTTAGTTATTTTTTAAACTGGTTATTTAGTTAGTTACTTAGTTAATTGGTTATTTAGTTAGTTACTTCATCATCAAGTACCGGGCCTGCTGGCGTAGGTGATCATGTCTATCCACAACTTGTGATCACGACAGTTATTTATCATTTCTGTTGTTGACCTTCTGCCAAGCCATTCTCTTAAGCTGTCTGGTATATTTTCTCTTTGTTTCTCTCTATCTCTTCGTACCTCATTTTTTCCAGTTGTTACAATATATTCCAGCTGTTCTCTTCTCATTGCATGGCCAAAAAATGATGATTGTTTCTTCCTAATATTGGAAATTAGCTCTCTTTTTGCTTTGGCCTCTTTTAGAACGTTTTCATTACTCTTCTTAGCTGGCAATGGTATTCTCAACATTCTTCTATAAATCCACATTTCTACAGACTCCAGTGATTGTCTTGTCTGTTGTCCTATTGTCCATGATTCACATCCATTTGTTGAGACTGGCTCTACATAACATTTAAGAACTCTTTTTTCATGTTTCTATTGTCAAAAATGGATTGCATAGTATCTTCCTCATTTTTGGGAAAGCTGCTTTCAGTCCGAAAAAAAATCCGCCACTACTGGGGTTTGAACCCGGACCCTTCTGGTTAGGAAGCGAGCACACTAACCACTCAGCCACCGAGGCGAGCACACTAACCACTCAGCCACCGAGGCGAGCACACTAACCACTCAGCCACAGAGGCTTCGGTTATATAGTTAGCTAGTTAGTTAATTGGTTATTTAGTTACTTAGTCGACTATGTTCCGTTAATAAATTCGTGAACACATTGTCCTTCAGTTTTCTCTGGAACTATTTGATTAACTGCAGTAAATTTGTGTACGCAATCTTAGATTTTCATCCAATGAAACATTTTATAACATTTAAGTACAGAAGGCATCCTGTATTTTGTTCAAATCGTTTTTTGTTACATAATTTCAGGAAAATTACCAAAAGAGTAAGCATTACATTTTAACGATAATTCAAGTTTACTTTTTTCACGCGAATCAGAGGCGTATCCTTATCATTTCAATACCATTAGTAATTATGCCACTTCACGTCATTTTTCATTCTGTCGCTTCTTGTTATTTATAATTCTATCTATTCTCGTCATTTCTCAGTATTTTAATACACTTTAATGCACAGTCTCTGCCCTGGGAGTGGATGAAGATCTTGGATGAGTCCAAAGTGAACGTGTTAACATGGGTGTACTGTCCAGGGCACGCTGGTGCATGTGGCAATGAAACAACCCATACGTTTGCTGGCAGCTCTGGCACTGAATTTGGCCTTATTCTCGACAAAGAGAACATCGCCATGTTTGTTCTTCATTTCTTAAGAGAAGGAGGAGGAGAATGGGTGGGACATTGATGTATATATTGAGAGACTGAGGAGAATGGGTGGGACATTGATGTATATATTGAGAGACTGAGGAGAATGGGTGGGACATTGATGTATATATTGAGAGACTGAGGAGAATGGGTGGGACATTGATGTATATATTGAGAGACTGAGGAGAATGGGTGGGACATTGATGTATATATTGAGAGACTGAGGAGAATGGGTGGGACATTGATGTATATATTGAGAGACTGAGGAATATAAAGGGGCCTGGCCGATCCGAAGTTAGTGGGAAAATCAGCACCTTACAGAACGATCAGTCTGCATACGCTTCGATAATTGATTGACGGGCCGTGGAGCGGATATGGCGAAACCCCGATTAGAGTGAAACTGATTCCACGATTAGAAAAGAATAAAATATTATAACTTTAATAAAGATAGCAAATTCTCTATTTCACATTTGGTATTACCTCGTCAATTCAGAGATAGGTAAGCAAGAAAGAAGCACTGGGGAACAATAATCTGCTGTTTGTAGTGGGGCAAGGGCTAGGTGTGTCACCAACAAAAATATGCATGTATGGCGTACATACGTCACTTCGAATCTGACGACTATTAGAGAGTAACAAGTGTTCATTTGCAATGCTCAGCAAGTATTTTGTCAATCTTATACACTTTATTTTTCGCCCGTGAGCTGCTGGGGCTTCAAAGGGGAGTAAAGAACTGTGGCGCTGTTCCCTACCAGGCAAGTTCGTAAGAGGCGACTAAGGAGAGTTGAGCATGGGACCGGCTATCCTGTACTATAAAAAAAAATAAACCGAAAAAACTTCACAGATATGGACAAGTCAAAGAGAAGAAAACAAATAAATCCGCCATCCAGGAAAGATAAAGGTCTATGTCTAAGATATGTATTACGCAATCTGGAGAAAAATGTATGAGAATTAATGCAATTGGAAATAACCATATAATAGTAGAAGAAATACTGCTATTGGGCGTACAATCTGACACCTGGGCAGTAATATAGATAAAGAAGGAGGAACAGAGAATGATACCAAAATAGGGATATCAAAAGCAAGAGGAGAATTCGTTGCACTGTGAAACATATGGAAGTCCAAAGAAATTAGGCTAAACACAAAAATTAAAATTTTCATCTCCAATGTTAAGTCTTATTATATGGATGTGAAACATGGAGAACAACAAAAATGACAATCATGAAGATACAGACCTAATCGATGCTTACGCAGAAGAAAAGAATGGAAATGGGAGGACAAAATCACTATATAACATAAAATTATGGAAATGTATCTGAGTCAAATACAAGTGGATAAAGAGATACAGCGAAGACGATGGCACTGGATAGGACACACCCTGCCGAAACCATCTGAAAGTATTACACAACAGGCCCTTTTTGGAACCCCCAAGGAAAAAGATAAGGAGGAAGACAACGATATTCTTGGAGAAGGCAGATAGAAGTAGAGATGAAGATGATGGGGAAGACATGGAATAATCTTAAAAGAATGGCAAGAAACAGAAAAGCTTGGAAAGTGTTTGATGAGGACGTTTGCTCCACAGGGAGCTGAAATGGTAGAAAAAGATACACCTTATCTTCTCCGCCTGTCCCACAATCTGCAACAATTCTGGCTTCAACTTGTTGTCGTGAAATGATACCTTCTTTTTTCTAAGTCACGTAATGATGTTACCATTAGCGCTTGATGAATTAGGAACTTTGTCCTTGCGTACAGCAACATTACAACTTAATACATTATCCATTACTAGACAGGATGGGATTTCCAGAGCGGGTACGAGAGTGTTCTCTAAATAATCCCTGAAAATGTGTCCTTTCATTTCAGTGTGGCAGCCTCTTCCGTAGTAGAGCTTTCTTGGAAAATAAGTCATCACTGACAAGCCAGACCCCTCTGCGTTGTCTTTTACCACTGGCAATTCTTCTGTTACTTTCACTGTCGACTAATTGCAATTCTTCTGTTACTTTCACTGTCGACTAATTGCAAATCTTCTGTTACTTTCACTGTCGACTAATTGCAAATCTTCTGTTACTTTCACTGTCGACTAATTGCAATTCTTCTGTTACTTTCACTGTCGACTAATTGCAATTCTTCTGTTACTTTCACTGTCGACTAATTGCAATTCTTCTGTTACTTTCACTGTCGACTAATTGCAAATCTTCTGTTACTTTCACTGTCGACTAATTGCAATCCTTCCTCAAAGGAAAAGTGAGCATTAATCCACGTTGCATCCAAATATACGTTGTTTTATTATCCCATCCTTCTCTCCTGAATCAGTTTTAGGCATTTATTCCGTGAAGCATTCAATCGTGGCACTTCACAAACAATATTCTTGCATTTTTCAGGATTATTTTTTATTCACAAAGAATTAGAAAGTTCTCATTGAACGGAAAAAGGGGGGGGGGGGGGGGATACAATGTAACACCTTTAAATGTCTGTCCTTAAGGCCACATGTTTTTGTTCACATATGTTATATAAGCAACATTGTACACTAAATCACTTTTATAATAGACAGGAACATATAAAACAATGTATTAAGGTCGGGGAGAATCTAAGAGAGCGTGCAAAATGTCAGAGCAATATGTCAAACGGTTTTCGAGCTAATTTATTTCGATTGTGTTCACGAATATATGCACGGACTATTATAGTTAGGTACACAGTTAACTCATGAAATTTAATCCCAACAAGACAAACAAAACTCTTTAGATCACGTAAAGAGACACATTTACATACCAGGAGTCATCTTGAGAGAAAAATTACAATGAAAACAAGACAAACGAGTCAGAAAAAAGACTAAGAGGACTGACAACATCAAGAAATGAACAGGAAAATGTATGACAGCGTCAAGGCATCAAGACCAGAAACAGAGAGAAATAGTTCAAATTTCGACGTGGAGATGACAAAAGATGATGATGGACTAGTTAATTAGTTACTTAGTTAATTAGTTACTTAAAAAGAAACCGGAAATGAAATGACCAAAAAGAAAAAAAAAATCGGAGTGTCGTAGTCTTACAAGTTACGGTTCAGCGACTGCGAGCTGGTTCTAATATAGTGAAGCACGTGAAATTTGCCTTTTTAAATGGTGAGTTGATTACAACAAATGTGGGTACTATAAAATCCTAAAATTTAGGACAAGTAAGTAAATGTGGGTATTGTAAAATTCTAAAATTTAAGATCAGTAAAATCATATATTTATATACCTCAAATAAGCAAAAATCTTTCATAAAGGCATGACAGTAGGGTAAGAAATCAGACTGAAGGTCGGTGAAAAAAATAAGATTTCATGAAATAGAATTACAGAAATTCATCAAACAGTTTCCGAGATAATTAATAAACTCTGTGGGCACCAATTTCTGAATGGACTTTAGTTAATAATCTAGTTATTTAGTTATTCAGCTAATTAGTTAATGAATTTGTCAAATAAATAACTAGTCAGTCAGCCAGTAATTTTATTTTTTACACTTGTGTTTATGTGTGTGTGTCCAGGCAGAACAAAGAGCATTCTCTTTTTCGAGTTTCAAATTGCCAGGGTTCTTAACGGTCACAGCGTGAACACGGAAGGATCTCGGGTAAATTCTGTTGATTCCATTTAAGTAATGTCAAGTAGAGAGAGAGACTGGTAGTTAGAGATAAGACGTCGGCCATTAGACAAGAAGGTTCCGGCTCCAGGAGGTGGGAATTTCTCTTTTCAATTCGAGATTTCTTTGAAACTTTAATTTCTGTCTGTCAATGTAACCCGACGTGAAGCCCTATCGGATAACGACCAAAAACAATAGTCCACTTGAGCACTTTGCGAATATTAAAGAACTCCTGGCAGTTAAAGGCTAAACAGAGTAGGTTAAAATTGCCGGTAAAAGGACAAAACTGCTTAGCAAAAATCTACTCATGTCAAAAATGGATTTGTCAGGATGAACGGAGTTCAGCTAGTAGTAGATATAAGCTAGTAGTAGAACGGCGCATACATCATATATAAAATAGTAGTAGAACAGCGCAGATATCATATATAAGATAGTAGTAGAACGGCGCAGATATCATATATAAGATAGTAGTAGAACGGCGCAGTTATCATATATAAGATAGTAGTAGAACGGCGCAGATATCATATATATGATAGTAGTAGAGCGGCGCAGATATCATATATAAGATAGTAGTAGAACGGCGCAGATATCATATATAAGATAGTAGTAGAACGGCGCAGATATCATATATAAGATAGTAGTAGAACAGCGCAGATATCATATATAAGCTAGTAGTAGAACGGCGAAGATATCATATACAAGATAGTAGTAGAACGGCGAAGATATCATATACTAGATAGTAGTAGAACGGCGCAGATATCATATATAAGATAGTAGTAGAACGGCGAAGATATCATATACAAGATAGTAGTAGAACGGCGCAGATATCATATATAAGATAGTAGTAGAACGGCGAAGATATCATATACAAGATAGTAGTAGAACGGCGCAGATATCATATATAAGATAGAAGTAGAACGGCGCAGATATCAAATATAAGATAGCAGTAGAACGGCGTAGATATCATATATAAGATAGTAATAGAACGGCGCAGATATCATATATAAGATAGTAGTAGAACGGCGAAGATATCATATATAAGATAGTAGTAGAACGGCGAAGATATCATAAGTTAGTAGTAGAACGGCGAAGATATCATATACAATATAGCAGTAGAACGGCGAAGATATCACATATAAGCAAGTAGTAGAACGGCGCAGTTATCACATATAAGCAAGTAGTAGAACGGCGCGGATTTCACATATAAGCTAGCAGTAGAACGGCGCCGATATCACATATAAGCTAGTAGTAGAACGGCGTGGATATCACATATAAGCTAGTAGCAGAACGGTACAGATATCACATATAAGCTAGTAGCAGAACGGCGCAGATATCACATATAAGCTAGTAGCAGAACGGCGCAGATATCACATATAAGCTAGCAGTAGAACGGCGTGGATATCACATATAAGCTAGTAGTAGAACGGCGTGGATATCACATATAAGCTAGTAGTAGAACGGCGTGGATATCACATATAAGCTAGTAGCAGAACGGTACAGATATCACATATAAGCTAGTAGCAGAACGGCGCAGATATCACATATAAGCTAGCAGTAGAACGGCGCGGATTTGGTTATTGGTTATGGAAGGCCCCGGTATCACTGCAAACGAATTAAAATCCATAATTGCTCAACCGCCCGTGCCAGCATAATCATCCGAATCTCATCTCCCAAACAAAGAAAGGTAACTGTAGTCCTCATCATAGCAGTCTCAGCACACGCCAAAAGACATAAGGCGAAACCGCACAGAAAGTGAACACAGCCAACTGTTCCCTGTCACACGATGACATCATTCATCGTAAACAATTGGAATATCGAAACATGATCAAAACGGATGAGACACACAGCTCACGGTGTGCACAGAGCATTTAACTCAGTAGCTCCTGCAACAAGCCGGACTTGGAATATGAGGAAACTCAACAAGGAACACTTTGATACATAGCCTTCAAATGTTCCCGCCGCCTATCCACCATATACCGGGAGTCACGTCCTCTTGAAAATGATGATCGCCGTATTTTTAAAAAATGTATAGCGCTTGATGATGTTAGGTCATCATTGTTGACTCCAATTCCGAAAATATAGACACACAGTTAGTCGTCAGATTAACCTTGTCGCACATCAAACAACAGACCGTAAGATTAGCGTACGGCCGGTCTAGGGATGTACGATCAGCCATTACGATGATATAGCACACAAAAATGTCGTACACACAATTTCGCCCCCTTTAGTTTCCTAATTACTCTAGTGAAAGCAGCTTATGACGAACAAAACACTGTGCAAATTCTCTAAAGAGATAAAACTGCGGCTGACGAAGTAGTTTACATTAATGAGTAACTTGGACATAACTTGCGTCAAGAAATTACCAACAACGGTCATGAACAGCACCAATGTGACGTAAAGCGCAGATCAAGCCTAGACGTTGGAAGGTCTCATTCACAACACTTGATTTGTCAAAAAGGGATTGTTGCCGGCGTACGAATTCGCTTTAGCGGCGCAGATGTAATAAGCAGATCATCATTTTTACTTTAACGCGGAAAAGTGCAACGGAGAACCGAAATTCATAAGATCCCGAATGCACTTTCTGCAGCGATCAAGAGAACGTGACCTAGATCCACCATCTTTACGGCGCGGACATATCATATATAAGCTAGTAGTAGAACAGCGCGGATATATCATATATAAGCTAGTAGTAGAACAGCGCGGATATATCATATATAAGCCAGTAGTAGAACAGCGCGGATATATCATATATAAGCCAGTAGTAGAACAGCGCGGATATATCATATATAAGCCAGTAGTAGAACAGCGCGGATATATCATATATAAGCCAGTAGTAGAACAGCGCGGATATATCATATATAAGCCAGTAGTAGAACAGCGCGGATATATCATATATAAGCCAGTAGTAGAACAGCGCGGATATATCATATATAAGCCAGTAGTAGAACAGCGCGGATATATCATATATAAGCCAGTAGTAGAACAGCGCGGATATATCATATATAAGCCAGTAGTAGAACAGCGCGGATATATCATATATAAGCCAGTAGTAGAACAGCGCGGATATATCATATATAAGCCAGTAGTAGAACAGCGCGGATATATCATATATAAGCTAGTACTAGAACAGCGCGGATATATCATATATAAGCTAGTACTAGAACAGCGCGGATATATCATATATAAGCCAGTAGTAGAACAGCGCGGATATATCATATATAAGCCAGTAGTAGAACAGCGCGGATATATCATATATAAGCCAGTAGTAGAACAGCGCGGATATATCATATATAAGCCAGTAGTAGAACAGCGCGGATATATCATATATAAGCCAGTAGTAGAACAGCGCGGATATATCATATATAAGCCAGTAGTAGAACAGCGCGGATATATCATATATAAGCCAGTAGTAGAACAGCGCGGATATATCATATATAAGCCAGTAGTAGAACAGCGCGGATATATCATATATAAGCCAGTAGTAGAACAGCGCGGATATATCATATATAAGCCTGTAGTAGAACAGCGCGGATATATCATATATAAGCCAGTAGTAGAACAGCGCGGATATATCATATATAAGCCAGTAGTAGAACAGCGCGGATATATCATATATAAGCCAGTAGTAGAACAGCGCGGATATATCATATATAAGCCAGTAGTAGAACAGCGCGGATATATCATATATAAGCCAGTAGTAGAACAGCGCGGATATATCATATATAAGCCTGTAGTAGAACAGCGCGGATATATCATATATAAGCCAGTAGTAGAACAGCGCGGATATATCATATATAAGCCAGTAGTAGAACAGCGCGGATATATCATATATAAGCCAGTAGTAGAACAGCGCGGATATATCATATATAAGCCAGTAGTAGAACAGCGCGGATATATCATATATAAGCTAATAGTAGAACAGCGAGGATATATCATATATAAGCTAGTACTAGAACAGCGCAGATATATCATATATAAGCTAGTAGTAGAACAGCGCGGATATATCATATATAAGCCAGTAGTAGAACAGCGCGGATATATCATATATAAGCTAATAGTAGAACAGCGAGGATATATCATATATAAGCTAGTACTAGAACAGCGCAGATATATCATATATAAGCTAGTAGTAGAACAGCGCGGATATATCATATATACACTAGTACTAAAACGGCGCGGACATATCATATATAAGCTAGTTGTAGAACGGCGCGGATATATCATATATAAGCTAGTAGTAGAACGGCGCGGATATATCATATACAATATAAGCTAGTACTAGAACAGCGCGGATATATCATATATAATCTAGTAGTAGAACAGCGGATATATCGTATATAAGTTAGTAGTAGAACAGCGCGGATATATCGTATATAAGCTAGTATTAGAACAGCGCGGATAAAACGTATATAAGCTAGTAGTAGAATAGCGCGGATCTATCATATATAATCTAGTAGTAGAACAGCGCGGATATATCATATATAAGCTAATAGTAGAACAGCGCGGATATATCATATATAAGCTAGTACTAGAACGGCGCGGATATATCATATATAAGCTAGTAGTAGAACGACGGGGATATATCATATATAAGCTAGTACTAGAACAGCGCGGATATATCATATATAAGCTAGTAGTAGAACAGCGCGGATATATCATATATAAGCTAGTAGTAGCACAGCGCGGATATATCATATATAAGCCAGTAGTAGAACAGCGCGGATATATCATATATAAGCTAGCACTAGAACAGCGCGGATATATCATATATAAGCTAGCACTAGAACAGCGCGGATATATCATATATAAGCTAGTAGTAGAACAGCGTGGATATATGATATATACGCCAGTAGTAGAACAGCGCGGATATATCATATATAAAACAGTAGTAGAACAGCGCGGATATATCATATATAAGCCAGTAGTAGAACAGCGCGGATATATCATATATAAGCCAGTAGTAGAACAGCGCGGATATATCATATATAAGCCAGTAGTAGAACAGCGCGGATATATCATATATAAGCCAGTAGTAGAACAGCGCGGATATATCATATATAAGCCAGTAGTAGAACAGCGCGGATATATCATATATAAGCCAGTAGTAGAACAGCGCGGATATATCATATATAAGCCAGTAGTAGAACAGCGCGGATATATCATATATAAGCCTGTAGTAGAACAGCGCGGATATATCATATATAAGCCAGTAGTAGAACAGCGCGGATATATCATATATAAGCCAGTAGTAGAACAGCGCGGTTATATCATATATAAGCCAGTAGTAGAACAGCGCGGATATATCATATATAAGCCAGTAGTAGAACAGCGCGGATATATCATATATAAGCTAATAGTAGAACAGCGAGGATATATCATATATAAGCTAGTACTAGAACAGCGCAGATATATCATATATAAGCTAGTAGTAGAACAGCGCGGATATATCATATATAAGCCAGTAGTAGAACAGCGCGGATATATCATATATAAGCTAATAGTAGAACAGCGAGGATATATCATATATAAGCTAGTACTAGAACAGCGCAGATATATCATATATAAGCTAGTAGTAGAACAGCGCGGATATATCATATATACACTAGTACTAAAACGGCGCGGACATATCATATATAAGCTAGTTGTAGAACGGCGCGGATATATCATATATAAGCTAGTAGTAGAACGGCGCGGATATATCATATACAATATAAGCTAGTACTAGAACAGCGCGGATATATCATATATAATCTAGTAGTAGAACAGCGCGGATATATCGTATATAAGTTAGTAGTAGAACAGCGCGGATATATCGTATATAAGCTAGTATTAGAACAGCGCGGATAAAACGTATATAAGCTAGTAGTAGAATAGCGCGGATCTATCATATATAATCTAGTAGTAGAACAGCGCGGATATATCATATATAAGCTAATAGTAGAACAGCGCGGATATATCATATATAAGCTAGTACTAGAACGGCGCGGATATATCATATATAAGCTAGTAGTAGAACGACGGGGATATATCATATATAAGCTAGTACTAGAACAGCGCGGATATATCATATATAAGCTAGTAGTAGAACAGCGCAGATATATCATATATAAGCTAGTAGTAGCACAGCGCGGATATATCATATATAAGCCAGTAGTAGAACAGCGCGGATATATCATATATAAGCTAGCACTAGAACAGCGCGGATATATCATATATAAGCTAGCACTAGAACAGCGCGGATATATCATATATAAGCTAGTAGTAGAACAGCGTGGATATATGATATATACGCCAGTAGTAGAACAGCGCGGATATATCATATATAAGCTAGTAGTAGAACAGCGCGTATATATCATATATAAGCCTGTAGTAGAACAGCGCGGATATATCATATATAAGCCTGTAGTAGAACAGCGCGGATATATCATATATAAGCTAGTAGTAGAACAGCGCGGATATATCATATATAAGCCAGTAGTAGAACAGCGCGGATATATCATATATAAGCCAGTAGTAAAACAGCGCGGATATATCATATATAAAACAGTAGTAGAACAGCGCGGATATATAATATATAAACCAGTAGTAGAACAGCGCGGATATATCATATATAAGCCAGTAGTAGAACAGAGCGGATATATCATATACAAGCTAGTAGTAGAACAGCGCGGATATATCATATATAAGCTAGTAGTAGAACAGCGCGGATATATCATATATAAGCTAGCACTAGAACAGCGCGGATATATCATATATAAGCTAGTAGTAGAACAGCGCGGATATATCATATATAAGCTAGTAGTAGAACAGCGCGGATATATCGTATATAAGCTAGTACTAGAACAGCGCGGATATATCATATATAAGCCAGTAGTAGAACAGCGCGGATATATCATATATAAGCCAGTAGTAGAACAGCGTGGATATATCATATATAAGCTAGTAGTAGAACAGCGCTGATATATCATATATAAGCTAGTAGTAGAACAGCGCGGATATATCATATATAAGCCAGTAGTAGAACAGCGCGGATATATCATATATAAGCCAGTAGTAGAACAGCGCGGATATATCATATATAAGCCAGTAGTAGAACAGCGCGGATATATCATATATAAGCCAGTAGTAGAACAGCGCGGATATATAATATATAAGCCAGTAGTAGAACAGCGCGGATATATCATATATAAGCCAGTAGTAGAACAGCGCGGATATATCATATATAAGCCAGTAGTAGAACAGCGCGGATATATCATATATAAGCCAGTAGTAGAACAGCGCGGATATATAATATATAAGCCAGTAGTAGAACAGCGCGGATATATCATATATAAGCTAGTAGTAGAACAGCGCGTATATATCATATATAAGCTAGTAGTAAAACAATGCGGATATATCATATATAAGCTAGTAGTAGAACAGCGCGGATATATCGTATATAAGTTATAGCTTGTTTCATAACTCGTGCCCAACTTTTTAAATCGATAGCTTTTTAACCGCTTGTTGTAAGTTGTTCAAAATTTGCATGTAAAGTTATAATGATTAGAACCCAACAGGGAATTAATTTCCTAAAAAAAAAAACATTTGGTTATTATTGTTGCTTATTTGATTTATATAAATTTATTTATAAATCAATGAGATAGAACTGCTTGCACAGAACAGAGACAGATGGCGAGATTTGATAAAATATCTTTAAAAGAAAACTGCTAGAACAAAAATTCATATAGGAGAAGGTGTATCTTGGTCTACGCCCTATGGGCCGGTTACGGCTCGAAAGGTCAATAGATAGATAGATAGATAACGAACCATTGATGTAGTCAAAACTTAATGTTTACAGTATTTTAGGGTAAAAATAGCGAATAAAAATCCATACACGGTAAAATTGATGTTGTTTGCACGCTTTTGCCGTGTTTTGTAACACAATTAGACACTTGAGAAATTGTGTGTTCCATTTCCGTTCTTTCAGAGGTGTAGACGTGGAACGATAACATTTATCATGAGTCTTAAAATGAAATTCTGCAGTTTACAAAACATCGCAATAAAAATGTATGACTATTTAAGAGGCTAAGCGAGGAAGATTATTTCATTCTTTAGAAAACCCTGAGAATAGGACAAGACACATTTTGGATTTATCTAAACGGTCATTTAATCCCTGGATTCAAGCACGTGACCGTCAATGTTCAAAATATACAAAATCACAAGGAAGAGCAAAAATGTTGGATAATTTCGACAGTGAACTTATTAGAAGTGAAATTCGCAAAATGTTGGGTATGAATGAAACTGTTACAATAAGAAAATTAAAAGTATCGCTGAAAAAGAACAACAGTATTGAAATATCAAAGTCTACATTATGGAGGAATGTGAGAGCTGCAGGCTTTACATTCAGAAAGTATTCCAATGGACGAAACATCATCTGTGAGAAGCCACATATAGTAGTCATGAGAAGCAAGTACTTACGTGAAGTAAAAGAGGTGCGCAAGCAAGGTTATGATATTGTGTACTTGGATGAAACATGGATCAATGCTCACCACACTAACCAAAGGGAATGGCAGTCATCAGATGGAAAGATTAAGAGATTAATACCTAGCAGCAAAGGACAGCGCTTGATAATTGCTCATGCAGGTAGTCGACAACATGGACTAATACAGAATGCAGAGCTCATTTTTCTTTCAAAATCCATAGACATTCGGGATTATCACTCTGAGATGAATGGTCACATATTTAGACATTGGATTGAAAATTCTGTTCTCCCATCACTAGATCGACCATCTTGCCTAATAATGGACAATGCAGCGTACCACAACATTGTTGCACTTGAAGATAAAGTCCAGACGTCATCCAGTACAAAAGATGCTATTAAGATATGGCTCACAAAGGAGCACATACAATTTAATAACATGTACTTAAAACCTGAATTACTATCTCTAGTAAAGCAAAAACAAAGGACAACGATTTTTCAAATAGATAAGATTATCCAAGAGCACGGTCATATAAGTTTGAGGCTGCCACCTTACCATGCTCATTTAAATCCAATAGAACTAATCTGGGCAAAATTAAAAGGACAAGTGGCAGATGAAAATACAACATTCAAAATATGCGATGTAAAGACTCTTGCTAATCTCGCTTTATTAAATATAGACAAAGATTATTGTGCTAAATGTGAAGACCACGTCTTAAAACAGGAAGAGGAATATTGGGAAAATGATGGTTTGTGGAATGTTCAACCCCAAACAGTTATTAATCTTTTAGACTCGCCTGATTCAGAATGAAAGTATATAGCCCCCACAATGTTGGCCCCTATATTACCTTAAATTAGTTCAACAAACGGTCCTTATCAGGACCACACAACTATGAAAATTGGACATACAGGTATACCTTGATATTATCGTCCGTCCTCGAACTGAGAAGACAATAATTCTCCTGGTGTTTTGTCTTATCCAGTTATTTCCCCATTACTAAGGTGACCATTCGTCCCGGATTGTCCGGGACAGTCCCGGAATTTGACATTTTTTGAACCTTTGTCCCGGATTAGCTGCCGTACCGGTTTTGTCCCGATTTTGGCATATTTTTTAGCTTTTGTCCCGGATTTGATACAAAATATTTTGGGACACAAACGTTTACCAATTTTGCCATTTTGGTATACGGCGTACATTTCTTCAATTAAAAAAAAATATTATTCCGTTGCTGTGTAGACAATTTTGTTTAATATCAAAACAGTAGAATGCGCTCCTAGTTTTAAATCTCGTATATAGTCGTTGTGTTACTAACTTTCACTTTCACTTTCGCAAAAAATGGCACCGAAGCGTAATTGTAGTTTTAATCAAGATTTACAAAAGGAATACCCTTTTATTAAAAAAGTCTACATCGTCATCAGACTTCACTGTAAGATGTAATATATGTTCAGCCGGGTTTACTTGAGTTTACTATTAACCATAGTGGACGTGGTGATATTAAGAGCCACATAAATAGTGATAAACATAAGAGAGCCGTCGCTACTGGTGCATCAAGCTCGTCGTTGACAAATTTTTTTCGAGCTGAACAGGTTGGTGACAAAGAAGAACAGTTAGCTGCTACAGAAGGTGCCTTTGCATATCATACAGTGATGCACAATCACACGTTTAGATCTATGGACTGCACATCAAAATTGCTTCAGGTAACTTTAGAACCAAAATTTGCTTGTGCACGTACGAAAACAGAAGCTATTATTCGGAATGTGTTCACATCCCATGCTCTAAACGAGTTGAGATGTGACCTAGAAAACGTAACATTTATCTCCATACTGACAGATGCCTCCAACCACAAAGAAATCAAGATTTTTCCTTTGCTTGTCAGATACTTTGATCGCAATAAGGGACTGAAAGTTAAAATATTAGAGTTGAAGTCATTGCCGGGTGAAACATCTGATATAGTAAGTAGTTTTCTTATTGACTGTCTAACTGAAAATGGTTTAGAACTGAAAGTAGTTGGATTATGTGCAGACAACACAAATTCTAATTTTGGAGGCGCTGAAAGAAAAGGACAGAACATTGTTTTCACAAAACTGAAAGAAAACCTTGGACATAGTTTGATAGGAGCTGGGTGTGCTTGCCATATTTTCCACAACACTGTTCGAGCAGCTGCAGACGTATAGCCTGTTGATGTTGAAATGACTATTGCAAAAATTTACCTGTACTTCAAATCATACACAGTTAGAGTTGAAAGTCTCAAGGAGTTTTGTCAGTTTGTCGACACAGACTTCCAGATGATTTTAGGTTATGCACAAACAAGGTGGCTTGCGCTCTTGCCTGCTGTTGAAAGGGTTCTTTACATGTTCCTGCCTCTAAAATCATATTTTCAATCTCAAGACAGATGCCCAGTTTTTATACAGGAATTCTTTGAAAACCCACTGTCTGAGGCATGGCTTATTTTGGTTCACAGTCAGGCATCCTCTTTCCACGAAGCAGTGCAGAAAGTAGAGGGACAGATGGTCACTGTATTTGAAGTCATTGACAACATCAATAGGTTGAAAGCTATCTTGGAGTCCAAGCTGGAAGACGGCTTCTTGCCATCAAGAGTTCAGATAATCCTTAAAAAGCTGGAAATGGAAGGATTTCCACGTGACGATGTGAACAAGTTTAACGCCAGTGTTTCTTCATTTTATGAAACAGCTTTAAGTTATTTGAAGAAATGGGCTGCAAATAATTTTCAAAACCTAGAGTCTTACAGCTGGGTAATGCTGAACAGAACACCAAATTGGGAAGATATTGAGAAGTCTTCATCATTAGTGAGTCAAACAGTGCCTTCAGTCAACTTTCCAGAAAATGAAATGTATGACGAATATGTCTACATGAAACAGTTCGTTACTTCACAAAAAATTAGTGAGTGGAGTCTTAATAAAACATTACCAGGGCAGCGTTGGGTTGAACTAGCTTCCCACTTCAGAAACAATCATGTGCCCGTTTCACATATTCTGAAGTTGGCAGAGTTCTTTTTGTGTCTACCTGGAACAAATGCTGCAACAGAACGAGTGTTTTCTCTGATGAACAGTTTGTGGACAAATGATAAAACACAACTAGGTGTTGAAACTTTAAAAGCCATGTTGATCACCAAAGTGAACTATGAGGGAACATGTGTCGAATTTTATAAGATGCTGCATACAAAGGACATTTTACAGAAAATTCACTCATCTGAAAAGTACATCATCTCTGTTTCACCTTCAATTTAAGTGAGTATCACTGTTTTTTTTTAATCTCCTGATTATCCTGATATCGTATTGTAGGTCTATATTATTAGATGTTTTAAAATGTATGTATTATTCACTTGAAAATGACAGCAAGAAGAAATGTAATTTTATTGGTGGAAAATTGAAGTAAAATTATTCCGTCCCGGAATGGGATTTCAAAAATATGGTCACCTTAGTCAAAATGACTTTTGACATTTTTTCTAAAACACTGCCACCGTTTTGACCTACAAGTCAAAAGAATTTTTTTTAAATGTGTTGTGGTACACACCATATTATGTATGCTCTGTTTGCTGCCTGTAGTTGTCCAGACACTTGCAAGTGGTGCAGCCTCTAGAATGATACAACGAAGCCATAACGACACGCATCGACCTTCCCAGGGCATGAACACTGGTTCCCATTTTAATACATTTTGTTTTGGTAACTAACTTATTGTGGTCTCATTTAGGGAGTGTACGGGGTTTCACTGTCTGTCACATGACGGTCCTGATAGTTTAGGTTTCATTGTCTGTGACATGTCACATCGCATGACGGTCCTGATAGTTTAGGTTTCACTGTCTGTCACATGTCATATCGTACGATAGTCCTGAGAGTGTAGGGAATTTTACTGTCTGTCACATGTCACATCACACGACAGTCCTGAGAGTGTAGGGAGTTTTACTATATGTCACATCACACGACAGTCCTGAGAGTGTAGGGAGTTTTACTATATGTCACATCACACGGCAGTCCTGAGAGTGTAGGAAGTTTCACTGTCTGTCACATGTCTCATCACACGGCAGTCCTGAGAGTGTAGGGTTTTTTACTGTCTGTCACATGTCACACCACATGGCAGTCCTGAGAGTGTAGGGAGTTTTACTGTCTGTCACATGTCGCATCACACGGCAGTCCTGAGAGTGTAGGGAGTTTCACTGTCTGTCACATGTCACATCACACAGCAGTCCTAAGAGTGTAGGGAGTTTCACTGTCTGTCACATGTCACATCACACGACAGTCCTGAAAGTGTAGGGAGTTTTACTGTCTGTTACATGTCACATCACACGGCAGTCCTGAGAGTGTAGGGAGTTTTACTGTCTGTTACATGTCACATCACATGACATCCCTGAGAGTGTAGGGAATTTTACTGTCTGTTACATGTCACATCAAACGACTGTCCTGAGAGTGTAGGGAGTTTTACTGTCTGTTACATGTCACATCAAACGACTGTCCTGAGAGTGTAGGGAGTTTTACTGTCTGTTACATGTCACATCAAACGACTGTCCTGAGAGTGTTGGGAGTTTTACTGTCTGTTACATGTCACATCAAACGACTGTCCTGAGAGTGTAGGGAGTTTTACTGTCTGTTACATGTCACATCACACGACAGTCCTGAGAGTGTAGGGAGTTTCACTGTCTGTAACATGTCACATCACACGACAGTCCTGAGAGTGTAGGGAGTTTTACTGTCTGTTACATGTCACATCACACGGCAGTCCTGAGAGTGTAGGGAGTTTTACTGTCTGTTACATGTCACATCACATGACAGCCCTGAGAGTGTAGGGAGTTTTACTATCTGTTACATGTCACATCAAACGACAGTCCTGAGAGTGTAGGGAGTTTTACTGTCTGTTACATGTCACATCACACGTCAGTCCTGAGAGTGTAGGGAGTTTTACTGTCTGTTACATGTCACATCAAACGACAATCCTGAGAGTGTAGGGAGTTTTACTATCTGTTACATGTCACATCAAACGACAATCCTGAGAGTGTAGGGAGTTTTACTGTCTGTTACATGTCACATCACACGGCAGTCCTGAGAGTGTAGGGAGTTTTACTGTCTGTTACATGTCACATCACACGTCAGTCCTGAGAGTGTAGGGAGTTTTACTATCTATTACATGTCACATCAAACGACAATCCTGAGAGTGTAGGGAGTTTTACTGTCTGTTACATGTCACATCACACGGCAGTCCTGAGAGTGTAGGGAGTTTTACTGTCTGTTACATGGCACATCACACGACAACCCTGAGAGTGTAAGGAGTTTTATTGTCTGTCACATGTCACATCACACGACAGTACTGAGAGTGTAGGGAGTTTTACTGTCTGTAACATGTCACCTCGCAACATAATCCTGAGAGTGTAGGGAGTTTTACTGTCTGTCACATGGCACATCACACGATAGTCCTGAGAGTGTAGGGAGTTTTACTGTCTGTCACATGTCACCTCGCAACATAGTCCTGAGAATGTATGGAGTTTTACTGTCTGTCACATGTCACCTCGCAACATAGTCCTGAGCGTGTAGGGAGTTTTACTGTCTGTCACATGTCACATCGCACGATTGTCCTGAGAGAGTAGGGAGTTTCACTGTCTGTCACAAGTCAGATCGCACGACAGTCCTGAGAGTGTAGGGAGTTTTACTGTCTGTCACATGGCACATCAACCGATAGTCCTGAGAGTGTAGGGAGTTTTACTGTCTGTCACATGTCACATCGCACGATAGTCATGAGAGTGTGCGAGGTTTCATTGTCTGTCACATGTCACAGTGCATTATAGTGCACATGCGACAAAACAGACTAACATACACATACAAACACACACACAAACGCTCACGCTCGATCACTCACTCACTCACTCACTCACTCACACAGACAGTGAGAATGCTTGCTGAGTGACGAGCGACACTTTACTTCTTTGTTTCTGATTTTAAAAAAATACATAATGAAAACTATCATGGTCTCAGTTATCTCAGCTGCATGTCTTGAGAATATTGATAATTTGTGTTCTGAGTAATCAACTTCTGCAGCAGGAGTGCTAACATGTTTTTGTTTATTTTTGCCAGATTTGAAGAGCAAGTATTGGTGCCAATGATAATGGTACTCAACATTGTTGATTAGAAAGTCTAAATGATGACGACTCTATTCTAGAGTATCTCTAGCACGAACACATAAGAGCATTCAAAAGATCTATGACGCAAAAATGACAAGAATCACAATGTCTGAGTCAGCAACAATTGTTCGTGCCCTCTACTGGCTTATGTTTCATTGTTTGACAACTTCTATCGACAGTCAATCTTCAATAGTTGTGGAGATGAGCATTACAGAAGAGTCTCCCGTGGGAACTATTGTGGGTATGTTGGATGCCAGGTCCAGCTATAGTTACAACATCCAGGACCTAACAGACATGTTCGAAATAAGTCGATCCGGTACGATAAGAACCATACGAGTCCTAGATAGAGAAACTTTGCCAAGCGCTATCATTCGTCTCTCTGTAGTTGGAAACCACGAGCACATTCTTGGTCGTCAGCTAATGTGTAATCTGGTCATCACAGTTCTAGACATCAACGACAACATTCCAGTGTTTCATGCTGAAGGAGCTAGAGACAATATTTCATTCCAAGAAGACGTGCGTGAAGGCCGCAAGAGTATATCCATTGCTAGTGATGGCGACGATGGCGTTAATGGTTTGGTTAGTAGATACGACATCGTGTCAGGAAATGAGGCAGGCGTGTTTGGAATAGATCTCTCTGGATTGCCTCTCATTTTGTACATTGTCAAGAAGCCGACGGAGAACTTCGATAGAGAGCTGCGCGACCACTACCAGTTAAACATCTCAGCCAGCGACACTGGTACTCCTCCAAAGTATGGATTTCTTGTAGTCGATATAACGATACTTGATGTCAATGATAATGCCCCCTCGTTTGAATTTAGTGAGTTCGTCAGTCACGTGAATGAAAGCGCGCCAACTGGAACTTTCGTTTTTCTGGCACATGCTGTTGACAGTGACCTTGGACTGAACGGAGAAATAATGTACAGGTTGGAAGATGGAACACATCAGTTTGGAATAGATGAGAATACAGGAATTGTCAGTACATTGTCCAGTCCTTTGAGGTGTAACAGAAGATGTGAGAGATCAGCAGTGAGGTGTACGCCCAACAGCTGCTCTGTTCTGATCGTGGCCAACGATAAAGGCTTGAATACTCTCGATGGAAGAGCCTTCTTGTATATTGAAGTATTAGATGAGAATGACCATGACCCTGCTATCGTATTCTACAAAGATGGAGTTCTAGTGACATCAGCTAATGTCGGCGAAAATGCTGGCACCCAGACCGCCGTGTTCTCTGTCGGGGTCAGTGATCAAGACAAGGGGATCAACGGGGAAACTACGCTTCGAATTATTACCGGCAACGAGGAGAGATACTTCTTCCACCTTTCTCTGCCCTCTTACGGATTTAATGAAGTCCAGGTTGCCAAGCAACTAGATCGCGAGTCGATTGATCGTTTTAATTTGACATTTGAAGCGGTGGACAGGGGTAGGCCTCCCAGACGTTCAACAGCTTTTATAATCATTACTGTCACAGACGCTAACGACCACGCCCCAGAGTTTGAACACTTGACCTACAGAGTTAGACTCAGCGAATTCACCAAACCTGGCTCGTTTGTGTCCAATGTACACGCTACAGACAAAGATGAAGGGGTTAATTCTCAAATAACATACCGGATAGCAGTACACGAAGGAAAATGGCAATGGTTCTCTATCGATTCAAGTACGGGGCTTGTCATCATCAAAGACAGTCTTGATCACGAACAAACCTCACAGGTTATTCTCAATGTTACGGCTATTGACGGCGGTTTAGATCCAAAAAGCAATCATGCCAGTTTAGTCATTGATATTATTGATGAAAATGACAACATTCCCCAGTTCCTTCTGGCCACATCCACACAAGCGTTGATGGAAAACTCCGCACCAGGTGCGGAAATAGTCACTTTAAATGCAATAGACCTGGACAGTGGGGACAACGGAGCGATTGAGTACTTTGTCCATTACGACACAACCATATGGTATCCAAATACATTCGATGTTAATTCAACAACTGGTCTTGTGACAACACTCCAAAGTTTAGACCGCGAGACGACCAGCGAATACGTCATTACAATTGTGGCTAGAGACAAGGGATCACGTCCGTTATCAGCGACCGCTACTGTAGTGCTGACGATCACAGACGTCAACGACAACCGTCCTAAGTTCTCACCAAAAGAATATTTTGTGAATATGCACGTCAATGACAAAGTTGGGAGCCATGTTCTACAGATTCATGCTACAGACATGGACAGTGGACTATATGGTCACGTGCTGTATTCCATGACAGATTCATGTCAGAGCTTCCGAATAAATGGAGACTCTGGAGAAATATCGACAACCGTTAAGATGAGACCTACGAAATGTCGCCTGATTGTGCGAGCCACTGATGGAGGCGGCCTCCAAGCCAACGATAACGCAGTTATCGATGTCATCATTAGTAGTACACAAAGAGATGCTCAAGAGTTACCACGGCCGTCTCAACATTTTGTGATTGCTGAAGATAGCGAGGGGTCAATGTTTCATGTTGGTAGGTTTGTTGGAAGAATTCAGTCGCCCTCAACCACTGAAGACGTTATAGCATACACAATTGCTAGCGGTGATTTGATGGGAGTGTTTGGCATTGACTCAACAGGAACTATCAGAACACAGTCTGTTGTTGACAGAGAGGCGAGATCAGCGTACAACTTAACAGTAGCTGCTTACGATGGCACGAACGTAACTACAAGCCAGGCAATAATAACAGTTAAAGACCTCAATGATAATTCGCCAGTCTTTAATTGTCTGACCACAGAAGTAAGAATACACGAAAACTGGCCTGTTGGAAGCCACATCTTTTTAGCCAAAGCTGTAGATGCTGACACTGATAATAACCAACATATTAGTTACAGTATGAGCTATTCTGATGGCCCCAATGATGTGTTTGCTATTGACAACATTACTGGTCTGATATATCTGAGAAAATCTCCGAGTCATATGTCAGATTTATTGACAACATTGATCGTCACAGCAACTGATGCCGGGACACTTCCGAGGTCCACTTCTCTCTCCGTAAAAATCATGATTGTAGATGTGAATGACCACACTCCTGTGTTCCCCATGAGTAGGTATGACATGCTCCTACCCGAGTCTCAACCAGTTAATGACATTGTCATGAAAGTATTAGCATACGACTCAGATAAGGGAAGAAACGGGCAAATAGTGTACGCTATTGTGAGAGGAAACGAAGACAGGCGTTTTGGCTTGTTCCCCGACGGCTCGTTGTTTGTAGCACGAGAGCTAGACAGAGAATATGAAGATTTATATCTTCTGACGATTGTCGCCAAAGACTGCGGAGCTGAACCCAGAAGTTCGTCTGTTAACTTAACGATTTTTGTTCAGGACGAAAACGACAGCCCCCCAGTGTTCACCCAAGAGATGTACGAGTTCATCATCAAAGAGAACAAGCCACCTGGAACTCTTGTTGGCGCTGTAAAAGCTTTCGACAACGATGTTGGACGCAACTCTCGAATCCTTTATTTTTGCAATGGTGACAGTGCCAACCTGTCAATAGATCCCATCAATGGCACCATTTTGACAAAACATCAAATTGACCGAGAAGTCCTAGTGAAAACAGCAAACCGGGGACATTTTGTGTTGGAAGTTATTGCTACAGACAACGGCCTCAAGCCGCTTCAGAGCAAAGTCTCAGTCAAAATTATAGTTCAGGATGAAAACGATAGTCCTCCTGTTTTCATACAAGCTCCAGACACCATCATCGCCATCAGTGAACATTCCAGCATCAACGATGTAGTCTTCACTCTGCTAGCTACAGATGCTGACGATCTAGAGAACTCGGCCGTTTCTTACTCTATTGTAAGTGGTAACGATGATAAGAAATTCGATATCCATGCCTTCTTAGGGCAACTTTACTTGAAGGAGAAACTAGACCGTGAGGCGAAGGATCAATATATTCTTCAGGTTAAGGCAACAGATAGTGGCAAAGATGTCCAGCTGGAAGCCTTCATCAACTTAGAAATTCATGTCGTGGATTACAATGACAATGTTCCTTCCTTTTCCTCAGAGACCGAGACTTTTGTGACCGTCAGCGAGACCATAGCAATAGGCGAAACTCTCATAACGTTCTCTGGCAGCGATGGAGATCAAGACAACAACGCAAAGCTCAGATTTGACATCGTCTCTGGAAACGAAGACATATTCGCCCTTGATGTCTACTCAGGAAAACTCTCCCTTATCCAAAGTCTGGATTTTGAATCAGTCACCCACAACGGCAGGGAATATCTCCTCAACATTTCTCTCTCTGACTCAGGATTCCCCTCTTTGTTCGTGACAATGTTATTTACTGTGAAAGTCATCGACGCCAACGACAACTCGCCAGAATTCACTGACGGCCTGTCCAAAGTCTACGCTAAGGAAAACAAACATCAGGGTTCCAAGATTGCAGATTTGGCTGCTTTTGACAAAGACAGTGGCGATTTTGGAAGAATAAAATATACAATATTCCAGCAAACGCCGACCGGAAACTATTTGTCCATTAACGAGGAAACTGGAGAAATAACAGTGAGCACACAGCTAGACCGGGAACAGGTGGACACCTTCAAGGTGATCATTCACGCCATTGATCAAGACAACGTTGTTTTAAATCGTAGAACAGCAGAGAAATCTCTCAGCATTTTTGTTGAGGATGTCAACGATAATTTCCCCGTTTTCCAGTCGCCAAGCGTGTTCCTTGTACCTCTCTTGTCAACTGATGGTAGTGAGGTGGCGGCTTTGTGGGCTACAGATAGCGATCATGGAGACAATTGCCAAGTCTCTTACTCCGTCTCAGGCATCAAACCATCTTTGTTCAGACTAGATGAACTGACAGGAACAATTTATCTGACACGGGATTTGCCGGTTGGTGTCAACAAGCACACCCTGACAGTTACAGCTACAGACGGCGGGAAGGATGACATCCTTGGTGCCAGATCTACAACTATATCTCTCATTTTCCTGGTGTACACAGACGAGGGAAGAGGACCGTTGTTTTCCAGCTCTAGCCCAACTTCTGGCAGCGTCGCGGAGAACGTGGACCCAGGAACTATTATCTTGCAGGTCAAGGCCACACCATGTCCAACGTGTTCCGCAGTGGAATATTACTTGCTCAACGTCACAGTTTACGACACGGTATGTGCCGCTTTATTTTCCGTGAATCGAGCAACCGGAGAAATAGTCACATCAGCTCATATAGACAGAGAAAAGTTACCAGGAGACGTCTTCCAAGTTAATGTTTGTGCCGTGCAAGTGGACAACTATGGACGCCTACAAGCCACAGTCAGTCAGGTAATGTTGATAAACACATGCAATCTGCAATCTCTAATGCTTTCTGTCCCCTACAAGCTACACACATTTCAAGGGTTCTCATACAGCAGGAGACTGACGCCAAGGAGCGACGATCCATGTAGCCCTCCCTCTCTGCCTTAGAATGTCAAGAAGTTAATGGCCGAAACACTTACTCGAAAAGGGAGAGTATTACTGTTAAAATATGAAGAGTTTCTTTATATGGAGAGTTTCTATTACAAAGGGTTCATTCTGTAACACAAATATCCTCGACTGTTAATATAGACTGCACTATTTTCTACACTCTCGACTGTTAATATAGACTGCACTATTTTCTACACTCTCGACTGTTAATATAGACTGCACTAATTTCTACACTCTCGACTGTTTCCGTAGACTGCCCTATTTTCTACACTCTCGACTGTTGCCATAGAGTGCACTATTTCTACACTCTCGACTGTTGCCGTAGACTGCCCTATTTTCTACACTCTCGACTGTTGCCGTAGACTGCCCTATTTTCTACACTCTCGACTGTTGCCGTAGACTGCCCTATTTTCTACACTCTCGACTGTTGCCGTAGACTGCCCTATTTTCTACACTCTCGACTGTTGCCGTAGACTGCCCTATTTTCTACACTCTCGACTGTTTCCGTAGACTGCCCTATTTTCTACACTCTCGACTGTTGCCATAGAGTGCACTATTTCTACACTCTCGACTGTTGCCGTAGACTGCCCTATTTTCTACACTCTCGACTGTTGCGTAGAGTGCACTATTTCTACACTCTCGACTGTTGCCGTAGACTGCCCTATTTTCTACACTCTCGACTGTTGCGTAGAGTGCACTATTTCTACACTCTCCACTGTAGCCGTAGACTGCCCAATTTTCTACACTCTCGACTGTTGCCCTATTTCTACACTCTCGACTGTTTCCGTAGAGTGCACTATTTCTACACTCTCGACTGTTTCTGTAGAGTGCACTATTTTCTACACTCTCGACTGTTACCATAGAGTGCACTATTTCTACACTCTCGACTGTTTCTGTAGAGTGCACTATTTCTACACTCTCGACTGTTTCTGTAGAGTGCACTATTTCTACACTCTCGACTGTTTCCGTAGACTGCCCTATTTCTACACTCTCAACTGTTGCGTAGACTACCCTATTTCTACACTCTCAACTGTTTCTGTAGAGTGCGCTATTTCTACACTCTCGCCTATTTCTGTAGAATGCACTATTTCTACACTCTCGACTGTTTCTGTAGAGTGCACTATTTCTACACTCTCGACTGTTTCTGTAGAGTGCACTATTTTCTACACTCTCGACTGTTGCCATATACTGCCCTATTTTCTACACTCTCGACTGTTGCCGTAGACTGCCCTATTCTCTACACTCTCGACTGTTGCCGTAGACTTCCCTATTTCTACACTCTCGACTGTTGCCGTAGACTTCCCTATTTTCTACACTCTCGACTGTTACCGTAGACTGCCATATTTCTACACTCTCGACTGTTACCGTAGACTTCCCTATTTCTACACTCTCGACTGTTGCCGTAGACTTCCCTATTTTCTACACTCTCGACTGTTGCCGTAGACTGCCCTATTTGTACACTCTCGACTGTTACCGTAGACTACCCTATTTCTACACTCTCGACTGTTACCGTAGACTGCCCTATTTCTACACTCTCGACTGTTACCGTAGACTGCCCTATTTCTACACTCTCGACTGTTGCCATAGACTGCCCTATTTCTACACTCTCGACTGTTGCCATAGACTGCCCTATTTCTACACTCTCGACTGTTGCCATAGACTGCCCTATTTTCGACACTCTCGACTGTTGCGTAGAATGCACTATTTTCTATTTCATTATATACGTCCGCTTTTTGTGCCACGTGCTGTTGTTCCAACGGGTGTGCCATGTACTCTTCGTCCGCTTCAAGTTTCACGCATTCTTGTTCCACTTCATGTGTCACGTATACTTGGTCCGTTTTGTGTGCCATGTACTCTTGGTCCACCTTGCATGTCACGTACTCATATTCTGCTTCATTTGTCACGTACTCTTGTTCTGCTTTATGTGTCACGTACTCTTGTTCTGCTTCATGAGTCACTAAATCTTCTTCCGTTTCATATGTCACGTACTCTTGGTCTTTCTTGTATGTTACATACTCTTGGTCTGCCTTGTGTGTCACGTACTCTTGGTCTGCCTTGTGTGTCACGTACTCTTGGTCTGCTTTGTGTGTCACGTACTCTTGGTCCGCCTTGTATGTCACGTACTCTTGGTCCGCCTTGTGTGTCACGTACTCTTCATCCGCCTTCTGTGTCACGTACTCTAGATTCGCCTTGTGTGTCACGTACTCTAGATTCGCCTTGTGTGTCACGTACTCTTGATCCGCCTTGTGTGTCACGTACTCTTGATCCGCCTTGTGTGTCACGTACTCTTGATCCGCCTTGTGTGTCACGTACTCTTGATCCGCCTTGTGTGTCACGTACTCTTGATCCGCCTTGTGTGTCACGTACTCTTGATCCGCCTTGTGTGTCACGTACTCTTGATCCGCCTTGTGTGTCACGTACTTTTGATCCGCCTTGTGTGTCACGTACTCTTGGTCCGCCATGTGTGTCACGTACTCTTGATCCGCCTTGTATGTCACGTACTCTTGATCCGCCTTGTATGTCAAGTACTCTTGATCCGCCTTGTGTGTCACGTACTCTTGATCCGCCTTGTGTGTCACGTACTCTAGATCCGCCTTGTATGTCACGTACTCTTGATCCGCCTTGTGTGTCACGTACTCATGATCCGCCTTGTATGTCACGTACTTTTGATCCGACTTGTGTGTCACGTACTCATGATCCACCTTGTATGTCACGTACTTTTGATCCGCCTTGTGTGTCACGTACTCTTGATCCGCCTTGTATGTCACGTACTCTTGATCCGCCTTGTATGTCACGCACTCTTGATCCGCCTTGTATGTCACGCACTCTTAGTCCGCCTTGTGTGTCACGCACTCTTAGTCCGCCTTGTGTGTCACGCACTCTTAGTCCGCCTTGTGTGTCACGCACTCTTAGTCCGCCTTGTGTGTCACGCACTCTTAGTCCGCCTTGTGTGTCACGTACTCTTGATCCGCCTTGTATGTCACGCACTCTTAGTCCGCCATGTGTGTCACGCACTCTTAGTCCGCCTTGTGTGTCACGCACTCTTAGTCCGCCTTGTGTGTCACGCACTCTTAGTCCGCCTTGTGTGTCACGCACTCTTAGTCCGCCTTGTGTGTCACGCACTCTTAGTCCGCCTTGTGTGTCACGTACTCTTAGTCCGCCTTGTGTGTCACGTACTTTTGGTCCTCCTTGTACGTCATGTACTCTTGGTTCGTCTACTGGCGCGCCAATAACTCTTGGACCATCTCGTGTGCCATAAGTTCGACTTGTATGCTACTTAGGTTTCACCTTGATGTCATGTAACCTAGATCTACGTTTCCATACAAACGTTTTGCGTTCAAATTCTTGTCATCTTATGTGCACTCGTGTTATCCTGACGACAACATAAATACCTTTATGATTTTATAGCCCATCAGAAAACACATCTTACTTTTCAACTGCAGAGTAAAATAAAATATACAGTAGAATCCCCCTTCCACTTTCAGGTGCAGGCTAATATAATAATACTAGCTAATGTAATAATACTAGCTAATGTAATAATACTAGCTAATGTAATAATACTAGCTAATGTAATAATACTAGCTAATGTAATAATACTAGCTAATGTAATAATACTAGCTAATGTAATAATACTAGCTAATCTAATAATACTAGCTAATGTAATAATACTTGCTTTAAACTCTTTGCCTTTGCGAGATTGAAGTACTTGTAATCCACGGTGTTTGTAATTGAATTACCAATCCTTTCAATGGAAATCGCATTTCATTGGAAGACATTTATCGCAACTATCCCGTGTCAGGCAACGTCTTGTAATTATTGATGACGAAAGGTGATGAATAAATATATTACATTTGATGAATAAGCAAAAACATGAACAAAATAAACGTCAAGATACATCATGTATGCACGCAGGGAGTGATACATTTTTAGAACAATTCAATGAGTTGGGAAGCCAAGAACGACTGAAGGTGTTCAGAAACTTATGACATCATAGTCATGGAATTACATCTAAAAGAGTAGATGATGACGGAGATAGTGAGACTGGGAGAGTGCCCTATCGGAGAACCATTTTATAAACCACATTAGTGGCCCTTTCCCCTCATTCTCCGCATATATCAAACGCGAAGAGAGTATGCCTATGTTGTGTGTCCAACTTCCCATTACACATTTACAACCACGAAAGGAACTGGGGTCTGCACCTTAACCGCATGTACTTGCAAATCTTCACTGTCCAAGGCAGATCTATCAAGCTCAGCTGCCACCATGGTGTTTTGCACAAGGATGACCTGTCCAAGGTGTCGCCTATTGTAGAGACGGAAATTCAGGGGCACTAATTGTCCTGTCACCAAGAAGTGTTTCTTGCAAAATCATTATATCGGCGCCGCACAGTAGCTTATCAAGAATGAGTTGTCGTTGATTTATTGAGACACAGTTCAAGTATGTAACGCGCACATACTTTAGGCCTAGCCTCTCTCACTTCGACCGTTTCTTACACACTCCGGCATTTGTCTTCCTTTGTTTTCTTACTTCGATGTTATTGTTTATGCCTTATCCGTTTCGTACATGTCGTCATATTTTGTCACTGTTTTGCCGCTCAACGTCGGTGATCTACAGAGGATGGTTTAGACCCACGTGTACTCATTCGGTCCAAAACCCATTTCCACATTAAAGACTAGCTAACTGCAGTCATACAGCTCTTCAGTACGTGAATACACCTTGAGCTTGATATATTCCACCGGAAAATCCTCTTCAGAATCACACAACATGAAAACTACACTTTCAGTCAAACTGGCGAATAGAGTACCACCATTTTGTAATAAATCGTCAACGAAATCATCTCACTTATAATGAACAAAACATGGAAAATACGATCCTTCGCCAAACCGGCCAAAATAATACAGCCATCTTGTGAAACATTGGAAGCGGAATCAGATATAAGAATAATAAGGAACATGTACTGGCAACAAACAGCGGCCATAAGAACTGGAAATCAATTGAGAATGTTCCAACAAATAAAAATTGGTGTTTGGCAAGGTTGTGTGCTGTTACCAGAATTTTGTAATGAGTTCTTTTTAGGATCAAATTGTCTTTCACACCGTCTTCCTTTTAGTCTTCATTAAATCATTTATTAGACCTACAATTATGCACATATTCGATTAAAATACATACAAATATCTAATAATAACAAACGACATCAACAACATTGCATTACCATCATCATTTATTCGTTGCTCATATCTTGTCTGATGGTTTCTCTTGTTATATTTGTTCATATCCTCACCACATTTGTGGTTCTTATATTCCAGTAAACAAGTCACTTTTATGTTTTCCTGTTAAAGCTTTTTGGTAACAAATGTTGTAATCCAAGCAAATTGGATGTCCACGTCGTAGCAACACTTCCGGTACTTGTTACTACAATGTGTGAGTGTGTGTGAGAGAGAGTGTGTGTGCATAAGTGTGTGTGTGTGTGTGTGAGCATCCTTATTTAAAGATAAATGCTAACGGATCAAACTCATCTCGATCATTTGGAGGGCCTATCTCTTTTGTCAGGTTTGTTACAACCTATCCTCTGTCCACACTAACCTGTCCGACTTGTTACAACCTGTCCTCTGTCCACACTAACCTGTCCGGCTTGTTACAACCTGTCCTCTGTCCACACTAACCTGTCCGGCTTGTTAAAACCTGCCATCTGTCCACACTGACCTGTCCGGCTTGTTAAAACCTGCCATCTGTCAACTCTAACCTGTCCAGTTTGTTACAACCTGACCTCTGTCCACAATTAACTTTCCGGCTTGTTACAACCTGACCTCTGTCCACAATTAACTTTCCGGCTTGTTACAACCTGACCTCTGTCCACACTAACCTGTCCGGTTTGTTACAACCTGACCTCTGTCCACACTGACCTGTCCGGCTTGTTACAACCTGACCTCTGTCCACATTAACCTGTCCAGTTTGTTACAACCTGACCTCTGTCCACATTAACCTGTCCGGTTTGTTACAATCTGACCTCTGTCCACACTAACCTGTCCGGTTTGTTACAACCTGACCTCTGTCCACACTGACCTGTCCGGCTTGTTACAACCTGACCTCTGTCCACATTAACCTGTCCAGCTTGTTACAACCTGACCACTGTCCACACTAACCTGCCCGGTTTGTTACAACCTGACCTCTGTCCATACTAACCTGTCCGGTTTGTTACAACCTGACCTCTGTCCACACTAAAATGTCCGGTTTGTTACAACCTGACCTCTGTCCACATTGACCTGTCCGGCTTGTTACAACCTGACCTCTGTCCACATTAACCTGTCCAGCTTGTTAAAACTTGACCTCTGTCCATACTAACCTGTCCGGTTTGTTACAACCTGATTTCTGTCCACACTAAAATGTCCGGTTTGTTGCAACCTGACCTCTGTCCACACTAAAATGTCCGGTTTGTTACAACCTGACCTCTGTCCACACTAAAATGTCCGGTTTGTTACAACCTGACCTCTGTCCACACTAAAATGTCCGGTTTGTTACAACCTGACCTCTGTCCACATTGACCTGTCCGGTTTGTTACAACCTGACCTCTGTCCACACTAAAATGTCCGGTTTGTTACAACCTGACCTCTGTCCACATTGACCTGTCCGGCTTGTTACAACCTGACCTCTGTCCACACTGACCTGTTCGGCTTGTTACAACCTGACCTCTGTCCACATTGACCTGTCCGGCTTGTTACAACCTGACCTCTGTCCACATTGACCTGTCCGGCTTGTTACAACCTGATCTCTGTCCACACTAACCTGTTCGGCTTGTTACAACCTGACCTCTGTCCACACTGACCTATCCGGTTTGTTACAACCTGACCTCTGTCCCCACTAACCTGTCCGGCTTGTTACAACCTGACCTCTGTCCACATTAACCTGTCCAGCTTGTTAAAACTTGACCTCTGTCCATACTAACCTGTCCGGTTTGTTACAACCTGATCTCTGTCCACACTAAAATGTCCGGTTTGTTGCAACCTGACCTCTGTCCACACTAAAATGTCCGGTTTGTTACAACCTGACCTCTGTCCACACTAAAATGTCCGGTTTGTTACAACCTGACCTCTGTCCACACTAAAATGTCCGGTTTGTTACAACCTGACCTCTGTCCACATTGACCTGTCCGGCTTGTTACAACCTGACCTCTGTCCACACTGACCTGTTCGGCTTGTTACAACCTGACCTCTGTCCACATTGACCTGTCCGGCTTGTTACAACCTGACCTCTGTCCACATTGACCTGTCCGGCTTGTTACAACCTGACCTCTGTCCACACTAACCTGTTCGGCTTGTTACAACCTGACCTCTGTCCACACTGACCTATCCGGTTTGTTACAACCTGACCTCTGTCCCCACTAACCTGTCCGGCTTGTTACAACCTGACCTCTGTCCACATTAACCTGTCCAGCTTGTTAAAACTTGACCTCTGTCCATACTAACCTGTCCGGTTTGTTACAACCTGATCTCTGTCCACACTAAAATGTCCGGTTTGTTGCAACCTGACCTCTGTCCACACTAAAATGTCCGGTTTGTTACAACCTGACCTCTGTCCACACTAAAATGTCCGGTTTGTTACAACCTGACCTCTGTCCACATTGACCTGTCCGGCTTGTTACAACCTGACCTCTGTCCACACTGACCTGTTCGGCTTGTTACAACCTGACCTCTGTCCACATTGACCTGTCCGGCTTGTTACAACCTGACCTCTGTCCACACTGACCTGTTCGGCTTGTTACAACCTGACCTCTGTCCACATTGACCTGTCCGGCTTGTTACAACCTGACCTCTGTCCACATTGACCTGTCCGGCTTGTTACAACCTGACCTCTGTCCACACTAACCTGTTCGGCTTGTTACAACCTGACCTCTGTCCACACTGACCTATCCGGTTTGTTACAACCTGACCTCTGTCCCCACTAACCTGTCCGGCTTGTTACAACCTGACCTCTGTTCACACTAACCTGTCCGGCTTGTTACAACCTTAACTCTGTCCCCACTAACCTGTCCGGTTTGTTACAGCCTTAACTCTGTCCACACTAACCTGTCCGGCTTGTTACAACCTTAACTCTGTCCCCACTAACCTGTCCGGCTTGTTACAACCTTAACTCTGTCCCCACTAACCTGTCCGGCTTGTTACAACCTTAACTCTGTCCACACTAACCTGTCCGGCTTGTTTCCTCCTGACCTCTGTCCACACTAACCTGTCCGGCTTGTTACAGCCTGACCTCTGTCCGCACTAACCTGTCCGGCTTGTTACAACCTGACCTCTGTCCACACTAACCTGTCCGGCTTGTTACAACCTTAACTCTGTCCACACTAACCTGTCCGGCTTGTTACAACCTGACCTCTGTCCACACTAACCTGTCCAGTTTGTTACAACCTTACCTCTGTCCACACTAACCTGTCCGGCTTGTTACAACCTGACCTCTGTCCAAACCAACCTGTCGGGCTTGTTACAACCTGACCTCTGTTCACACTAACCTGTCCAGTTTGTTACAACCTGACCTCTGTCCAAACCAACCTGTCGGGCTTGTCACAACTTGATCTCTAACCGCACAAAAATGTGCTCCTGTTACAACGTGACCTGACCTTGATTCACACAAAAAATCCGTCGTGTTACAAAGCGACCTTTGCCCACACACAAATATCCGGTTTCTTACAACGTGACCTTTGCCCACACACAAATGTCCGGTTTCTTACAACGTGACCTTTGTTTGTTTGGGTGCTGTGAAGTTTCTTGAAAATATCAGGTTGTTGCCTATTTATTTTTCTAACAATGACTTTCAATCTTAACATGTAGAAATTGGTTATTAATAAAAAAAAGAACAGCGATTAATATTTTGCGTAGTGATATATCGTCATTATATTGGGGCGAATGTTAAAAGTGACCACAGCCTATGCATTGGAAAGATCAAGGTAAAATTTAAAATTCAACACTAGAGACCGAAGCATCTGAAGATACACAGTATGAAACACAAAGGCGAAAGAAGCAATAGCAACTTTAAACTGAAACTCAGCAATCACCGCGTAGTGCTCAGCGAGCTAGACGACACACACGTTTTGTTGCCATATGGAACTTCCATTGTACAGCACTAACGACATCAGCTGATTTGATCAAGTGCTCAACACAAAATAAAACCAGAAAGAAAAGATGCCGTGCAATATTAAAATACGTTAAAATGTACTCAAGAGAGACACGAAGCAATGACAGTCATAATGAATGTAAAAACAGACTTTGGAGAATAGTGCTAGAGACCATATTTTTTGGGTGATGTGATCGGTAAGGCGGCAGGCCGTATTTACTTCCTAGCAAATGGTAAAGTTCATGACTAAAAGCAATACCGCAGGAGATGTTGACATAACAGCCAAGATGCCCCAACTATTGTTAGCCTTAAATTACCAGATTTCAGAGATTATTCAACAACTGGAAATAAGAAAATGCCTTTATTGAGTTATTGAGTTATTGAGTTATTGGCAGGTCATCATCATTGCACTCCGAACATGTCCATAGGTACTCAGATCCCCTCCTCAGCAAGTCTCGCAGTGTCCAGCGACTGACGACTCCAGTTCTGTGCTGGTTGATTAGTCTTCTTATACACCCACTAAGTTTCTCATTTCTGGCTGTGTTCATCTTGACTCCCATCTCTTTCATCCGAAGGAGTGACGTGGACTAATGGTTGCCAAAGTCCTGTGCCCTTCCCACACCTCGGAGGGCATTGATAATGTCCGCCCGATCCATTGGTTGACCTTCCTCAACGATAGCGCTGCTAGCCAACGTGTCCGCTCTTTCATTTCCCTATACTCCGCATGTCCTCTAAAGTAGACAAAGGTGACCTTACGTATTTTTGGTTTCTGCAATGACTCTACCCATTATATGTGTACAGAGCCCGCTTTCACTTTTCTTATCATGCTCATCGAATCACTCAGTTCGCGGGCGTGGGTGTGGTCTTGTGACTCTAATCAGAAGAATGTCCTAGACTGCCATCACCTCCGTCATCATGCTACTCGTGGTCATGACGTATGCACCACTGTCTTCTTTGACTATTCTGCCTGCCGAGCGTGCTGTACACGCCCATGCACTTCTTTCGTGTCGTATTACAGATCCGTCTGTATAGATGACTGCATCTTTCTCATCTGTGTTATCCCAGGTGAGACCGTTGACCTCTGCATTGACCACGACTGAGTTATGTTCCCTACATTTCCTGTCTAGTGTGGCAATACACGAGAATGTCCCCCTGAATGACGTAGGCACCGGTATCCACACTTCGCCACCGTTGATATTGGTAAGCCCACAGACATGTTTGATGACATCTTCTGCTCGGCCTACCTATGATTTGCCTCATTTTAGCCTGACACCTTTCCCTGTGTTGAACTCCTGGTACAATGGATGTTCCTTATCTGCACTTATCTTCAGGTATGCTTGTGCCCACCAGATCTTGATTCTGTCATCCATGGTTGGAAAGTCAAGGAAATACCTCATTGTTACACAGGGAATGTCCCTCGCACACCCTAAAATAATGTGAATAGCTTCATTCTGTATTTTCTCCTGCCTGTCAATTTGCGTTACTGGTAACAAATAATAATACATAAATATTATTATATGGGGAACTTCCGAGGCGATAATAGGGAATAATAGAACAAATAAGTATGTGTTAGCACTCGGAAAAATTAACAGACAAACAACAATAGAAAAAAACGAAGAACAATATATGGTCCGAAGTGGGATCGAACCCGTACTCCCTGGCACCGCGCCTTGCCACGAGAAGCCGAACGCTTGGCACACTTGACAGTAGGAATTGCCAGGCGTATTCGATTGGTGCGAGGAGTAGTCCCTGGAACAGAAGGGTAAGATGCCTTTACTCGATGTAGACAGCTGCCATGACCTTCAAGGTGGGTAGTCATTTGGGAGGATTTTGTTATCACATGGTCGACCTTGTCCCGAAACCACATGCTGCGATCAAACTTAACTCTGAGGTACGTCATCAACCTGTCCCTGGTCATCTCCAATTTGTAGCACCAGTGTTTCTGTGTTAACGACATGATTGTTAAGTGAGAACCATGCAACTGATGTTTTATTAGGATTAACAAATGTACCTGATACTTCACCTATGATTGGGTGAAGATCTTTTGTGAGTACCCTATTATTGGGCGAAGATCTTTCGTGAGTACCCTATGATTGGGTGAAGATCTCTTGTGAGTACCCTATGATTGGGTGAAGATCTCTTGTGAGTACCCGATGATTGGGTGGAGATCTCTCGTAAGTACCCTATGATTGGGTGGAGATCTCTCGTAAGTACCCTATGATTGGGTGAAGATCTCTTGTGAATACCCTATGATTGGGTGAAGATCTCATGTGAGTACCCTATGATTGGGTGGAGATCTCTCGTAAGTACCCTATGATTGGGTGGAGATCTCTTGTGAATGCCCTATGCTCTGTTTGGAGTTCACAGGATTAAGAGATGTGTGTGTGTTTGTTTTTTTTCACTGACTAGTACAGAAGAAAGTATATACACTTCAGAGACTGCATACATTGAGAGTTTCCCTGCTTTTATTTATGTGCAGATTTGTTTTCATTCGATTTCGTGACTCTTAACGGTCTGCACTTACTCAGTGAGTGCTCATATTATTGTACATATATATGTGTGTATGTATGCACTTTTTCATTTAATATGGGGACCCCTTTGTGGTGCTCCCTTGAAGTATTAAGCACGTGTTTTCTTTGCCTAATGGTTAATCCACCCTGCTTGAAAGTCATTGATAGGAACACTGATAAGAGAGGCAAATGACAGTTGGCATCGACTCCCTTACTTAGAAACTCTCAACGAACTGAGCATAGTATCCATCTGCTTCTGTCCTTGCCTCATATTACCAGTGATACCCATCTCTTCCCTGTCCCTGACTGTTTGATGTCATTTCCCACAATGGACGTTGTGTTTGTTTCAAAACTGTCGTTTCCTTGCCATCATAATTGACGTATTATCCCTGGCCACTGATGGTGTAATAACGGTTAAGGTTAGTTATAATCCACATGCATTTGGCTTTCTCATGTTACTTCACTCGGTTACTTCCTTATTAGACGATATATTTGTTCTCTTCATTGGGGTGTGCATCTATTACCGTATTAGTTATGTAACAAATTCATTATTAATGTTTACATGATTCTGTTTCCTTTTCATTTGATTGTTCTTCGCTTGAGTTAGCCATATTTGATTTAACTAAGCTCAAGCCTATTTTATATTGCATGCTTTATGAATGTGACAAATCAATATTTTCTATGTATGTTGTCATTGCAATTATTTATCGTCTATGTGAGTTACCATTTTCTGTAAAGTGAACTATTTTTTTTCTAAATTTATATTGCTCATGTTTCGTTCTCTAATGTGCATTTTATTTCTCCTTTAGATGCTAGTTATTTTGAGTAATTTACGTTTGTTTCTTTTCAACCGTTCTGCTTCATGTTTAGCTGGCATGTTTTCTCTCTGAGCCGTAAATTCATTGCCCGCTTTGAGTGCTCAATCTCGTGTTAACAAAAATCATGTACACTTTGGTATCTGACTACAATTGACCATAGATCACAGAGCCAGTGTCAACAGTTTGGTCCTGGGGGTATCATTCAGCATAAATGCAATATTCTAGCCCTGGCGCCTTTTGCTCTCGTTGTGTCCAGGAGATGATATCTCTAGCTCTAGAAAGACGCAACAAGAGAATCTTTCACACAAAACAGACGCCAAATCGTTGTCGCGAACTCAATCAAACCTTTGAAGCGTATGGATACAAACAATTTTTGTCACAAAAGATAATGTTTATTGTTGTTACGCACGAAATTGAGTCCCGTCATTCATGGAGCGATTTAATGATGTTACAAGAAACATCGTAACAACCTGCATATGCGGGACTGTAATGGCGTCGCAGAGAATTCTTGTAATGTTTCTGGCACAACATGGGTCGCTGCTCTCTTTGATATTTTTTAACTGATAGAACAAGCAAGACCATTGGGCATGCCTATATCGATCGTCTTTATTATGTATTCCGGCTATAACATGCACAGTTTTTTTAGGCTGGGTTTGTCAAACGAGGTGAATAAATCACAGATTTTATGTTTGTCACGAGAAACTTGGAGATATAAATCACAGAATTCGTGCTTGTTGTGAAAAACGTGCAAACAAATCCCATAATTTGTGTTTGTAGTGAGAAACTGAGAGAAATTAATCAGTTTGTGTTTGTAGTGAGAAACTGAGAGAAATTAATCAGTTTGTGTTTGTAGTGAGAAACTGAGAGAAATTAATCAGTTTGTGTTTTTTAGTGAGAAACTGAGAGAAATTAATCAGTTTGTGTTTGTAGTGAGAAACTGAGAGAAATTAATCAGTTTGTGTTTGTAGTGAGAAACTGAGAGAAATTAATCAGTTTGTGTTTGTAGTGAGAAACTGAGAGAAATTAATCAGTTTGTGTTTGTAGTGAGAAACTGAGAGAAAATAATCAGTTTGTGTTTGTAGTGAGAAACTGAGAGAAATTAATCAGTTTGTGTTTGTAGTGAGAATCCGAGAGAAATTAATCAGTTTGTGTTTGTAGTGAGAAACTGAGAGAAATTAATCAGTTTGTGTTTGTAGTGATAATCTGAGAGAAATTAATCAGTTTGTGTTTGTAGTGAGAAACTGAGAGAAATTAATCAGTTTGTGTTTGTAGTGAGAAACAAAGAAATTAATCAGTTTGTGTTTGTAGTGAGAAACAAAGAAATTAATCAGTTTGTGTTTGTAATGAGAAACTGAGTAACTAAATCACAGTTGGTGTTTGTAGTGAGAAACTGAGTAAATAAGTCACACTTTGTGTTTGTAATGAGAAACTGAGTAAATAAGTCACACTTTGTGTTTGTAGTGAGAAACTGAGTAAATAAGTCACAGTTTGTGTTTGTAGTGAGAAACTGAGTAAATAAGTCACAGTTTGTGCTTGTAGTGAGAAACTGAGTAAATAAGTCACAGTTTGTGTTTGTAGTGAGAAAATGAGTAAATAAGTCACAGTTTGTGTTTGTAGTGAGAAACTGAGTAAATAAATCGCAGTTTGTGTTTTAGTGAGAAACTGAGTAAATAAGTCACACTTTGTGTTTGTAGTGAGAAACTGAGTAAATAAGTCACGGTTTGTGTTTGTAGTGAGAAACTGAGTAAATAAGTCACGGTTTGTGTTTGTAGTGAGAAACTGAGTAAATAAATCGCAGTTTGTGTTTGTAGTGGGAAACAGAGAAATAAATCACAGTTTGTGTTTGTAGTGAAGAACGAGGAGAAATAAACCATAACGTTTGTATTTAAATGAAGAATTGTAAAAGTTGATGTCTGTAGTGGAAAACTCATCATCTAGTTGCTTGCAGAACGTTGTCCTTGCCTGCCACTAGCCAGATCTCCAATGTCTAATGTTGTCAAGTTCAAGGTCTCTTTGATGTCTTCACCTCCTTTTTGATCTGCCCCTTTTTCATATTCATGGAACCAAGCCTTCCATTGTTGTACTATCCAGCCCGCTGTGTGTCTTTTAATGTTCTCTCTTTGATGCTGTATGGAAGCCAGTTTTCTTGTCTTTAGGTCTTTAAGAATTGCTTCATAGCTCTTGTTTATTATAGCCCACATCAGATGCATTGGGAGCCGCGATAGCTCAGTGGTTAGTGAACTGGACTACAAAGGACAATAGGTAGGGTTCGATCGCAACCGATGGCTTCCGGTTTACCCAGCCTTTAATGAGTACCGGATTTTTTTTCTGGGAAAATAAAGTGGCACGGGTGTAATACCGACCACATTACCCCAAAAATCATGTGCCGAAGGTCTGTAAAATTTATGGTCACTAACACCATATTCCCTATACGCCACATGGCGTGACGGGGGTACTTTACTTTTTTACATCAGATGCACCATTCGATTGTGGATGTGTATCGGCAGTACTAACATGGTAGAACATTGCAATAACAAAGTTAACATCAAGCATCTCAGAGCAGCTCAATGGTTAGTGAACTAAGATGCCGGGATCGATCCAGTCAACTGCTCCTAGGTTCATGTCCTCCCCCCCACCTTCTTTTACATAATTTTTATGGGAAAAGTTGGGCAACCTTGTGCCATATTGCGGCGCACGGGTGGTTTTAAGAAGTTTATCTCTTTGGGCAACCATATCACACATAACATAGTACAATGAAAACGCGGTATTCGAATACCTCTCTACTCGTAAAACTATTAATTATACACAATTTTTTAAAACATAATCCTACACAATATTCATACATTTCCCCTAGAATTTGAAAAGTATTCGGTCCATCCTTATTATCACGCGTCAGCCTATGGTCGTCAATTTAGCTAATTAAAACCAAATTTCATAAATTTGGCTTCTAAAACTGATATGGGAACTGCAGTGGTGGACGATGTTTTGTCCTTGGGGTTCAGAGGTGGACGATGAGGATGTGGAAGAACTGGTGGAGGACCACAAGAATGACTTCACCAATGATTAACTCTATAAACAGCACAGGGAGCAACAAGAAGTCATTAATGGGCTTGTTTCTTCTTAACAGAACATCAAGTTGAGTAGCGCTGCAGATTTGCAAGAACTTTCTTATCATTGGGGGAAACACAGTGCTTGGTAGACAACAAACATGACACCCTAACATTGATATGATCAAATTGAGTGTCAGCCATTTCAACGAAACTATTGTTCGCTTTAGAAACATTTTTTTAAATCATTAAAAGAATACAACAATAGACACATATTTAAGTAAAGAATCATAAGCCCAGGCATCTTTCTTATTCTAAAGCATCCTCTAGCTAGTGAAACAGAACAGAAGAATGACGACAAATAAGGGTTGCTTGGTGGTTTCATGGAAGATGACAAACAACAAAATCTCATAACCTCTCCAACTTCCACTTACGTCATCAGCTCTCTTAAGTACCAATAAAGTACAATTTGCATTATTTCATGCACATTAATTATTAAAATCTTCGAAATTTCTATTAGGATTATACCTAATCTAATTAACATAACTTAATGACCGTTGATCAGAGGTTTAACAAGCCGCTATCGTAAAAACGATGTTGTTAATGAAACGTAGACCTGATACAGAATGTGTAAATTAGCAGTAGATAGTAGTGATAGTTTTTTCGGCCCTAAAACAACAACAAAAATAGGATTCTGGAATGTGCGAACAATGGCCGCTCCGACGAAACATGCACAGGTCGCGAGCGAGATGGACAGATGCGATCTAGATATTTTAGGATTAAGCGAAATGCGCTGGCTTGGAACAGGTAGGAGATCTATTGATAATAAAATAGTAGTTTTTTCTGGAAGGGAAGATGGAAAACACCGTGAAGGAGTAGGCATAATGATGACAGACAAAGCTGCAAGAAGTTTATTAGAATGGGAACCGGTAAACAGCCGTCTGATACGAACACGATACAAAACAAAACATGGAAGACTTTCAATTATTCAATGTTATGCGCCTACTAACGAAGCTGATGATGAAGTTAAGGACGATTTTTATAACCAACTGCAACAACTTATAAACAAAATACCAAAACACGATCTTTTAATTGTAATGGGAGACTTCAACGCCAAAGTAGGACAAGATAACGCAGGAGTGGAACATGTGATGGGGAGAGAAGGCTGTAATACAACAAGTCCATGTGCAGTTCGAACAGAGGAAGGACTGAGCGAATGTTTCTCAATAGAAACTGGGGTTAAACAAGGATGTATTTTATCGCCCTTGTTATTTGGAATTGTTATGGACTTCATAATGAAGAAATGCTGCACTGGTAATAAAGGCATCGAATGGATACAAGGAGACCATTTGGAGGACCTCGACTTTGCTGATGACATAGTTCTCATCAGCAGTCAGATAAAAACGATGCAGGAAAACACAAATGAACTATCATCAATAGCCAGCAAAATTGGGCTTGAGGTCAATCATGAAAAGACTAAAGTCATGAAAAGTTTAATTCCAACAAGTGACAAAATATACATGGAAAACAAACCAGTAGAAGAGATCGATCACTTTATCTATCTTGGAAGTCACATTGATCGAGAAGGGGATACGAGCAAAGAAATTAGAATCAGACTGGCTAAAGCAGCAATGTCTTTCAGAAGCCTTGAAAAGTTGTGGAAATCAAAACTCATTAGCACAAACACAAAACTTAGGCTATTCAAATCAAATGTACTATCAACCCTTACGTATGCGTGTGAAAGCTGGAAAACAACAAGAGATATAGAAACAAAATTGAACGCATTCGAAAATAAATGTCTAAGGAAAATACTTGGTATAGAATGGAACGAATTCAAAACAAACGAGGAAATTAGAGAAATCGCCAATCAACCACTAATATCTTCAGTAATAAAGAAAAGACGATGGTCATACGTTGGACATGTGATGAGAAGAGATAATAATCGAATAGCAAAGCAAGCCCTCATGTGGGAAACAACAGGTAAAAGAAAAAGAGGAAGACCCAGGGAGACACTGAGAAGAACATTGATGAGAGAGGCAAGAGCAGCAGGAATCGGCTCCCTCAATGAGATAGAACTGCTTGCACAGAACAGAGACAGATGGCGAGATTTGATAAAATATCTTTAAAAGAAAACTGCTAGAACAAAAATTCATATAGGAGAAGGTGTATCTTGGTCTACGCCCTATGGGCCGGTTACGGCTCGAAAGGTCAATAGATAGATAGAATCTAATAAACATAACCTAATCTAATTAACACACTTGTGGGGCAGGTCCACAGCTTCGGCCTATTGTGACCTTTTCGGATTTTCTCGTGTATTGTCATACTCGACAGGAAAAGTAGGGAACAGAACCCGGTCGTGGTTAATTCTGAGGTCAACGGTCTCATCTGCGATAACACCGATGAGAAATATGCAGGCATCTATACAGACGGATCTGTAAGACGACACCAAAGAAGTGCATGAGCATTTACAGCACGCTCGGCAGGCAGAATAGTCAAGGAAGACAGTGGTGCATACGTCATGACCACAAGTAGCATGACAATGGAGGCGATGGCAGTGACCAAGGCATTCAAATGGTTAGAGTCACAAGACTACACCCACGCATGTATACTGAGTGATTCGATAAGCTTGATTATAAAAGTGGAGGCGTGCTCTGTACGTATGCAATGGGTAGAGTCGTTGCAGAAATCCAAAATACGTAAGGTCACCTTTGTCTATGTCCCTGGACATGCGGGAGTACGAGGAAATGAAAGAGCGGACAGGTTGGCTAGCTGCGCTGTCGTTGAAGACGGGCATCCAATGGATCGGGCGGACATCATCAATGCCCTCCGAGATGTGGGAAGAGCACAGGACTTCGACAAACACAGATCAACGTCACTTCTTCGGATGATGGAAATGGGAGTTAAGATGGGCACAGCCAGAAATGAGAAACTTAGTGGCCGTGTAAGAAGACTTATCAACCGACACAGAACTGGAGTCGTCAGTCGCTGGACACTGCGGGACTTGCTGAGGAGGGGATCTGAGCACCTATGGACATGTTCGGAGTGCTATTATGATGACCCGCAAATAACTCAATAACTCAATTAACACAACCTAATCTAACGAAGTTTTTTTTTACCTTTAGTACCCCCGTCTTGCCAAGTGGCGTATAGGGAATATAGTGGTAGTGACCATAAATTTTATAGACCTTCGGCACATGATTTTTGGGGTAATGTGGTTGGTATTACGCCCGTGCCGCTTCACTTTCCCAGAAAAAATCCGGTACCCATTAAAGGCTGGGTGAACCCGGAAGCCGTCGGTTGGGATTGAACCCTACCCCTTGTCCTTTGTAGTCCAGTTCACTAACCACTGAGCTATCGCGGCTCCCTAATCTAACGAAGTACTTTTTAATTAAAAATTTAAATTTTTAAAAATGCTTTTGTTTCTCTTTCAGTCTGCTTCTTTCTGTGTTTACCTCTCTCTCTCTCTCTCTCTCTCTCTCTCTCTCTCTCTCAAACAACCATTTGGAAGCTTTATCAAGATGAGATGTTGGTAAACAGAAGAATAGGTCACGTTGAGAAGAATAAAGACTGATCTAAATATAGAAAATGTGTATCATACACATATATCATGCATGTAGAAAACTGTGATGTCATTTAACGTCACCTTTAGTAATGAAGGATATAGTTAATGAAATGAGATTCTCGTCTATACAACATAAACGTGATCTAAATGGTCTTTCTTTCTTTATTTTATTCAAGTGCAATTGCCTTGAGGCGTCATATAAATCTTTAACTTGTCAGAAGAGTACAATCGTAGTTTATAGTGCTGTAATGGTATAAAGTATAATATTTGTGTGTGTGTGTATATATATAGCGTATTGACAGACAGTTGGTAGTAAACAATCATGAAAAGTCAGTAGTTTGTTGTAGTTGTAGTTAGTCGAAGGCCCAGGTATCACTGCAAACGAATTAAAATCCATAATCCTCACCGCATACACATACACATACACACAACAGTGCTCAGAGCCAAAATAATGGAGAAACAATCGCGATCATACAGACATAACGTAAATAAAATTATATACCAACACGGATGATAACAAGCGATAACACAAAAGAGATCGAAAGATACGTACCAGAAAACAACAGACGAGAGGAAGAAATAAATGAAATACTATTTGCAGACGACCAAGTTCTGATACATGAAACAACTGAGGACCTACAAGATCATATCAACAGGCTAAACAACACTTGTAAACAATACAACATGAAGATCAACATAAGCAAAACCGAAGTAATGGCAATAGCGAGGAAGAAAGAAAAACTAAACATCATAATAGATAATACAACTTTGAAGCAAGTGGACAATTTTAAATATCTGGGTAGCACGTTAACACAAGACAATAACCAAGAGACCGAGATAGATATAAGGTGTAACAAAGCATGCCAAGTTATAGGCCAAGTATCAACACTATTGAAAAATAAAGCAATAACTACGGAAGCAAATAGTGCGATATACAAATCAATTGTTCTACCAACTCTGTGCTATCAGTGCCAGAATTGGACCCTGGACTCTAGAACACTAAGAAAGATAACGACCACCGAAATGAAATGTGTCAGAAGAATGACAGGAAACAGCTTAAGGGACAGAGTAAGAAAAAGAAACACTGACCTGAGGAAGAAACTCGAAATTGAACCAGCCATCGATTACATAAAGAAACAACAGATAAATTGGTTCGGCCACATAACAAGACAAATAGAACTAACAATGACTCAAAGAGCCATAAACAAACGCTACGAAAACGTCAGATTAAGAGGAAGACCGAGAAAGAGATGGATAAAGGGAATACTAGAGTCACTAGGAGGAATAACATCAGAAGAGGCCAACAGAAGAGCAAAGAATCGCAGATTGTTTCTCCCCTCGACGCCAACGGCAGCTGAGGAAGGATAGAAGAAGAAGAAGAAGAAGAATCCTCACCGCCCGTGCCTGTTGAATCATCCGAATTAACATCTCATCGCATTGAAGGATCCAAACAAGGAAAAGCAGCTGCAGTACTCATCATAGCAGCTACAGCACATAGCTAAAGGACATAAGGCGTAACCGCACCGAAAGTGAACGCAGCCGAACTGTAATGAACTGTCATTCGTCGTACGATATCATCATTCAACGTAAAAAATCGGAATATCCAAACATGATCCGGATGAAAAACACACAGCTCACAGTGTGCACAGAGCACTAAACACAAAAGTAATTTGTTCAAATATTAGTGTCTTATGCTGGATGCTGTTTTGCTTGACAGCTTCTCTCGTTGTTGATTCTGCCAATATTGGATAGATAGATCAGACCACAGAATAAAAAAGATGTATTTGTGGATCGTATTTTGTATTCTAATTTTGAACGTTTCCCAGAATGTTGCTGTGCCGTATTTTTTTTTTTTTTTTTTTTGTTCTTCGTATACTACGATCTGCAGCCAGATTTTTCCACTTTCCACTTTCTGATAAATAATTCATCGAAGAAGCCTTATATAGATCCATATATGTCAGCTCAGGTTTACATTGTGGTCTCTTTCCGTCCTTGAGTTCGCCATACAATATTTGTTTGGGAATACGATAGTAGTTAGAGTTCAGTTTTGTGGTGGATAAACGTTCCTCTACGCGTTTTCGCCTCTGGTCCGAGTCAGGGTGTCGTCGCGGTTTCGTGGTGCGTCGGGGAATTTTTTTTGTTCATTGCAGCCTTTCGGTGACATCATTTCCTTGGTGTTATTGTCGTATTTAAAAAAAAAATATGTTGTTTTTAAGGGGCAGCCACTCTTAATTTGATAGGTCCTTTCGGTTAAGTCATCGTTTTTAATTTCTGTCTTTTTCTCTATGTCATTGAGAAATATATTAATATTGAAAAACATTAATAGGTATGTGGGGCAGGTCCACAGCTTCGGCCTATTGTGACCTTTCGTGACCTTGGTGTTAGAAGGAAACTGTTTTAGTAATAGGCCACTGGATGGTATTTCTTGTGGTTGCTCTGAAACACTTTAAACAATAGGTTAATTATATATTTAAAAATCCATACCCATACAGAAGTCATTGACAACAGGGCGATTAAATCAGATAACAGGGTCACTTTGAAAGAAGGATGATGAACTAATCAGAGAAGAGAGTTACTTTGATAGCGGTTCCAGTGCCATCTTGTGGTCATTGAATTGTTCGGTTTCTCATAACGGTCAAGTCTGAATTTCAGAGTACGAGGCTCATTACCGTTTCTGTTCTTAGAATGTGTTTGGATAAATTTACGAATAAGTTTGTGTTCCTGTGTGTTTGATATTATACATACATATGATAAGTCGTGTAAGAAACATTCCAAGTTTTATAAAGCGATGGCTAAACTAGTCTATACATTATCGGAGAGAAATAATATGTTATTTACTGGTATGATCCAGAGAGTCGGTGATCAGGATATTTATGCCACATTTGTAAGCATCGAAATCGAGATACTTTCAGACCGAATTCTTTATTTCGATCGCCTCGTCGTTCTATATGCGTTCTACATGCGGGAGTTCGGGGAAATGAAAGAGCGGACAGGTTGGCTAGCTGCGCTGTTGTTGAGGACGGCCAACCAATGGATCGGGCGGACATCATCAATGCCCTCCGAGATGTGGGAAGAGCACAGGACTTCGACAAACACAGATCCACATCACTTCTTCGGATGATGGAAATAGGAGTTAAGTTGGGCACAGCCAGAAATGAGACAGTGGCCGTGTAAGAAGACTTATCAACCAACATAGAACTGGAGTCGTCAGTCGCTGGACACTGAGGGAATTGCTGAGGAGGGATCTGAGCACCTATGGACATGTTCGGAGTGCAATGATGATGACCCGCAAGTAACTCAATAACTCAATATAAAACGACGAGGCGATCGAAATTTCAAATCGTTTCATGGACAGATAATCAATAACCTAAGATATGCTGACGATACTGTACTACCAACAGAAAATTATAAAGTTCTACAACAATTACTTAATAAAATAAACATGACAAGCAAAAAATATGGATTATAGCTTGTTTCATAACTCGTGCCCAACTTTTAAAATCGATAGCTTTTTAACCGCTTGTTGTAAGTTGTTCAAAATTTGCATGTAAAGTTATAATGATTAGAACCCAACAGGGAATTAATTTCATAAAAAAAAAAAAACATTCGGTTATTATTGTTGCTTATTTGATTTATATAAATCTATAACGAACCATTGATGTAGTCAAAACTTAATGTTTACAGTTTTTTAAGTTAAAAATAGCGAATAAAAATCCATACACGGTAAAATTGACGTGTTTGCACGCTTTTACCGTGGTTTTTGGACACAATTAGACATTTGTAAAAAACACGAGAAATTGTGAGTTCCATTTCCGTTCATTCATAGGTGGAGACGTGGAACGATAACATTTATCATGAGTCTTAAAATGAAATTCTGCAGTTTACAAAACATCGCAATAAAAATGTATGACTATTTTTGCAAAGAGGCTAAACGAGGAAGATTATTTCATTCTTTAGAAAACCCTGAGAATAGGACAAGACACATTTTGGATTTATCTAAACGTTCATTTAATCGCTGGATTCAAGCACGTGACCGTCAATGTTCAAAATATACAAAATCACAAGTAAAAGTAAACATGTTGGATAATTTCGACAGTGAACTTATTAGAAGTGAAATTCGCAAAATGTTGGGTATGAATGAAACTGTTACAATAAGAAAATTAAAAGTATCGCTGAAAAAGAACAACAGTATTGAAATATCAAAGTCTACATTATGGAGGAATGTGAGAGCTGCAGGCTTTACATTCAGAAAGTATTCCAATGGACGAAACATCATCTGTGAGAAGCCACATATAGTAGTCGTGAGAAGCAAGTACTTACGTGAAGTAAAAGAGGTGCGCAAGCAAGGTTATGATATTGTGTACTTGGATGAAACATGGATCAATGCTCACCACACTAACCAAAGGGAATGGCAGTCATCAGATGGAAAGATTAAGAGATTAATACCTAGCAGCAAAGGACAGCGCTTGATAATTGCTCATGCAGGTAGTCGACAACATGGACTAATACAGAATGCAGAGCTCATTTTTCTTTCAAAATCCATAGACAATCGGGATTATCACTCTGAGATGAATGGTCACATATTTAGACATTGGATTGAAAATTCTGTTCTCCCAACACCAGATCGACCATCTTGCCTAATAATGGACAATGCAGTGTACCACAACATTGTTGCACTTGAAGATAAAGTCCCGACGTCATCCAGTACAAAAGATGCTATTAAGATATGGCTCACAAAGGAGCACATACAATTTAATAACATGTACTTAAAACCTGAATTACTATCTCTAGTAAAGCAAAAACAAAGGACAAAGATTTTTCAAATAGATAAGATTATCCAAGAGCACGGTCATATAAGTTTGAGGCTGCCACCTTACCATGCTCATTTAAATCCAATAGAACTAACCTGGGCAAAATTAAAAGGACAAGTGGCAGATGAAAATACAATATTCAAAATATGCGATGTAAAGACTCTTGCTAATCTCGCTTTATTAAATATAGACAAAGATTATTGGGCTAAATGTGAAGACCACGTCTTAAAACAAGAAGAGGAATATTGGAAAAATGATGGTTTGTGGAATGTTCAACCCCAAACAGTTATTAATCTTTTAGACTCGTCTGATTCAGAATCAAAGTATATAGCCCACACAATGTTGGCGCCTATATTACCTTAAATTAGTTCAACAAACGGTCCTTATCAGGACCACACAACTATGAAAATTGGACATACAGGTATACCTTGATATTATCGTCCGTCCTCGAACTGAGAAGACAATAATTCTCCTGGTGTTTTGTCTTATTAGGTTATTTCCCCATTACGGCCACGCCTTTACCTAGTGAAAATTAATCATAGACCAGCAACTACGGTAATTTCTATTATTTAGGGGTTCACAATTTACAATTTTGACAAACATCAAAGAAATTCGCCGCTTTAAGAAAACTGCAGCTGCAAGATATTTGTTAAATATACATTTAAAGGGTCTTTTGCATTCTAATAACATTTGGAAAATCTCAACAGTTTTTAACAAACGGTTACTGAGTAATAGCGTTTTGAAGTTGGGCACGTGATTTGAAACGAGCTATAGATATGAATATCAAGAAGACTAAAACTATGATCATAAACAAAGAAAATACTCAAAACCCACAAGTGGATATCAAAATTGAAGGAATAGACCTTGAGACAGTTCAGAACTATAACTACCTTGGACATACTATAACCAGTGATGGAAGATGTACAACTGAAATAAACAAAAGAATAGGAATGGCAAAAAATAATTTTAATGTCATGAAGAACATACTTACATCAAAACAAATAACACCAGGGCTAAAACTAAGAATAGCAAAATGTTACATCTTCTCAATATTCTTATATGGTGCAGAAACATGGACATTAGATAAGAAAACAGAACAGAGAATTGAAGCATTTTAAATGTGGATATATAGAAAAATAGGTAGAATTGGATGTAAGGAAAAGAAAACAAATGATGAAGTCTTAAAAGAACTAAAAATGAAAAGAGAACTACTAAGCACAATTCAAACAAGACAAATGCGATTTTTGGGCCATGTTGAAAGACACAACAGCCTACTAAAAGTAATCCTTGAGGGGAAAATACAAGGTAAAAGAGGCAGAGGCAGACCAAGACTAACATGGACGAATAACATCAAAAAATGGACAAATCAGCCTATGACAACCTGCACTATCAACGCAAGAGACAGAGCAGAATGGCGCTCCATGGTAGCCAACCATTCGTTGCGGAGACGGCACTCGATGATGATGACAACACAATGAATCCTTTGTTTGTCACGTGCGTTGTGAGGGCGTGGCAGCTAGTTACGTTTGTTGAGCTAACACGTACTGACAGCGCCTTGGCTCTTTAATCCGGGTCCTTTTGTTTCTTTCCGTGCAGGAATAAACGAAAACAATTCTACAGTCGAGGATTACACTCTGCACGCGATCTCGCAAGCTGCGCTTTCATTGGCTGTCATAATCACCAACAGTTTGAGAGCTTTTTATTGCTCACGAGGTTCAAAGCATAAATGCGCAGTCAGGTTTCGATTTTGGACGGGGACAGATTGAACGCAACGAGCAGCAATTTTCAGTGTTCAAAGATGGGGCGATCTTGAACAAATTTAAATATTAATGAATTGATTTCTGCTGTAGATTTAAGTTAGTGTTGGATTATTACGTTCTTTCCTTCAATTACCTTTGGTTAAAAAAAAAAAAATTATCAGAAATGTGTGAAAGACCACCCCCCCTCTTTCCCCCCTCCCCCCCCCCCCACACACACACACAAGCACACACTGGGTACAGTGAACACTTAGGGAATCTGTTATGTAAGCGTAAACTCCACTTCTGATTACAGAGCTCAGAAATGGCTATAAGAAACAAAAATGTGATGGCATTGGCGTTTTGGGATCTGGGTTACCGCTGACATAATAAATAAAAACATACATTATATTCAGTAGGCTAACATAAAGTAATATTTTCTAATGACATCACTACATTTTAAATTACTTACTTATTTATATTAATTTTGTCCGTCTTGTTTGGGACGAAAATGTCTTGATGACTTTGTCATTGAAAGTACTGTTGGGTTGGTTTCTAAGTTTCTGAAGGAATGATTTCTCAATGGACATTATTGTCAAACCAGATAAGCGTTCTTGTGTCTGAGTTGAGCGACAATAAGATTTGATTCTCTTGAGAGCAGAAAAAGTTCTTTTTACAGATAGAAGTAGTAGCTAAGGAAGTAGTTTCACTTTCACTTTGTGACAATTCTGATTGGCTAGAGCTAAAAATAACCCATGAAACCGCATTCATCTAGCGGCAACATCACCCTATATTAGATTCCCATTGTTGAATGTCAAGGTCGTTAAACTTGGTCCGGATAGAGGAAAAATGTACCGCTGGCTACTAGAGGTTTCAATGTAAAAGTAAAGTACCCCCATCACGCCAAGTGGCCTATAGGGAATATGGTGTTAGTGACCACAAATTTTACAGACCTTCGGTACATGATTTTTGGGATAATGTGGTCGGTATTACGCCCGTGCCGCTTTACTTTCCCAGAAAAAATCCGGTACCCATTAAAGGCTGGGTGAACCGGAGGCCGTCGGTTGGGATCGAACTCTACCTCTTGTCCTTTGTAGTCCAGAAAACTAACCACTGAGCTAGGCTTCAATGTAGAATAGTTATAACATTCACAAATGTTATAGTCGCCAGAGGAAAACCTTGCTTTAATAAATGCAAATCAAAGCAAATAAATCATATAAGCTTACGAAATGTGTAATAGAATATTCGACAATTTGTAATATAATTATTAAAAAAATATAATAAATTATCATTTCATTTTGTATTTCGTTAATATGTTCATGCTACCGGTGGTAGCTGCGGTATCATAGAGAATACGCCACTGTTTTATGGTGTATTGGAGGCAGAGGTTTACAAATAGAGATGACGAAAAGGAGGCTCCACGATATTTACTGAGACGTCTACATTTCTTATAATTAACACTGACTATTAATGTGATATTGTTGTATATCAGGTTTATCACATCGTCGTCTTGGTTTGCTCAAATACATACATCAACATGGTTTACTTACATCAGAAATTGTTATCACTACACATTCTGAAGACTATATCTATTGCTAAAGTCATTATGCTGCGATGCTCAGGTTATCACCGTTATTTATGTGAGTCATCTATGGCCTAGTGGTCCTCGTCTTCAGTCAAGACTCAGCTGTACTATAACGACTTGAGTTATTCCAGATAAAGATATATATCTATTAACACCACACGTTAAGTTTTTTGGGTGTCACTAAGTAAAGTATTATCTAGAATTGGTGTTCCATTGGAACACCAATTCTAGACAAATCTGGATTAATGCTAACAACAAGCGCAGACATAAAAGCCCGTTGGGCAGAACACTTCAAAGAAATTCTTAACCGTCCACTACCTCACAGTTTAATAGATTTTGAAGCTGAAACACCAGCAGCAGAATTATATGTAAATTTAGATGACTTCACCTTGAGTGAAATAGAAACCACCTTAAAGCTAATGACCAATAACAAGGCTGCTGGAGAGGATAAGTTAACAGCTGAGATCCTCAAGGCAATTGATAGCCATAATTTAATACATCTCCAAAAAATGTTCAACATCATTTGGAAAACAGAGAAGACGCCTCATAAATGGAAAAAAGGAATCATTGTTAAGATCCCAAAAAAGGGCAATCTTAGAGATTGTAACAACTGGAGAGGCGTGACACTTTTGTCAGTTGCCTCAAAGTTATTCTGTAAAATCATCCTAAATAGAATAAAGGATTCAATAGATACAGCAATGCGTGAAGAACAGGCTGGGTTTAGAAAAGGGAGAAGCTGTCTTGACCACATTTTCACTCTACGACTTATATTGGAGGAACACATTGAAAAGCAAAAACCTTTTGTACTTAACTTCATCGACTTCAAAAAAGCATTTGATAGTATTCATAGAGATTCTTTGTGGAAAATTCTGAAGCAATATGGCTTACCATCAAAAATCATAAATATTATCAAAGACATGTATGATGGTTACACATGTGCAGTTCGAACAGAGGAAGGACTGAGCGAATGTTTCCCAATAGAAACTGGGGTTAAACAAGGATGTATTTTATCGCCCTTGTTATTTGGAATTGTTATGGACTTCATAATGAAGAAATGCTGCACTGGTAATAAAGGCATCGAATGGATACAAGGAGACCATTTGGAGGACCTCGACTTTGCTGATGACATAGTTCTCATCAGCAGTCAGATAAAAACGATGCAGGAAAACACAAATGAACTATCATCAATAGCCAGCAAAATTGGGCTTGAGGTCAATCATGAAAAGACTAAAGTCATGAAAAGTTTAATTCCAACAAGTGACAAAATATACATGGAAAACAAACCAGTAGAAGAGATCGATCACTTTATCTATCTTGGAAGTCACATTGATCGAGAAGGGGATACGAGCAAAGAAATTAGAATCAGACTGGCTAAAGCAGCAATGTCTTTCAGAAGCCTTGAAAAGTTGTGGAAATCAAAACTCATTAGCACAAACACAAAACTTAGGCTATTCAAATCAAATGTACTATCAACCCTGACGTATGCGTGTGAAAGCTGGAAAACAACAAGAGATATAGAAACAAAGTTGAACGCATTCGAAAATAAATGTCTAAGGAAAATACTTGGTATAGAATGGAACGAATTCAAAACAAACGAGGAAATTAGAGAAATCGCCAATCAACCACTAATATCTTCAGTAATAAAGAAAAGACGATGGTCATACGTTGGACATGTGATGAGAAGAGATAATAATCGAATAGCAAAGCAAGCCCTCATATGGGAAACAACAGGTAAAAGAAAAAGAGGAAGACCCAGGGAGACACTGAGAAGAACATTGATGAGAGAGGCAAGAGCAGCAGGAATCGGCTCCATCAATGAGATAGAACTGCTTGCACAGAACAGAGACAGATGGCGAGATTTGATAAAATATCTTTAAAAGAAAACTGCTAGAACAAAAATTCATATAGGAGAAGGTGTATCTTGGTCTACGCCCTATGGGCCGGTTACGGCTCGAAAGGTCAATAGATAGATAGATAGAAGTAAAGTAAAGGTTCCTTTACACCTTCGTTATCTTGGTGTCATTAAGTAAAGGTTCCTCCACACCTCTTGAGTGTCACTAAGTAAGGTAAAGGTTCCTCCACACCTCTTGGGTGTCACTAAGTAAGGCAAAGGTTCCTCCACACCTCTTGGATGTCACTAGGCAAAGTAAAGGTTCCTCCACACCTCTTGGGTATCACTAAGTAAAGTAAAGGTTCTTCCACACCTCTTGGGTGTCACTAAGTAAAGTAAAGGTTCCTCCACACCTCTTGGGTGTCACTGAGTAAAGTAAAGGTTCCTCCACACCTCTTGGGTGTCACTAAGTAAAGTAAAGATTCCTCCACACCTCTTGGGTGTCACTAAGTAAAGTAAAGGTTCCTCCACACCTCTTGGATGTCACTAAGTAAAGGTTCCTCCACACCTCTTGGATGTCACTAAGTAAAGGTTCCTCCACACCTCTTGGGTGTCACTAAGTAAAGGTTCCTCCACACCTCTTGGGTGTCACTAAGTAAAGTAAAGGTTCCTCCACACCTCTTGGATGTCACTAAGTAAAGTAAAGGTTCCTCCACACCTCTTGGGTGTCACTAAGTAAAGTAAAGGTTCCTCCACACCTCTTGGGTGTCACTAAGTAAAGTAAAGGTTCCTTCACACCTTTTGGGTGTCACTAAGTAAAGTAAAGGTTCCTCCAAACCTCTTTGGTGTCACTAAGTAAAGTAAAGTTTCCTCCAAACCTCATTGGTGTCACTAAGTAAAGTAAAGTTTCCTCCAAACCTCATTGGTGTCACTAAGTAAAGTAAAGTTTCGTCCAAACCTCTTTGGTGTCACTAAGTAAAGTAAAGTTTCCTCCAAACCTCATTGGTGTCACTAAGTAAAGTAAAGTTTCCTCCAAACCTCATTGGTGTCACTAAGTAAAGTAAAGTTTCCTCCAAACCTCATTGGTGTCACTAAGTAAAGTAAAGTTTCCTCCAAACCTCATTGGTGTCACTAAGTAAAGTAAAGTTCCCTCCACACCTCTTTGGTGTCACTAAGTAAAGTAAAGTTTCCTCCACATCTCTTGGGTGTCACTAAGTAAAGTAAAGTTTCCTCCAAACCTCATTGGTGTCACTAAGTAAAGTAAAGTTTCCTCCAAACCTCATTGGTGTCACTAAGTAAAGTAAAGGTTCCTCCACACCTCTTGGGTGTCACTAAGTAAGGTAAAGGTTCCTCCACACCTCTTGGGTGTCACTAAGTAAAGTAAAGGTTCTTCCACACCTCTTGGATGTCACTAAGTAAAGTAAAGGTTCTTCCACACCTCTTGGATGTCACTAAGTAAAGTAAAGGTTCTTCCACACCTCTTGGATGTCACTAGGCAAAGTAAAGGTTCTTCCACACCTCTTGGATGTCACTAGGCAAAGTAAAGGTTCCTCCACACCTCTTGGGTGTCACTAAGTAAAGTAAAGGTTCTTCCACACCTCTTGGATGTCACTAAGTAAAGTAAAGATTCTTCCACACCTCTTGGGTGTCACTAAGTAAAGTAAAGGTTCCTCCACACCTCTTTGGTGTCACTAAGTAAAGTAAAGGTTCCTCCACACCTCTTGGATGTCACTAAGTAAAGGTTCCTCCACACCTCTTGGATGTCACTAAGTAAAGGTTCCTCCACACCTCTTGGGTGTCACTAAGTAAAGTAAAGGTTCCTCCACACCTCTTGGATGTCACTAAGTAAAGTAAAGGTTCCTCCACACCTCTTGGGTGTCACTAAGTAAAGTAAAGGTTCCTCCACACCTCTTGGGTGTCACTAAGTAAAGTAAAGGTTCCTCCACACCTCTTGGACAGGTCTAAGTAAAGTAAAGGTTCCTTCACACCTTTTGGGTGTCACTAAGTAAAGTAAAGGTTCCTCCAAACCTCTTTGGTGTCACTAAGTAAAGTAAAGTTTCCTCCAAACCTCTTTGGTGTCACTAAGTAAAGTAAAGTTTCCTCCAACCCTCATTGGTGTCACTAAGTAAAGTAAAGTTTCCTCCAAACCTCATTGGTGTCACTAAGTAAAGTAAAGTTTCCTCCAAACCTCATTGGTGTCACTAAGTAAAGTAAAGTTTCCTCCACACCTCTTTGGTGTCACTAAGTAAAGTAAAGTTTCCTCCACACCTCTTTGGTGTCACTAAGTAAAGTAAAGTTTCCTCCAAACCTCATTGGTGTCACTAAGTAAAGTAAAGTTTCCTCCAAACCTCATTGGTGTCACTAAGTAAAGTAAAGGTTCCTCCAAACCTCATTGGTGTCACTAAGTAAAGTAAAGGTTCCTCCAAACCTCATTGGTGTCACTAAGTAAAGTAAAGTTTCCTCCAAACCTCATTGGTGTCACTAAGTAAAGTAAAGTTTCGTCCAAACCTCTTTGGTGTCACTAAGTAAAGTAAAGGTTCCTCCAAACCTCATTGGTGTCACTAAGTAAAGTAAAGGTTCCTCCAAACCTCATTGGTGTCACTAAGTAAAGTAAAGGTTCCTCCAAACCTCATTGGTGTCACTAAGTAAAGTAAAGATTCCTCCAAACCTCATTGGTGTCACTAAGTAAAGTAAAGGTTCCTCCACACCTCTTTGGTGTCACTAAGTAAAGTAAAGTTTCCTCCAAACCTCTTTGGTGTCACTAAGTAAAGTAAAGTTTCTTCCAAACCTCTTTGGTGTCACTAAATAAAGTAAAGTTTCTTCCAAACCTCTTTGGTGTCACTAAATAAAGTAAAGTTTCTTCCAAACCTCTTTGGTGTCACTAAATAAAGTAAAGTTTCTTCCAAACCTCTTGAGTAAAAAAGTAAAGTGCCCCCGTCACGCCAAGTGGCGTATAGGGAAATATGGTGTTAGTGATCCTATATTTTACAGACCTTCAGCACATGATTTTTGGGGTAATGTGGTCAGTATTACGACCGTGCTGTTTTACTTTCCCAGAAAAAAAATCCGGCACCCATTTAAGGCTGAGTGAACCCGGAAGCCGTCGGTTGGGATCGAAGCCTACCCCTTGTCCGTGGTAGTCCACCAAACCTCTTGGGTGTCACTAAGTAAAGTAAAGGTTCCTCGACACCGCTTAGATGTCACTAAGTAAAGTATAGGTTCCTCCACACCTCTTGGATGTTACTAAGTAAGGTAAAAGGCACCTTGCTGTCGTCTGTATTCATCATAAAATCATAATGGTAGAGAACGGTGCCACGCTGTCGTCTGTATTCATCGTCAAATCATAATGGTAGAGAACGGTGCCACTCTGTCGTCTGTATTGATCATGAAATTATAATGGTAGAGAACGGTGCCACTCTGTCGTCTGTATTCATCGTGAAATTATAATGATAGAGAACGGTGCCACTCTGTCGTCTGTATTCATCGTAAAATTATAATGGTAGAGAACGGTGCCACTCTGTCGTTTGTATTCATCGTAAAATCATAATGGTAGAGGACGGTGCCACTATGTCGTTTGTATTCATCGTGAAATTATAATGGTAGAGAACGGTGCCACTCTGTCGTCTGTATTCATCATAAAATCATAATGATAGAGAACGGAGCCACTCTGTCGTTTGTATTCATCATAAAATCATAATGGTAGAGAACGGTGCCACTCTGTCGCCTGTATTCATCATAAAATCATAATGGTGGAGAACGGTGCCACTCTGTCGCCTGTATTCATCATAAAATCATAATGGTAGAGAACGGTGTCACTCTGTCGCCTGTATTCATCATAAAATCATAATGGTGGAGAACGGTGCCACTCTGTCGCCTGTAATGATCATAAAATCATAATGGTGGAGAACGGTGCCACTCTGTCGCCTGTATTCATCATAAAATCATAATGATAGAGAACGGTGCCACTCCGTCGTCTGTATTCATCATAAAATTATAATGGTAGAGAACGGTGCCACTCTGTCGTCTGTATTCATCATAAAATCATAATGGTAGAGAACGGTGCCACTCTGTCGTTTGTATTCATCGTAAAATCATAATGGTAGAGGACGGTGCCACTATGTCGTTTGTATTCATCGTGAAATTATAATGGTAGAGGACGGTGCCACTCTGTCGTCTGTATTCATTGTGAAATTATAATGGTTGAGGACGGTGCCACTCTGTCGTCTGTATTCATCATTAAATCATAATGGTAGAGAACGGTGCCACTCTGTCGTCTGTATTCATCATTAAATCATAATGATAGAGAACGGTGCCACTCTGTCGTCTGTATTTATCATAAAATTATAATGATAGAGAACGGAGCCACTCTGTCGTCTGTATTCATCATAAAATTATAATGGTAGAGAACGGTGCCACTCTGTCGTCTGTATTCAACATAAAATTATAATGATGGAGAACGGAGCCACTCTGTCGTCTGTATTCATCATAAAATTATAATGGTAGAGAACGGAGCCACTCTGTCGTCTGTATTCATCATAAAATTATAATGGTAGAGAACGGAGCCACTCTGTCGTCTGTATTCATCATAAAATTATAATGATAAAGAACGGAGCCACTCTGTCGTCTGTATTCAACATAAAATTATAATGATAGAGAACGGAGCCACTCTGTCGTCTGTATTCATCATAAAATTATAATGGTAGAGAACGGAGCCACTCTGTCGTCTGTATTCATCATAAAATTATAATGGTAGAGAACGGAGCCACTCTGTCGTCTGTATTCATCATAAAATTATAATGGTAGAGAACGGTGTCACTCTGTCGCCTGTATTCATCATAAAATCATAATGGTAGAGAACGGTGCCACTCTGTCGTCTGTATTCATCATAAAATTATAATGATAGAGAACGGAGCCACTCTGTCGTCTGTATTCATCATAAAATTATAATGATAAAGAACGGAGCCACTCTGTCGTCTGTATTCAACATAAAATTATAATGATAGAGAACGGAGCCACTCTGTCGTCTGTATTCATCATAAAATTATAATGGTAGAGAACGGAGCCACTCTGTCGTCTGTATTCATCATAAAATTATAATGGTAGAGAACGGAGCCACTCTGTCGTCTGTATTCATCATAAAATTATAATGGTAGAGAACGGTGTCACTCTGTCGCCTGTATTCATCATAAAATCATAATGGTAGAGAACGGTGCCACTCTGTCGTCTGTATTCATCATAAAATTATAATGGTGGAGAACGGTGCCACTCTGTATTCATCGTCAAACACACAGTCAGCAAATAGTAAGAATGTCATCAACAAAATTGTGCACATGTCATACATAGGTTGGCAACTGTTATCAGTTGGACAAACTGCAATCCATCTCGTTGCCAGCATTGTTCTTCTCTGAGCACATGGTCGTCACAATTTCTCCGGCATTCAATGTCTATCGTTGAGAGGACATCACGCGTCAATTCTCTAACATCACAAATTGTAAACGTCGTGTTCTGCGCAGTAACTTGGCCTTTTACTTTAGCCCACATAAGTTCTATTGGGTTTAGATGCGAATGATAAGGTGGGATGCGAAGATATATGTGGCCATACTTTGCAATTACTTATCAATTTGATATAACTTTGTCTCCTTAGTTTGTCTAACAAGCTGCAACAACTCTGGTTTTAACTGTGTTTTTTGAAAGGAAACATTTTCTTTTCTAAGATGATTTGATCTTCTGTGCTTGACGAATTAGGAACTTTGTCCTCCAGTGCTACCGCATTATGATAGGATGAATTATCCATTGCAAGACATGAACGTCTATCCAGAATGGGGAGTAAAGTGTCCTGTATCCAGTCTCTGAGAATTAGTCCATTCATTTCAGTGTGGTAGTCCCTATTGTCTGTAGACTTTGAAAAATAAGTTGCGTGTCATTAACAAGACCATTCTCTCTACTGCCAGCATGTACCAATATAATGCGTTGTCCTTTCTGCTGGGAATAATTCTTTTATTTTCTCTGTCAACTGATTGCCATTCTTTCTCATATGTATGATGGGCATTGACACACGTTTCATCCAAATATACTATATCGTAGCCTTCCATTCGTCGCTCACGGATCTGCCTCAGGTATTTGCTTCGGGCAGGTATCAGGTGTGACTTTTCACAAACAATATTTCTACCGCTAGCAGATTTTCACAAGTGAAACTAACGCCTTTTACGATCTTCCAAAGAGTCGTTTTTGAGATTTCAATATCACATTCTAATTGCAGTCGAACTTTAAGTTTGCGCAGTGTAACAAGTTGATTCGATTCAAACATTTTCAAAATTTCACGTCAAATAACATCTTTGTCAAAATCATCAACTTTCATTTTTCTTCCTTGGTTGACCGTCGTCTCTACAGAGTCAAAGTTCTATCCTATCCATTGATTGAAAGACGTTCTATCTATATTTAGAGCTGCTTGTGTTCTGTTTTCTGTTTTTCTGATATCGTAATATAACCGACCCCTTTTAGATTCCTTGCAAAAGTGCATGTACAATAACACAGTTACCTTTTACTTAGTGATGGATTTACGCTTTAAACTTCATGGTTTTAAAAATCAAGTAGTCACTTCACAACAGCTTACAAATTATCACACATACAGGAATATTAATTAATAGTAAATATTTTGTCAAAATACGCCTCTGAACCAATTTAACATGAAACCGGAAATGAAATTACCACACAAAAAAAATCGTAGTGGCGTTGTCTTACAAGTTAAGAGTGCGAAACGGTGCTAAGAGTGTGTGGTGTGCACGTGAAATTTGTCTTTTTAATTGGTGAGTTGATTACAACAAATGTGGGTATTGTAAAATCCTAAAATTTAGGACAAGCAAGAAAATAATATTTTTATATACCTCAAATAAGCAAAAAACTTTCCTAAATGCATGACAGTAGAGCAAAAAATCAGACTAAAGGTCGGTGAAAAAATAAGATTTCACGAAAAAGAAGTACATAAATTCATCAAACAGTTTCCTAGATAATTAATAAACTCTGTGGGAACGAATTTCTGAACGAACTATAGTACTGTCTCTGTCATTACTTGTCCCTAAACCACTGAGTCAGGTACCCATCTTTATCAGCAGAGTCGACTGAAGATTACCATGTGAACGTTCGTTCATAAATTGCCAAACAGCGCGTCAACATTACACTGTCATTTATTGATCAAGCTATAGCTACAATGTCTACCGTACCAGTTTGATTAATTCAACCACTGCCTGAATTAATTCTACTAACGTCACTATTACACTCATTGCTTTTACAAAGGAGGCCGAATCTATCTTCATTGTTTTTGCTTTACTGCTCTCAATGAATCTATATTTACTTCATTGCTTTATTGCTCTCAATGAATTTATATTTACTTCATTGCTTTATTGCTCTCAATACGTCTAAACTCTATTTCATTGCTCTCAATGCGTCTACATCTATTTCATTGTTTTATTGCTCTCAATGCGTCTACATATGTTTCATTGTTTTATTGCTCTCAATACGTCTACCTCTATTTCATTGCTCTCAATGCGTCTACATCTATTTCATTGTTTTATTGCTCTCATTGAGTCTACCTCTATTTCATTGTTTTATTGCTCTCACTGAGTCTACCTCTATTTAATTGTTTTATTGCTCTCATTGACTCTACCTCTACTTCATTGTTTTATTGCTCTCAATGAGTCTACCTCTACTTCATTGTTTTATTGCTCTCAATGAGTCTACCTTTACTTCATTGTTTTATTGCTCTCATTGAGTCTACCTCTATTTCATTGTTTTATTGCTCTCAATGAGTCTACCTTTACTTCATTGTTTTATTGCTCTCAATGAGTCTACCTCTATTTCATTGTTTTATTGCTCTCAATGAGTCTACCTTTACTTCATTGTTTTATTGCTCTCAATGAGTCTACCTCTATTTCATTGTTTTATTGCTCTCAATGAGTCTACCTCTATTTCATTGTTTTATTGCTCTCAATGAGTCTACCTTTACTTCATTGTTTTATTGCTCTCAATGAGTCTACCTCTATTTCATTGTTTTATTGCTCTCAATGAGTCTACCTTTACTTCATTGTTTTATTGCTCTCAATGAGTCTACCTCTATTTCATTGTTTTATTGCTCTCAATGAGTCTACCTTTACTTCATTGTTTTATTGCTCTCAATGAGTCTACCTTTACTTCATTGTTTTATTGCTCTCAATGAGTCTACCTCTATTTCATTGTTTTATTGCTCTCAATGAGTCTACCTTTACTTCATTGTTTTATTGCTCTCAATGAGTCTACCTCTATTTCATTGTTTTATTGCTCTCAATGAGTCTACCTCTATTTCATTGTTTTATTGCTCTCAATGAGTCTACCTTTACTTCATTGTTTTATTGCTCTCAATGAGTCTACCTCTATTTCATTGTTTTATTGCTCTCAATGAGTCTACCTTTACTTCATTGTTTTATTGCTCTCAATGAGTCTACCTCTATTTCATTGTTTTATTGCTCTCAATGAGTCTACCTTTACTTCATTGTTTTATTGTTCTCAATGAGTCTACCTCTACTTCATTGTTTTATTGTTCTCAATGAGTCTACCTTTACTTCATTGTTTTGTTGCCCTCAATGAGTCTACCTTTACTTCATTACTCTAGGACTGCTACTGCTCTTTTTTTGCTTCCTTCACTTCTGCTCACTCTACTATTGCCTTATTGTCTCTACTACAAGTGATATTTTATTGATTATTCGTTTTTACTGATTATACCACAACTCTTACTGAATTTCCTACTCATCTTTTACTGATTGAAACTACTACTCTTGTTTCTATAACACTCTTGCTGCTTTAACCGCTACTTATATTATTCCTACTACCTCTACTGATTCAACCACTTAACTTCTTGCCTCTACTACTCCTAATGACTAAGGATGACTTGTGTTGACTTTCACAATCCTAATGACTCTACTACTGCATTAATAAATGCACCTTAAACATTCATGTTCCATTACATTGCTCCTCCTCCCAGGTGACAATCACAGTGAATGACTGGAACGACAACCCGCCAGTCTTCTCCAGCACATTGTTTTGGGTCAGAGTCTCGGAGTTAGTCTCCCCTGGCACAGTTGTAGCCTGGATTCACGTCACTGATCCAGACACTACCGGAAACCTGATTCTGTCCCTTGTAGGAGATGATTCCAACAAGTTTGAGATTCAACAGAATGGTAGGAGTCTTTACAACTATAATACATGTATATATATAGACTGAGCGGCAGGGGATCTCAGTTTATCTTAAATAAAAGATATATTGGGGTTATTGTAAGCAGTAAGAGGGAGGGGTGTCTAATGCTTTGATGTTCAATTGAATTGAATTTTGGCGATACTACCTCCATGGATCGCTGTGTTACTTGTACAGTTACGTAATATTTGTGATTTTTTGTTTGTCTAGTGACCTTGACTACTAATGAAGGAGTGCTAGCCGAAATGTTTATTTATTTTGTTCTGTCTTTATTTCGTGCAGTTGTAATATACACGTGTATGTGTTTTTGCCCATACTCCACCACGTTTTAACGATGTCTCACGTGATATGACACATGTATGTCTATCTCCGTGATATGACACATGTATGTCTATCTCCGTGATATGACACATGTATGTCTATCTCCGTGATATGACACATGTATGCCTATCTCCGTGATATGACACATGTATGTCTATCTCCGTGATATGACACATATATGTCTATCTCCGTGATATGACACATGTATGTCTATATCTCCGTGATATGACATGTATGTCTATATCTCTGTGATATGACACATGTATGTCTATATCTCTGTGATATGACACATGTATGTCTATCTCCGTGATATGACACATGTATGTCTATCTCCGTGATATGACACATGTATGTATATTTCTGTGATATGACACGTATGTCTATCTCTGTGATATGACACATGTATGTCTATCTCCGTGATATGACACATGTATGTCTATATCTCTGTGATATGACACATGTATGTCTATATCTCTGTGATATGACACATGTATGTCTATCTCCGTGATATGACACATGTATGTCTATCTCCGTGATATGACACATGTATGTCTATCTCTGTGATATGACACATGTATGTCTATCTCTGTGATATGACACATGTATGTCTATCTCTGTGATATGGCACATGTATGTCTATCTCTGTGATATGGCACATGTATGTCTATCTCTGTGATATGACACATGTATGCCTATCTCTGTGATATGACACATGTATGTCTATATCTCTGTGATATGACGCATGTATGTCTATCTATGTGATATGACACATGTATGTCTATATCTCTGTGATATGTCACATGTATGTCTATCTCCGTGATATGACACATGTATGTCTATCTCTGTGATATGACACATGTATGTCTATCTCCGTGATATGACACATGTATGTCTATCTCCGTGATATGACACATGTATGTATATCTCTGTGATATGACACATGTATGTCTATCTCTGTGATATGACACATGTATGTCTATATCTCCGTGATATGACACATGTATGTCTACATCTCCGTGATATGACACATGTATGTCTATATCTCCGTGATATGACACATGTATGTCTATCTCTGTGATATGACACATGTATGTCTATCTCTGTGATATGACACATGTATGTCTATCTCTGTGATATGACACATGTAATGTCTATCTCCGTGATATGACACATGTATGTCTATATCTCCGTGATATGACACATGTATGTCTATATCTCTGTGATATGACACATGTATGTCTATATCTCTGTGATATGACACATGTATGTCTATCTCCGTGATATGACACATGTATGTCTATATCTCTGTGATATGACACATGTATGTCTATCTCCGTGATATGACACATGTATGTCTATCTCCGTGACATGACACATGTATGTATATTTCTGTGATATGACACATGTATGTCTATCTCTGTGATATGACACATGTATGCCTATCTCCGTGATATGACACATGTATGTCTATCTCCGTGATATGACACAGGTATGACTATCTCCGTGATATGACACATGTATGTCTATCTCCGTGATATGACACATGTATGTATATTTCTGTGATATGACACATGTATGTCTATCTCTGTGATATGACACATGTATGTCTATCTCCGTGATATGACACATGTATGTCTATCTCTGTGATATGACACATGTATGTCTATCTCTGTGATATGACACATGTATGTCTATATCTCTGTGATATGACACATGTATGTCTATCTCTGTGATATGACACATGTATGTCTATATCTCTGTGATATGACACATGTATGTCTATCTCCGTGATATGACACATGTATGTCTATCTCCGTGACATGACACATGTATGTATATTTCTGTGATATGACACATGTATGTCTATCTCTGTGATATGACACATGTATGCCTATCTCCGTGATATGACACATGTATGTCTATCTCCGTGATATGACACAGGTATGACTATCTCCGTGATATGACACATGTATGTCTATCTCCGTGATATGACACATGTATGTATATTTCTGTGATATGACACATGTATGTCTATCTCTGTGATATGACACATGTATGTCTATCTCCGTGATATGACACATGTATGTCTATCTCTGTGATATGACACATGTATGTCTATCTCTGTGATATGACACATGTATGTCTATATCTCTGTGATATGACACATGTATGTCTATCTCTGTGATATGACACATGTATGTCTATATCTCTGTTATATGACACATGTATGTCTATCTCCGTGATATGACACAGGTATGACTATCTCTGTGATATGACACATGTATGTCTATCTCCGTGATATGACACATGTATGTCTATCTCCGTGATATGACACATGTATGTCTATCTCCGTGATATGACACATGGATGTCTATCTCCGTCATATGACACATGTATGTCTATCTCCGTCATATGACACATGTATGCCTATTTCCGATATTGAGGGTGTAAGAACCAAGTGAACAATGTCATAAATGAGACAAATAAAATGATAATGGAACAGCTGACAAATATATCAGAGTACTCAAAGGAAGCGAATGAAAAGAAGGTCGTTGTTGGGAAGGAATTGCAAGGATTTAAATTACACTGTCAGTAGCCAACAATTCTGACCGGAGAAGGCAATGATATACATTGACGGATCTCCGGTGTGATCTGAAGTATTTTGATGTGAATTCTGATAGCAATGACAAATGAAACTTATCAAACACAAAGTAATTAGTAACTTAGTCATCAGATTATCCTCATTCCACATGGAACACCGGTGCACAAGCGCACAGATCTCCTCCCCTGACAAATCCCGCAGTGAAACGATAAACTGTTTCACAGGGACTCCCCCGTTCTCCTCATAACTCTCCTGAATGTAGGCAACGTCCCTCTTGACTAACATGAAGATATGGGAGTCGCACCAAGGCTGCAGATTCACGAACAACATCAAAATCGTTATCATCCCGCCCTTCTTTTCGAGCGTACGGTTAGGGATATACGATCGACATTATCATAACGTAGCGCGCACAACATTGTCAACAATGGTTGCACCAACAACGCTTGATTCACTCTAACGGATGCAGCCAGATGCACGATCGCCATATCACCGGCGTAGAATACTTATAGTACAACCGTTTAATGACTTGGCACAATGATACACATGAAGATTCAAATAATCGTCGCCGAACAATTCCAACGGTTATTGAACAGCTCTCAGTGTCATGACGTAGCATACACATCGACTTCATGACGGGGAAGATCGTACTCACACTGCCTGATTCACGAAAAGGACCACTGCCATGCACACGAACTGTGTAGTACCGGGTAAAATCCTTAAAGTGAAGGATCCATTTTCACCTTAGCGGAGCGATCTACTTTAGAGAGCTGAAATTAATCAGTCTTCAAACGCAAATCTGGCAGCGGTTACTGGAACACAAACTCTATTCCACAATCTTGAACGGGGATTCAAAAGTAACTCTGTGTGTTCAATTTCACACGCACGCTGTTTCTTCAAAAATATATGTCATTTTTAAAACATGGATTTGAAAGTGTGCCCTGAAATAAAAAATTATTACGTTCATGTTTACATTATTTACATTGCCTTTAATGAGTTCATCAGTACTTACAATATGTAAATTATTAACACTCCAGCCATTTACGTTATCGTTACCAAACAAAATACATAGTCAATTTTTTTGTCTTGTGAACAATAAGCGTCAGTGAAAATTATTGAATATTATTGATTTTGTTGGTGAAAGTTGATGCTGTGGATTGTCTAGACTCACGTGCACTCACTCGGTCTCACGGGCCAGAACCCGTTTCCACGTTATAGACAGGCCACCCTGTCATACAGCGCTTCGGCACGTGGATACACCGTGAGCTTTTTTTTTCTTCATTCAGAATCACACGGCAATGACATCACATTTCCTTGTCGACGAATCGTAGACAAGACACCACCATCTTTAGTCTCACCGGAAGCGCAATCTACTACTTTTACTACAGCGACTGAAGCCAAACAATGACCATTCTCAGATCAGGGCCTACAAAATCATCACGATGCAGAACAGTGCCAATAACACAAAATGTCACACAACACTGTTCCTCGTCCAGATGGTGTTCGGTACGACGACATAGACGATTTAACTGACGACGACTTGTAAAAACTGGCCAAAAAGTTTAATGCCAGCATTCAGAGTGGCCAGTTTAAGAAGAAGTGGCTATACAGCTACTATCAATCGCTACCGAAGCCAAACAAGGACAATTCTCAGATCAGTACCTGCAGAACTATCACGATGCAGAACACTACGACCAAGCTACTGGAGAAAATAGTTGCCCGTGTACTCACTTGTCATCTTGAACAGGTATCGCATTCCCACTCACACTCGGAGGTTATAGATATAACAAAGAGACATGGCTCAATGCGGCTGTCTTCGCCTGATATAACAAAAAGACATGGCTCAATGTGGCAGTCTTCGCCTGATATAACAAAGAGACATGGCTCAATGTGGCAGTCTTCGCCTGATATAACAAAGAGACATTGCTCAATGTGGCAGTCTACGCCTGATATAACAAAGAGAAATAGCTCAATGTGGCAGTCTTCGCCTGATATAACAAAGAGACATTGCTCAATGCGGCTGTCTTCGCCTGATATAACAAAGAGACATGGCTCAATGTGGCAGTCTTCGCCTGATATAACAAAAAGATATGGCTCAATGTGACAGTCTTCGCCTGATATAACAAAGAGACATGGCTCAATGTGGCAGTCTTCGCCTGATATAACAAAGAGACATGGCTCAATGTGGCAGTCTTCGCCTGATATAACAAAGAGACATGGCTCAATGTGGCAGTCTTCGCCTGATATAACAAAGAGACATGGCTCAATGTGGCAGTCTTCGCCTGATATAACAAAGAGACATGGCTCAATGTGGCAGTCTTCGCCTGATATAAGAAAGAGACATGGCTCAATGTGGCAGTCTTCGCCTGATATAACAAAGAGACATGGCTCAATGTGGCAGTCTACGCCTGATATAACAAAGAGACATGGCTCAATGTGGCAGTCTTCGCCTGATATAACAAAGAGACATGGCTCAATGCGGCTGTCTTCGCCTGATATAACAAAGAGACATGGCTCAATGTGGCAGTCTTCGCCTGATATAACAAAGAGACATGGCTCAATGTGACAGTCTTCGCCTGATATAACAAAGAGACATGGCTCAATGTGAAAATCTTCGCCTGATATAACAAAGAGACATGGCTCAATGTGGCAGTCTTCGCCTGATATAACAAAGAGACATGGCTCAATGTGGCAGTCTTCGCCTGATATAACAAAGAGACATGGCTCAATGTGGCAGTCTTCGCCTGATATAACAAAGAGACATGGCTCAATGTGGCAGTCTTCGCCTGATATAAGAAAGAGACATGGCTCAATGTGGCAGTCTTCGTCTGATATAACAAAGAGACATGACTCAATGCGGCAGTCTTCGCCTGATATAACAAAGAGACATGGCTCAATGCGATAGTCTTCGCCTGATATAACAAAGAGACATGGCTCAATGCGGCAGTCTTCGCCTGATATAACAAAGAGACATGGCTCAATGCGATAGTCTTCGCCTGATATAACAAAGAGACATGGCTCAATGCTATAGTCTTCGCCTGATATAACAAAGAGACATGGCTCAATGTGGCAGTCTTCGCCTATTACGTATTAGAAGGTTTTCATAGACTAGAGGAGACATGTGCTGGTGATATAGATATGGAAGATGCATACAACAGAGTATCATTTGAATATCTCATGCATATGCTCCTCAAACTGGAGGTACACCCCTTCCTCATTAGATGGATCGCCGCGGCACTGTTTCAGAGTAAGGTGATACTCAGATGTGGAAGTTGGTCATCCGAGTCAACATCCATTTGTCCAGGGCTGCCACAAGGCTAACCATTGTCACCAGTTCTATTTAACGTGTACACAATAACGATCACGGCCCAACAGCTCGATGGAAGGGGAAGAACTGACATTTGCTGATGACATTCTGATATATCGACAGGGAAAATACAGACGGGAAATCATCTCCACACTGCAAACGAAATCGATCGCATTTATTCTTGTTAATCCTAACAAAGCAACAGTTGCAGGGTCCTCCCTCAACAATCATATCGTTAACATGGAAGCACTGGCGAACAGGAGCTTATGAGGTGACCAGGGATAGTTTGATGACGTACCTCAGAGTTAAGTTTTATCACAGCCTGTGTTTTCGGAACCACGTCGACCATGTGACAGCAAAAGCCTACAAATGATTAGCCGCCTTGAAGGTTATGACAGCTGCCAACATCGAGCAGAGGCTACTTACCCTTCTGTTCCAGGCACTAGTCCTCGTGCCAATCGAGTATACCCTAGAAATTCTTACAATCGGTCCGACGTAAATTGATAGGATGGAGAAAATACAGAATGAAGCTATGTGCATTACGGAGTTTACTAGGGACACTCCCTGTGTAGCAATGAGGTATCTTCTCGACTTTCCAACCATGGATGACAGGATCAAGATCTGGAGAACACAAGCATACCTGAAGATAAGTGCAGATAAAGGGCTTCCATTGCGCCAAGAGCTCAACACAGGGAAATGTGCCAAGCTAAAAAAAGGCAAATTATGGGTGGGCCGAGCAGAAGATGTCATCAAACAGGTCTGTGGGCTTACCAATATCAACGTTGGAGAGGAGTGGATAACGGTGACTACGTCTTTCAGGTGGAAATTCTCGTGTATTGTCACACTTGACATGAAATGTATTGAACAGAACTCAGTCGTGGTCAATGAGGTGGTCAATCTGGGATAACACCGACGAGAAAGATGCAGTCATCTATACAGACGGATCTGTAATACGACACCTAAGGGACGCACAGGCATTTACAGCACGCTCTGGAGGCAGAATAGTCAAGGAAGACAGTAGTGCATACGTTATGGCAAAGAGTAGCATGGCGATGGAGATGATAGTAGTGACCAAGGCATTCAAATGGTTAGAGTCACAAGACTACACCCACGCGTGTGTACTGAGTGATTCGATGAGCATGATAAATGTAGTGGAGGCGGCCTCTATAGACATGCAATGGGTAGAGTCGCACAGCCAGAAACGAGAAACTTAGTGGGCGTCTAATTAACCAACACAACTGGAGTCGTTAGTCGCTGAACATTGTGGGGCTTGCTGAGGAAGGGATTAGAGCACCTATGACCATGTTCGGAGTACATGATGATAACCCGCAAATAACTCAATCGAATATTGACTTGATGGGCTGCGCTGCGGTAATAAAGTTCTACATGTTTCTCTACAAAACCGCGCATCTAGAATGTCGATATAAAAAGTTTTCATTTGTAAAGAACATCTGGCAACCCGTCTAGAAGAAGGGAAACTTCGACCACAAAACCCTCCACTACCTTGTGGACTAGTTTCTAGTTAGAATCGAAGGTTATGGGAGTACACCCAGAGTAAAAATCCGGAGGGAGGGACCCTAAGGCAGTGGACGGCGTTAATCGTCTTTCTGGCATCCCCTGCACCTTCTTTCAATTCCGAACGTATGGACTTTGTCCCTCCTTCGGAAATCCTTGAAACGACGTCGAGAGGGGGATAGGGCGACTGGGTAAAGCACTATCTCCATATCCTGTGCCCAGGCAGAGTAGGCAAAGTGAAATGAGGAAGAAATTAATGGCAAGACAAAATAACCAACTTAACTGTCCTGCAATGTGCTAAGACCCTAACAATCATGTCGATGCTCAGAAGTCGATGGCTAAGATCGCTGGGGCATGTCCAACGGATGGAAGAAAAACGCATTCCTAGGCAAATACTATATGGTGAACTATTACACGGAAAAAGACAAATCGGCAGACCTAAACTACGATATAGAGATATCTGCAAATCATCTCTGAAAGACTTCTCCATCTGTGAAAACGACTGGCAACATCTGGCAAGTGATCGCACATCATGGAGAGCATGTATAAGGAACGGTATAACAACATTTGAGACTGTGCTAAGACAGGACTTAGAAGAGAAGAGACTCATGAAAAAGGATGGTAAACCCTGTGGATCAGCGAGCCTGACCTGTTCATTATGTGACCGCGTGTGTTTGTCAAACATTGGTAGAATTATCCACGAGAGAAGCTGTTCGGCAAAAACAATACCTCAAAAAAATACGCAATAGCCTCCACTAGACCGTCTGACAAGACGAAAAGGGCCATATATATATATATATATATATATATATATATATATATATATATATATATATATATATATATATATATACACACATATATTTGTAAAGATAATGTCGACATTTTATGTTTTTGTAATAGCCCATCATTTCCCTACATTTCACGGACAAATGTTATTTTCAAATATCTCGCAAAAAATTCTCTTCTTCTCTGCGTTTGCCACATGAATACTCCACCTTATTTAACGGCCCTATTGTTATTAGGACATTAAGAGGACATTAAAAGTAAGATTAAAGCTAGAAGTAGTCGTATTTCAAATCAAGAGATCCATCAGCAGCCAAGATCAACATCACAGCGACTAAAATCTCATCCAATAAAGACATTTTGAGATCTAAGTTTGAAGAACTCGTAGAAGAAGCAGAAGATTCATCAAGTGTGGATGACAACTGGTACTCCCTGAAAACACACATCTATAATTGCGCTCTGCCTACCTACGGCCAAAAAAGGTTCTCAAAAAACAAATGGGTCGAAGAAAATGCAATAAGACTAGACCCACTAATAGTTAATAAGAAAGAGGCACCACTGAACTTCAAAAACAAGCCCAAATAAATCACCAAGGACCAGCTTAAACATACACAAACGCAAGCCTCTCTACAACGCGAAGCAAGAAGATGCGCAAATTCTTCTTCTTCTGCGCTCATGGCTCATTCAGGGTAGGATTCCGGACTTTCTTATGAAGGCAGCAGTCTGTTTAATTGATAGATGCGTAAAAGAATACTGGAACAATCTATTCTCTGAAATACAGAAAGCCTCAGACAGGGACGACTCAAAAACCATGCATGACTATAAAGAAAGGCCCTTGCCAAAAATAACCAGATTAGCCCCCCCCCCTTCCCAAAATCCAAGTTTGGAGAGCCTATTATTGACAAGGGACAACAAATGGAAAGATGGGTAGAACACTACTCCAACCTATACCATGATGACAGACCAGCAAGCACACTTCTAGAACACTACTCCAACCTATACCATGATGACAGACCAGCAAACACAGCTCTAGAACACTACTCCAACCTATACCATGATGACAGACCAGCAAACACAGCTCTAGAACACTACTCCAACCTATACCACGATGACAGACCAGCAAACACAGCTCTAGAACACTACTCCAACCTATACCATGATGACAAACCAGCAAACACACTTCTAGCCCAGTCAATACCTAAATATCCTACAATGTCTGAGCTGGACACTGAAACTACTATAAACGAACTTGCTGACGTCATAAATGCCCTCTCAAGAGGAAAAGCTGCAGGAAATGACAACATCCCCACAGATGTACTAATGGAAAACTTAAACAACATCCCCACAGATGTACTAAAGGAAAACTTAAACAACATCCCCACAGATGTACTAAAGGAAAACTTAAACAACATTCCCACAGATGTACTAAAGGAAAACTTAAACAACATCCCCACAGATGTACTAATGGAAAACTTAAACAACATCCCCACAGATGTACTAATGGAAAACTTAAACAACATCCCCACAGATGTACTAATGGAAAACTTAAACAACATCCCCACAGATGTACTAAAGGAAAACTTAAACAACATTCCCACAGATGTACTAAAGGAAAACTTAAACAACATTCCCACAGATGTACTAAAGGAAAACTTAAACAACATCCCCACAGATGTACTAATGGAAAACTTAAACAACATCCCCACAGATGTACTAATGGAAAACTTAAACAACATCCCCACAGATGTACTAATGGAAAACTTAAACAACATCCCCACAGATGTACTAATGGAAAACTTAAACAACATTCCCACAGATGTACTAAAGGAAAACTTAAACAACATCCCCACAGATGTACTAATGGAAAACTTAAACAACATTCCCACAGATGTACTAAAGGAAAACTTAAACAACATCCCCACAGATGTACTAATGGAAAACTTAAACAACATCCCCACAGATGTACTAATGGAAAACTTAAACAACATCCCCACAGATGTACTAATGGAAAACTTAAACAACATCCCCACAGATGTAGTAATGGAAAACTTAAACAACATCCCCACAGAGGTACTAAAGGAAAACTTAAACAACATCCCCACAGATGTACTAAAGGAAAACTTAAACAACATCCCCACAGAGGTACTAAAGGAAAACTTAAACAACATTCCCACAGATGTACTAATGGAAAACTTAAACAACATCCCCACAGAGGTACTAAAGGAAAACTTAAACAACATCCCCACAGAGGTACTAAAGGAAAACTTAAACAACATCCCCACAGATGTACTAATGGAAAACTTAAACAACATTCCCACAGATGTACTAATGGAAAACTTAAACAACATCCCCACAGATGTACTAAAGGAAAACTTAAACAACATCCCCACAGATGTACTAATGGAAAACTTAAACAACATTCCCACAGATGTACTAATGGAAAACTTAAACAACATTCCCACAGATGTACTAAAGGAAAACTTAAACATTGCACATCTATACAAACTGTTAATCAAATGATGGAGACAAGGAGAAATACCCAATGATATGAGAAATGCTAAGATCTTACTATACAAAAACAAAGGAGACGGGTGATTGCGATAACTACAAAGGCATCTCTCTCCTTAGCACAGCCAGCAAGGCTTTTACTAGAGTAATACTAAAACGCGTGCATAGACTTGAAGAACGTGTTCTTCCCGAGTCTCAATGCGGCTTCAGAGCCGGGAGATCAACTATAGACATGATTTTCACACTTAGACAATTATAAGAAAAATGCCGGAAACAAAATATGCCACTATATTGCATTTGTGGATCTCACACAGGCCTTCGACTCAGTAAATAGAGATGTGCTCTACAGGGTGTTAGAAAGCATAGGCTGCCCACCTAAATTACTGGAGCTGATCATGTCCTCTCATGAAAACATGAATGCTAAAAACCACTTTGATGGGAGTTCATCAGAGAGTTTTATAGTCATCAATGGAGTGAAACAAGGATGTGGCCTCGCCCACACCCTTTTTGGTATATTTTTTGCTGCCCGTCTAAATTACGCCTTCGAAAACAGTTCAGGAGATATTTACATTCGCACAAGATCAGATGGCTCACTGTTCAACTTATCACGACTGAGAGCAAAAACAAAAAACAAATTTTGCCCTACTTAAAGAACTTTTATTTGCTGACGATGCAGCCCTAGTCGCTCATAGTGAGGCCACCCTACAATCGCTGATCAAGAACCCGGACAAAGTATGCGACTTTTTTCACTGTCGATTAGTGTTCAGAAAACAATAATACTAAGTCAAGGTGACATCAAACCTTTATTAATCACTTTAAAAGATTGTCCACTAGAATCAGTTCAGAAATTCACGTATCTTGGATCTACAATTATGCAAATCACTTCTCTTGATGATGAAATAAACAGCCGAATTGGTAAGGCAGCTACGACTTTCGGCAAACTCACAGAAAGGGTCTGGAACAACACGGAACTAACACGGAATACCAAACTCTTAATATATCAAACTTGTGTGCTTAGCACACTATTATATGGATCTGAAACCTGGACAACATACTCAAATCACGAAAAAAAACTAAATGTCTTCCACATGCGATGTCTCCGCAGAATAATGCACATCAAATGAGAGGACAAATAACCAAATTAACTGTCCTGCCAGGTGCTAAGACCCCAACATCATGTCGATGCTCAGATGTCGAAGACTAAGATGGCTGGGGCATGTCCAACGAATGGAAGAAAACCACATCCCCAGGCAAATACTATATGGTGAACAAACACACGGAAAAAGTCAAATCGGCAGACCTAAACTACGATATAGAGATATCTGTAAATCATCTCTGGATGACTTATCCATCTGTGAAAATGACCTAGAAAACATCTGGCAAGTGATCGCACATCATGGAGAGCATGTATAAGGAATGGTATAACATCATTTGAGACTGTGTTAAGGCAAAACTTAGAAGAAAAACGACTCATGAAAAAGGATGGAAAACCCTGTGGACCAGTGGGCCTGAATTGTTCATTCTGTTATCGTGTGTGTTTGTCAAACATTGGTAGAATTAGTGACGAGAGAAGTTGTTCGACAAAAACAAAACCTAAAAAAAAATACACAGTAGCCTACACTAGACCGTCTGACAAGATGAAAAGGGCCATATATATATATATATATATATATATATATATATATATATATATATATAAGAGGATACCTGGTAATAAATTATCTAATGTAGGGAACAGCGATGTTGTTACACTGTTAATATATGCAGCACATCACAACAAATTTACTGCACAATAACGTAGCTGTTTGTAAATTCTTTGCCATAAATATTATATAATCTACGGCGTCACATTTTGTTATTGCACATACCTCATAATATATCCTGTAATCTACAACACAGAAACAAGTAACTTCAACAACATTTACGGCACAAGAATAATGTTGTATTTACAGGTACCTTTTACAAAATGTCTTAATTTACGACACAAGAGCGTTGTTGTATTTGCAGGTACCTTGTACATCAAACAGATCCTGGACTACGAGGTTGAGTCGAGTCTAAACTTCTCAGTGGTGGCTGCTGATGACGTCACAAGATCCACAGCCTCTATTTACGTAACTGTTGTTGATGAGAACGACAACTGGCCAGTTTTTAGCGAGTCTTCCTATTACTTTGAAGTGCCTGAAAATGCAGAAATTGGTTTCACAGTCGGCAGAATCCTGGCCACCGATGCTGACTCTGGTAGCAACGGCCAAGTAATTTACGAGTTTGTGTCTCAGTGGGGAAAGGATGAGTTTTTCTTGGAACCCAAACATGGAACTTTCATTCTAAAGAAACAGCTGGATTATGAGGAGGTACGATATAGGAACAAAAAAAAGGCGAGAGTCAAAAGAAGAGAGAGAGAGAGAGAAGGTTGGAGAGGAGAGTTAATGAATAAGAAGGTATAAGAGGGAAAGTTATAAAGAGGGGGTGGGAGGGATATAGAAAGTAATAGAATAACTTATGAAAGACAGTTATAGAAATGGATGTGGTAAAGAGACTTAAAGATAAAGGAGGGTGTGAGTGATCGAGTGATTGTAGGTTAGGGAGAAATTACAAAGATAGATAAAGATGGGGTGGAATAGTGAGAGAAAAAGAAACAGACGAACGAGTTAAAGGATTAGAATAAGAAAGAAGACATTTGAAGCCAGATATAATTATTGTATAGTATTACTTGTACTAGGCTCATCAGCATTACGTATACCGGTGAACCCACAGCACAGTCGGTCCGGGGTCTATGGTGTGGCCAGGTTTTTGCTGACATTTTCTTTTCGAGCAGCGGCCAAATTTATGACCAACTTTTTAAAAATGATAACAGCCAAGGCTTCTTGAACGTGCGCTAGTGCTCTCAGGATCACATTTTTATTGCGTTATTGGATGGGGCCGGACATCAGATCTCACTACCCAGAGAGGGCTGGACATCAGATCTCACTACCCAGAGAGGGCTGGACATCAGATCTCACTACCCAGAGAGGGCTGGACATCAGATCTCACTACACAGAGAGGGCTGGACATCAGATCTCACTACCCAGAGAGGGCTGGACATCAGATCTCACTACCCAGAGAGGGCTGGACATCAGATCTCACTACACAGAGAGGGCTGGACATCATATCTCACTACACAGAGAGGGCTGGACATCAGATCTCACTACCCAGAGAGGGCTGGACATCAGATCTCACTACACAGAGAGGGCCGGACATCAGATCTCACTATCCAGAGAGGGCTGGACATCAGATCTCACCACCCAGAGAGGGCTGGACATCAGATCTCACTACCCAGAGAGGGCTGGACATCAGATCTCAATACCCAGAGAGAGCCGGACATCAGATCTCACTATCCAGAGAGGGCTGGACATCAGATCTCACTACACAGAGAGGGCTGGACATCAGATCTCACTACCCAGAGAGGGCTGGACATCAGATCTCACTACACAGAGAGGGCCGGACATCAGATCTCACTATCCAGAGAGGGCTGGACATCAGATCTCACTACCCAGAGAGGGCTGGACATCAGATCTCACTACCCAGAGAGGGCTGGACATCAGATCTCACTACCCAGAGAGAGCCGGACATCAGATCTCACTATCCAGAGAGGGCTGGACATCAGATCTCACTACCCAGAGATTGGAAAGAGGTGGGGGGGGGGGATGACAAGAAGAAATCATTGATTCATTTTTGAAATTTCTTAAAATCATTTTTCAAATTTCTCAAAATTTTTGAAAAATCACCAAAACCTATGATGTACTTTGAACTTGAGTCATTCCTGTCCGTACCTCTAGGCTAGACTACCACGCCATTCCTGTCCGTACCTCTAGACTAGACTACCACGCCATTCATGTCCGCACCTCTAGGCTAGACTACCACGCCATTCCTGTCCGTACCTCTAGGCTAGACTGCCACGCCATTCATGTCCGTACCTCTAGGCTAGACTGCCACGCCATTCCTGTCCGTACCTCTAGGCTAGACTACCACGCCATTCATGTCCGCACCTCTAGGCTAGACTACCACGCCATTCATGTCCGCACCTCTAGGATAGACTGCCACGCCATTCCTGTCCGTACCTCTAGGCTAGACTACCACGCCATTCCTGTCCGTACCTCTAGGCTAGACTGCCACGCCATTCATGTCCGTACCTCTAGGCTAGACTGCCACGCCATTCCTGTCCGTACCTCTAGGCTAGACTACCACGCCATTCATGTCCGCACATCTAGGCTAGACTACCACGCCATTCATGTCCGTACCTCTAGGCTAGACTACCACGCCATTCATGTCCGTACCTCTAGGCAAGACTACCACGCCATTCATGTCCGTACCTCTAGGCTAGACTACCACGCCATTCATGTCCGTACCTCTAGGCTAGACTACCACGCCATTCCTGTCATTGTAATTGTTTGATTTACAATGTTGGTCTTAAGAAATAGTTTGTGTGCTCATTAGCAATAACGGATATCAAAACATAAATGAAAACTGTTATGATCATACGACATCAAGCAAGCAATCATACGACATATTAAACATCTAGGATCTATGATTAGTAGTTGACCAAGCAATGATGGACTCTGTGTTAAACAGGCTAAGGATGCCAAGTGCGATTATTTCTGCAAAAAAGTGTGCTCAGAAAAAAAATCACTAGCCACATTCTAGCGCCTTCAAGAGAGCATGAATGGTACATACAACACGACATAGAGGCATACCAGACTTCCAGAGCACATGCCAGATATAGCACAAATCTGATGAGAGCAAAGAGAAGGCCCTGCTTGCCCACTACATTGAGCAGACTGACCAAAGAATTGAGGATGTAAGAATGAGGATACGGGGGTCACTCTCAGAATTGTGTGAGGATGTAGTGCTGGGAGAAGATGTCACAATCACAACCAATGTCATTCGCACAACACTTGAAATGTCACACAACACTGCTCCTGGCCCAGATGGTGTTCGGTACAACGACAAAGGCGATTTAACTGACGACGACTTGTAAAAACTGGCCAAGGAGTTTAATGCCAGCATTCAGAGTGGCCAGATTAAGCAGAAGTGACTACACAACTACTTGCAACCGCTACCTAAGCCAAACAAGGACACTTCTCAGATCAGTACCTGCAGAACTATCACGATGCAGAACACTACGACCAAGCTACTGGAGAAAATACTTCCCACTGTACTCACCCGTCACCTTGAACAGATAGCGTATTCCCACCCACACTCGGAGGTTATAGATATAACAAAGAGACATGGCTCAATGCGGCAGTCTTCGCCTGATATAACAAAGAGGCATGGCTCAATGCGGCTGTCTTCGCCTGATATAACAAAGAGACATGGTTCAATGTGGCAGTCTTCGCCTGATATAACAAAGAGACATGGCTCAATGCGGCTGTCTTCGCCTGATATAACAAAGAGACATGGCTCAATGCGGCAGTCTTCGTCTGATATAACAAAGAGACATGGCTCAATGCGGCAGTCTTCGCGTGATATAACAAAGAGACATGGCTCAATGCGGCAGTCTTCGCCTGATATAACAAAGAGACATGGCTCAATGCGACAGTCTTCGCCTGATATAACACAGAGTCATGGCTCAATGTGAAAGTCTTCGCCTGATATAACAAAGAGACATGGCTCAATGTGACAGTCTTCGCCTGATATAACACAGAGACATGGCTCAATGTGAAAGTCTTCGCCTGATATAAGAAAGGGACATGGCTCAATACGACAGTCTTCGCCTGATATAACAAAGAGGCATGGCTCAATGCGGCGGTCTTCGCCTGATATAACAAAGAGGCATGGCTCAATGCGGCGGTCTTCGCCTGATATAACAAAGAGGCATGGCTCAATGCGGCGGTCTTCGCCTGATATAACAAAGAGGCATGGCTCAATGCGGTAGTCTTCGCCTGATATAACAAAGAGGTATGGTAGAGACATGGCTCAATGTGGCGGTCTTCGCCTGATATAACAAAGAGGTATGGTAGAGACATGGCTCAATGTGCCAGTCTTCGCCTGATATAACAAAGAGACATGGTTCAATGTGGCAGTCTTCGCCTGATATAACAAAGAGACATGGCTCAATGCGGCGGTCTTCGCCTGATATAACAAAGCGACATGGCCCAATGCGGCGGTCTTCGCCTGATATAACAAAGAGACATGGTTCAATGTGGCAGTCTTCGCCTATGATGTCTTCGAAGGCTTCCACAGACGAAAGGAGACATGTGCTGCTGATATAGATCTGGAAGATGCATACAACAGAGCACCATTTGAATATTTCATGAACATGCTCATCAAACACCGAGGGTGCACACCTTCCTTATTAGATGGAATGCTGCAGCATTGGTTTAGAGGAAAGTGATACTCAGATGTAGAAGTTGGTCATCCAAGCAACATCCATATGTCCTGGGCTGCCACAAGGCAGCCATTGTCACCAAGATCTATTTAACGTGTACACAGTAATGATCACGGAATAACAGCTCGATGGGAGAGGAAGAACTATGACATTTGCTGATGACATTCTGTTATATCGACAGGGGAGACTCAAACGGGTAATTGCCGTCTCTTCTCTTCCTGGTGTGGAGTATCAGGTGCATTGGTTAATCCTAATAAAGTTTCAGTTGCAGGGTCCTACCTTAACGGTGGTACGAATGGGAGCTTATGAGGTAACCAGGGACAGGTTAATGACGTACCTCAGAGTTAAGTTTGATCGCAGCCTGTGTTTTCGGGACCACGTCGGCCATGTGATAGCAAATGCCTACAAAGGATTAGTCTCCTTGAAGATCATGGCATCTGCCGACATTGAGCAGAGGCTACTTACCATTCTGTTTCAGGGACTAGTCCTCGCATCAATCGAGTATGCCCTGGCAGTACTTACTGTCAGTACAGTTTTTTTTCAGTAGCTTGCCTCCAAAGTTCTGCATCGTGACGATTCTATAGGTACTGACAGTAAGTACTCTCAGTCAGAACATCTTCAGGTATACTCTCGCCTTCCGGATTTTGATCCTGTCATTCACGGTTGGAAAATCAAGAAGATACTTTATTGCTACACAGGGATTGTCTCTCGTACACTCCAAGTTAATGCACATAGATTTATTGTGTACTGTCTCCAGCCTGTCGATCTGCGTTGTACTGGTCTTGAAGATTGCGAGGTAAGACTTACCCAAATGGTGCGAGGGCCAGTCCCTGGAAGAGAAAAGCACGTAGCCTCTGTTCAAAATTAGCAGTTGCCATGACCTTCATAGTGGCCAATCCTTTGTGGTCTTCTGTTACCACAAGACCGATATAGTTCCGAAAACACAGCCTGCAATCAAACTTAACTGAGAGGTATGTCATCAACCTGTCCCTGGTCACCTCATTAGCCCCCATTCGTACCACCGGTGTTTCCGTGTTAACGATATGATTGTTAAGGGAGAACCATGCAACTGATGCTTTATTCATCATCATCATCATCTTTGAGTGCCTTCTGCGCAACGAAGGTTGGCTACCATGGATCGCCATTCTACTCTATTTCTTGCTTTGATGGTGCATGCTGTCATAGATTGACTTGTCCATCTTTTAATGTTACTCGTCCATGTTAGTCTTGGTCTGCCTCTGCCTCTTTTACCGTGTATTTTCCCTTCTAATATTACTTTTAGTAGGCTGTTGTGTCTTTTAACATGCCCCAGAAATTTCATTTGTCTTGTCTTAATTGTATTTAGTAGTTCTCTTTTTATTTTCAGTTGTTTTAAAAATTCATCGTTTGTTATCTTTTGTTTCCATCCAGTTCTACCTATTCTTCTATAAATCCACATTTCAAAGGTTTCAATTTTCTGTTCTGTTTTGTTGTCTAATGTCCATGTTTCTGCACCATACAGGAATACTGAGAAGATGTAACATTTTACCATTCTTAGTTTCAGCCCTGTTGATATTTGTTTTGTTGTTAGTATATTTTTCATGGCATTAAAGTTACTTTTTGCCATACCTATTCTTTTGTTTATTTCAATTTTACATTTTCCATCATTGGTTATAGTATATCCCAGGTAGTTGTAGCTCTGGACTGTCTCCAGGTGTATTCCCTCAACTGTGATTTTTAATTGTAGGTCTTGAGAATTTTCTTTGTTTATGATCATAGTTTTAGTCTTTTGATATTCATATCTAGTCCATATTTTTTGCTTGTTATGTTTATTACATTAAGCAATTGTTGTAGGTCTTTAGGATTTTCTGCTAGTAGAACAGTATCATCAGCATATCTTAGGTTATTGATTATCTTTCCATTAATGTTTAAGCCTGGCATCTCTGAGATGTTTTTAAAGATTTGCTCAGTGTATAGATTGGACAAGCTTGGTGATAGGATGCATCCTTGTCTTACTCCTCTTTTTATGTCCATGGGTGTAGAGTTCTCTTTGTTATATTTTATTATTGCTATTTGCTCCCAGTACAAATTACATATTAGTCGTATGTCTGTGTCGTCTAGATTTATATCCTTTAGGCAATCTATAAGTTGGTTATGGTGTATTCTATCGAAAACTTTGGTGTAGTCTATGAAGCAGGCATATATTGGTTTGTTTACTTCTGTGTACTTTTCAATCAATGTCCTCATGATAAATATGGCTTCTTTTGTGCCACTGTTTTTCCTGAATCCAAATTGTTGCTCATTTAATTCAGTATTGATTTTATTCTGAATCCTTCCCTGTATAACTTTTAGTAAAATTTTGTTACCTGGCTCATTAGGCTTATTGTTCTGAAATCACTGCATTCAACTGCACCATTCTTTTTAGGTAATTCAATTAAAGTTAATTTTTTTAGTTCGTTGGGTATGTATCATGTATGGTATATGTCATTGCATATGTCTGTGATCACTTCGATGCCAAATCTTCTAGAGCCAGTATCATCTCTATCTGTATATTGTCAGGTCCTGCTGCCTTTCCCTTTTTCATTGGTTTAATAGCTTTTTTTACTTCATATTTCAGGATTTTATAGTTGAATGTACATTTTATGTCTGGCTTTTTGTCCCTTTCGTCATGAAATAATTCTGTTATATATTCCTGCCATCTATCGATTATATCTTTGTTGCCTGTTAGCATTCTTCCCTCTTTGTTTGCAAAACATCCGTTTCTTGCAGCGTTTTTGTCTTTATTTGTCATTCTCTTTATTTCTGTGTGCATCTCTCTTAAGTTTTGTTTATTTTCCATTGTTTCGACTTCTAGACATCTTTGGTTGAGCCAGTCTTCTTTTGCCTTTTTGCACATTCTCTGTATTTCATTGTCTATATCCTTGTATCTGGCAGTGTTTTTCGCTTGTCTTCTTTCTAAGATTTTGTCAGTTATCCATTTTTGTTTTTTGTTACTTTCTTTTTTGGGCAAGGTGTTGCAGGATTCTTGCATGCTGTTTTTTATGCATTGCCATTTTGTTGTGACTTTTTCCTCAGGATTTTCTCTTCTGTACTGCTCAATCCACTCTTCTAGCCGCTTCTGATATGTGTTCTTTACTTGTACAGTTTAAGTTTCTTCTACATCTTTCTGGCTTAACGCTGTTATATCTATTGGTGTTGCTGAATTAGTTTTTTGTTTGTTTCTCTTTAATTTGATTTTCATTTTTATCATTACAGGATTGTGATCTGAATTAATATCTGCTCCTGGGTAGGTTTTGGCTTACTTGACGCTGTTCCGGAATCTGTCTTTTATCATTATGTAATCTATTTGATTCCTCTTCCTGTCTCCAGTGCTTTTCCATGTGTATAATTTCCTTTTCTCTTGCTCAAAGAAGGTGTTGCATATTATCAGTCTGTTTTCTTCACAAAATTGTATTAATCTTTCTCCTCTGGATGCTTTATTAGGATTAATCCTTGCACCTGATACTCCACACCAGGAAGAGATGCGATCAAGTTTGTTTTGCAATGTTTAGGTGATTTCCCGTCTCTCTTCCCTGTCGATATACCAGAATGTCATCAGCAAAAGTCATAGTTCTTCCCCTCCCATCAAGCTGTTGTTCCGTGATTGTTAATGTTGTTGGTTATGGAAGGCCTCGGTATCACTGCAAACGAATTAAAATCCATACTTGTTCAACCGCCCGTGCCAGTGGAATCATCCGAATTACTAACTCATCTCCCAAACAAAGAAAGGTAACTGTAGTCCCCATCGTAGCAGTCTCAGCACACGCCAAAAGACATAAGGCGAAACCGCGCAGAAAGTGAACACAGCCAACTGTTCCCTGTCATACGATATCATCATTCATCGTAAACAATTGCAATATCGAAACATGATCAAAACGGATGAGACACAAAGCTCACGGTGTGCACAGAGCACTTAACTCAGTAGCTCCTGCAACAAGCCGGACTTGGAATATGAGGAAACTGCAACAAGGAACACTTTTCAGACATAGCCTTCAATGGTTCCTGCCGCCTATCCACCATATACCGGAATTTCACGTCCTCCCGAAAATGATGATTGTCATATTGAGAACAAAAAATGTATAGCACTTGACGATGTTAGGATATCGTTCTTGACTGCACCCGAACATATAAACACACAGTTAGTCGTCGAATTATCCCCATCACACATCAAACAACAGACCGTACGGTTAGCGTACAACGAACGAAACACGGTGCAAATTCCCCAAAGAGGAAAATCATCGGTCGACTTGACTGAGCAGTCTACATTAAATGCGTTTCAGCATATAAATAACTTGCGTCAAATAATACCAACGTCGGCCATTGAACAGCACTCAGTGTGACGTAAACCGCATGCCAACACTAGATGGTGAGGGTCGCTTTTACAAACAATACTTGACTTGTCAAAAAAGACCAGTTAATTGTTAATGTGTACACGTTATCGTTATTGTGTACACGTGATCGTTATTGTGTACACGTGATCGTTATTGTGTACACGTGATCGTTATTGTGTACACGTTAAATAGAACTGGTGACAATATTCAGAATCTTACCGCAACCCTGGACGCGTTGATGTAGTCTAGGTCAAGCAACACCCACATCTGAGTATCACCTTCCTCTGAAACAATCCTGGAGCGATCCACCTATTGAGGACGGGATGCACCGCCAGTTTGAGGAGCTTGTGCATGAGGTATTCAAACGGTACTCTGTTGTATACATCTTCCAGATATATTGCAGCCGGACATGTCTCCCTCCGCCTATGGAATTCTTCGGAGACCTCGTAGATGATGACTGCCGCATTCAGCTATGTCTTTTTTAAATCTTTACCCTCGAAGTTTAGACACTGACCTGAAAGTGTTTTTTGTTTGATTTCCGCAGAGTAGTAAGTAGCTGCGTGTAGCCATATAAAAAAGAAAGTAATTTGTCTTTTCATTTCATGATATGAAAAGTATAAAATCAATGACTGGACATAGAGACTAAAAAACGTGCAAGTAGCAGAAAGAATGGAGAAAGATCGTGAACAACTTGCAGTGTCGATGTTCTAATGGTCCTAAGGAACTTCGGAGTCAGTCACTTCTCTGTGTTGTTCTTTAAAGAGTGCGTGTCTAGAGTTAGAGTTATCGAGTGGTGGTTATATATATATGTGAATAGTTAGAGCTGTGGATGGAGCCGAGATAGCTCAGTGGTTAGTGAATTGTTCTACAACTACAAATGACAAGATGTAGGGTTCGATCCCAACCGACGGCTTCCGGTTCACCCAGCCTTTAATAGGGACCGGATTTTTTTCTGGGAAAGTAAAGCGGCACGGGCGTATTACCGACCACATTACCCCAAAAATCATGTGTTGAAGGTCTGTAAAATGTATCGTCACTAACACCATATTCCCTAGACGCCACTTTGCATGACAGGGGTACTTTACTCCTTTTTTGTTTTAGAGCTGTGGATTGGGAAGAGTTTATTAGTAGAGTTTGAATGTAGAGCATGTAGTTGGGTATTGATAAGATTCCACATTCCTGAAATAAGATGGGCACAGCCAGAAATGAGAAACTTAGTGGCCGTGTAAGAAGACTTATCAACCAACACAGAACTGGAGTCGTCGGTCGCTCGACACTGCGAAGCATGCTGAGGAATGGATCTGAGCACCCATGGACATGTTCGGAGTGCAATGATGATGACCCACAGATAACTCAATCCCTGAACTCATGATTGCCGAATTTTTACCAAGCGAAAAAGGAGACTTCATGGCTGCTGAGCGCTAATAAAAGCACACCTAATTATATTATTGTAACATATCTCCATGACTGTTCAATCAGACTGGTAAAGGTACAACTCCCTGTCCTCTGTTTCATAAATCAGTTCTGCTGTTGACTGTTCTCAATGTTGCAAGTATTTTCTATATTTCCTTCCCTCTCTTCCACTCTCCATCATGGTCTGACCATCACCCCACCTTCTCTTGCCCTTCCTCCTGCTCCTCTCTATTTCTTTCTCTCTCTCTCTGTCTGTTGTTTCTTCTTTCTGTTCCATTAATTTTGACAGATGTCACAATATGTTCCAGCCTTCTCTGCATTTAATGTTTCCATAAATAATTTTTAATAAACGGAATGCCTTTGAAAAGAAATGCCTGAGTAAAATGCTTCATTTACCATGGAAGAGTTCAAGACTAGCGCAGAAATAAGAGAAATAACAAAGCATCCAAGGATATCAACTATAATCAAGAGAAGAAGGTGGTCATAAGTTGGCCATGTGATGCGAAGAGACAACAAAAGAATCTTAAGCAGGTCCTCAAATGGGAACCAGAGGGTAACAGAAAAATATGCCGACCTAGAGAAACACTAAAAGGAACATTAAAACGAGAGGCAATAACAGCAGGCATAAAGTCCCTTACCGAAATTTAACAACTCGCCCAGAAAAGAGCCATGTGGAGAGACACAATGCATGTCTTGTGCAAGGTCTGACAGCTGAAAGATCGTCAGATACACGAGTCTAGAATTGCTGTCCTATTTGCCGTCTTTGTCTCTAAACGACAGTAGATAGATAGATAGATAGATAGATAGATAGATAGATAGATAGATAGATAGATAGATAGATAGATAGATAGATAGATAGATAGATAGATAGATAGATAGATAGATAGATAGATAGATAGATAGATAGATAGATAGATAGATAGATGGATGGATGGATGGATGGGATGGATGGATGGATGGGATGGATGGATGGATGGATGGATGGATGGATGGATGGGTGGATGGATTAGTGGGTGGGTGGGTGGGTGGGCAGGCGGGCGGGCTGGTGGGTGGATGGATGGATGCTTCTGTCTTGTATTCACCACAGTTCATTTACATATTTTCACATGTCTTTAATGATTGATTATCTTAGCTATTTATAGGAGTGTGAACATTCTTTTGTAGGACATCTCTGTGGTGTCTTCACTTCTTATCGTTTGTTTATTTGTTGATTCGCGCAAATGTGTCACAATTGGTTCAATAACACAGAACAGCCTTCCTTCTCACTCCCAGTGGTAGTAAAACAACAATCACTGTGTTGTGATGAAACGTGAGAACATCTTTGCCGGCAAATTTCGAATCATACCAGCAATCATTTAAAACCCAACAGCCACCAATTCTACCGCCTAAAAAGCGTTGTTGAAAGCGCGATGGACCGACTTGTCGGCGCCAGAACATTCATTACTTCCATGAGTTACGTTGACAAACTGTGCGTTTTCAGCTGACACGGATTGAAAACATGAAGCCCGCAATTTGTGATATCACATTGTCTTGTAAACAAAAACAACACATTAGACATACAAGAATTGTTTTATTTCCGCCGTTTGAAGTCCCTCAATACTTTATCCATCGGAGGAAAATAAACAGCGGGTGGTAATAAATCAATAAATAGAAGAAATTAATAACCTAAAGCATTTATAGGCCCCCTAGTGTTGAGATATCGGTTGATAAATTCTGGATAAAGATAAAAACATTTGCCATATTCCTTTTAAAAACCGTGTCAAGTAACCTTTGGTGTATGCATAGAAAGATGCTTGTGATGAATCAGTAATGGTTTCTGTTTCTCGCGTCTGGTGACAGAAGCGGTTTGTGTTTTAGTCCATCTTATGACATTGTTGCTCAGTGTTAGACTCGTATTACTTCAGCATGGGAAAAGAAAGGGAGGATTGGGGAGGGAAGGGTGGGGGGGGGGGGCTGGGTTCTTTATTTTCTTGATCAACTATATCCATTCTTTAAGTACCATGCTTGTCGCAGGTGATCTTCTTCTTCTGCGATCATGACTCATTCAGAGTAGGATTCCGGACTTTCTTATGAAGGCAGCTGTCTGTTTATCTGAGTACATGTTAGAACGTTGCACTGTGTTAGTGACTCTCCATAGCTATATAGTTGTTTGTAAAATGATGTTGTTACATTTCTATCAAAGCATTTTCTTAAACTATCTGATATATGTTTTCATTGTTTTACCTTTCTTTTCTTTCCTCAATTTGTTTAGGTGTCACAGTTTTCTCCAGATATTTTCTTCTCATTACATGGCCACAAATGATGGCTCTTTTCTTTTAGTGTTGACAACAAATGTTCTCATTACTTTGGCCCCTCTCAGAAAATCGCCGTTGCTCATTATACTGGCTGTCATCAGGAGAACACGTCAGCCTCACGTTCTTGCTGCTGTTAACACTGTGGTCTATTGGTTAGTGCACTCTAGGCTGACTAGGTGATCAGAGTTCTATCCCCAACTGGCATTTTGTGTGTGGTGGGGGGGGACTGTTACAGCTTCGATGTTAGTCTCTAAAGATGGGCTTACATTTTCTCTGAAAATGAAGGGCAGCCTAGTCTGTACACCGACTATGATTGTGTGGATAGCTACAGAAAACGTTGGGACTATCATCCCCTATAGATGTATGTATAGTTATAGAAATACACTCGCAGCAACTACATTAATAGAACAACTAACACAACAACTGCCTCAATGACCGCAGTAAAAACAACCATCACAGCGAGAACTATTAGTCTCACTAATATTATGTCTATCTATTGTCTTACAACCTGGCCAGGACATCAGACAGAAATTCTAGATTCTTCCACGATCTTTGCAATAAAGTATCAGACTTTGCACAGGACCTAAATTGCATCTCGCCACACGTTCCAATTACTATTGCAATATTAGCAACTACAACTACTATTGCAATATTAGCAGCTACAACTACTATTGCAATATTAGCAACTACAACTACTATTGCAATATTAGCAACTACAACTACTATTGCAATATTAGCAACTACAACTACTATTGCAATATTAGCAACTACAACTACTATTGCAGCTTCATCAATGAAATCAATAATAAAAGTTACTACTGCAATGACTTCTGCGATAACAACAATATCATCAGCTACTACTGCAATGACTGCAACGATAATAACTATATCATCAGCTGTTACTGCAATGACAGCTGCGATAATAACAATATCATCAGCTACTACTACAATGACTGCTGCGATAATAACAATATCATCAGCTACTACTGCAATGACTGCTGGGATAATAACAATATCATCAGCTACTACTGCAACGACTGCTGGGATAATAACAATATCATCAGCTGCTACTGCAATGACTGCTGCGTTAGCAACAATATCATCAGCTACTACTGCAATGCCTGCTGTGATAACATCAATATCATCAACTACTACTGCAATGACTGCTGTTATAATAACAATATCATCAGCTACTACTACAATGACTGCTGCGATAATAACATTATCATCAGCTGCTACTGTAATGACTGCTGTGATAACAACAATATCATCAACTACTACTGCATTGACTGATGTGATAACAACAATATCATCAACTACTACTGTAATGACTGCTGTGATAACAACAATATCATCAGCTACTACTGCAATGACTGCTGCGATAATAACAATATCATCAGCAACTACTGCAATGACTGCTGTGATAACAACAATATCATCAGCTACTACTGTAATGACTGCTGTGATAACAACAATATCATCAACTACTACTGTAATGACTGCTGCGATAATAACAATATCATCAACTACTACTGCAATGACTGCTGCGATAATAACAATATCATCAGCTACTACTGTAATGACTGCTGTGATAACAACAATATCATCAGCTACTACTACAATTACTGCTGCGTTAACAACAATATCATCAGCTACTACTGCAATGCCTGCTGTGATAACAACAATATCATCAGCTACTACTGCAATGACTGCTGCTATAATAACAATATCATCAGCTACTACTGCAATGACTGCTGCGATAACAACAATATCATCAGCTACTACTGCAATGACTGCTGTTATAATAACAATATCATCAGCTACTACTACAATGACTGCTGTTATGATAACAATATCATCAGCTACTATTGCAATGACTGCTGGGATAATAACAATATCATCAGCTACTACTACAATGACTGCTGTTATAATAACAATATCATCAGCTGCTACTCCTCGTACATAGATTAATCACATTTACATGAACAGATAAACCATTCTGATGTTTATAGCAAACAATCCTTTCTCTCTCCGTTCTTGATTCTACACGAGCGCTTTAGAAAGGAATGGAGATTATTGGTATTAGAGTGTGTGTGTGGTGGGGATGTTTGGTCCCTTGACGATGTGAACCTGTTAAACATTACCATAATGAAGAAAAGAGATGTTATAAGATTTGATGGTAACAAAATAGAGAGGGGGTGTGGGATGTACAAAGTACATGACGTGTCTACTCCAAATAGACGTAATTAGGGATTTTAGAGGAATCAATGAGAAAATGCTCATTATTCACTCTAAAATAGCTAGCAGAAAGGACGACAGAACACAATCAAAATTTATACATAGACCAAGATATAAGCATTCGACAGAGTAAACACCGAACAACTATGGGAAATACTGACAGCACAAGGAGTAAGCCAATACCTAACAAACCTAGGTAAATGTCTCTACATCAACAGCAGCTACACAGTCAGAACAGCAGCAGGCTCGACTGACCACTTCGAAGTTAGAACAAGAGTTAGACAGGGTTGACTATCTCCCCTATTGTTTATTACCTACATGGACGACTTATGTAAATAAGCCAACTTATCCGAGACAGGAAAATAACGAGCTTCTATTTGCAGACAATCAGGCATTAATACAAGAACAAATAGAATACAAGAACACTGAAATAGACTTAACAGCATATTCATCCTAAAATTGAACTGCCAAAGTCAGAACTAAGCTCTAGACACAGGAACAATTAGAAAAATAACCACTGCCGATGTGTTAGTGTTAGACGAATGACAGGAAGCAGCCTCAGAGATAAGATCAGAAATGAGGAACTGAGAAAAAAGCTGGGAATAGCCTTGGAAAGAAACAAAGGACAAGATGGTTGGGCCACATAATATGACAGAAAGACCAAAACACAATACAACGAGACAATAAACGTTGCGAGAACACCAGGCCCAAAGACCGACTACGAAAAAAAAAAGTGATTGATGGAATATTAAAAACACTAGGAAACAAACAGCAGCAGAGGCCAACAGAAGAGCAAAAAACCGCAAATGATATCTCCCCTCGACACCGAAAGGAAAGAAGAATGAGAAAGCTAGGGCGAACAAGTGAATACCTTGGCGTGAGCCCGCTTGGTTACATCTTTCTGAATAAGTTTATTTAAATTTCTGTAATCGTCATTTCAGAGACAGCTCTATGTTCTCGGTGTGATGGCTAGAGATGAAGCGATCATGTCAAAAATCAATGAGGTCAAAGTGTATATAAATGTGAAGGATGTAAATGACAACCCACCCAAGTTTAACTCGGTTACCTACTCCGGGGAAATAACTGAGGACTACCCTGCTGGTACTGCTGTGGTTACCGTTACTGCTGCTGATTTGGATATGGGTATGTACGATGCAGTAAGTTAAATGTTGTGATTGATACGTCTGGTCATAATGTATTTATTTACACTCTAATTCAACAGCTACTTTCACTGTTTTTAAACGTCGCATCTATTTTTCTTTTAGTTATTCTGTCTGTCGTTCACCCGATGGCTACTAAAGGAATGGATAGCCCTCTTCGTCATCCGCCCTTAAAAGAAGGTTAAACGGTGTAGATGAGTTGTTTTGTGGTTTATTTGCGCCTTTCGTCCTGATACATCCGACTTCATCAAGACGTTTTTAAATACCGAATTGCCTTCACTCTTCCGTCCCCACTGGCTTGGCCAGACTGGATAGTTGTTTATAGGAGCATCGATGAAATGTAGAGCCGGGTCTTGACCAGTTCTGTTGTTGGCCAATCCTGAACCAGTCAGATGTGGGTGCTGACCGCACTCAGTTCTATTGTTGGCCAATCCTGAACCAGTCAGATGTGGGTGCTGACCGCACTCAGTTCTGTTGTTGGCCAATCCTGAACCAGTCAGATATGGGTGATGACCTCACTGAGTTCTGTTGTTGGCCAATACTGAACCAGTCAGATGTGGGTCATGACCGCACTCAGTTCTGTTGTTGGCCGATCCTGAACCAGTCAGATGTGGATGCTGACCGCACTCAGTTCTGTTGTTGGCCAATCCTGAACCAGTCAGATGTGGGTGCTGACCGCACTCAGTTCTGTTGTTGGCCAATCCTGAACCAGTCAGATGTGGGTGCTGACCTCACTGAGTTCTGTTGTTGGCCAATCCTGAACCAGTCAGATGTGGGTGCTGACCGCACTCAGTTCTGTTGTTGGCCAATCCTGAACCAGTCAGATGTGGGTGCTGACCTCACTGAGTTCTGTTGTTGGCCAATACTGAACCAGTCAGATGTGGGTCATGACCGCACTCAGTTCTGTTGTTGGCCGATCCTGAACCAGTCAGATGTGGATGCTGACCGCACTCAGTTCTGTTGTTGGCCAATCCTGAACCAGTCAGATGTGGGTGTTGACCGCACTCAGTTCTGTTGTTGGCCGATCCTGAACCAGTCAGATGTGGATGTGGGTGCTGACCACACTCAGTTCTGTTGTTGGCCGATCCTGAACCAGTCAGATGTGGGTGCTGACCGCACTCAGTTCTGTTGTTGGCCGATCCTGAACAAGTCTGATGTGGGTGCTGACCGCACTCAGTTCTGTTGTTGGCCGATCCTGAACCAGTCAGATGTGCATGCTGACCGCACTCAGTTCTGTTGTTGGCCGATCCTGAACCAGTCAGATGTGGGTGCTGACCGCACTCAGTTCTGTTGTTGGCCGATCCTAAACCAGTCAGATGTGGGTGCTGACCGCACTCAGTTCTGTTGTTGGCCAATCCTGAACAAGTCAGATGTGGGTCCTGACCGCACTGAGTTCTGTTGTTGGCCAATCCTGAACAAGTCAGATGTGGATGCTGACCGCACTCAGTTCTGTTGTTGGCCAATCCTTAACCAGTCAGATGTGGATGCTGACCGCACTCAGTTCTGTTGTTGGCCAATCCTGAACCAGTCAGATGTGAGTGCTGACCGCACTCAGTTCTGTTGTTGGCCGATCCTGAACCAGTCAGATGTGGATGTGGGTGCTGACCGCACTCAGTTCTGTTGTTGGCCGATCCTGAACAAGTCAGATGTGGGTGCTGACCGCACTCAGTTCTGTTGTTGGCCGATCCTGAACAAATCAGATGTGGGTGCTGACCGCACTCAGTTCTGTTGTTGGCCGATCCTGAAACAGTCAGATGTGGATGTGGGTGCTGACCGCAATCAGTTCTGTTGTTGGCCGATCCTGAACAAGTCAGATGTGGATGTGGGTGCTGACCGCACTCAGTTCTGTTGTTGGCCGATCCTGAACAAGTCTGATGTGGGTGCTGACCGCACTCAGTTCTGTTGTTGGCCGATCCTGAACCAGTCAGATGTGGGTGCTGACCGCACTCAGTTCTGTTGTTGGCCGATCCTGAACCAGTCAGATGTGGATGTGGGTGCTGACCACACTCAGTTCTGTTGTTGGCCGATCCTGAACCAGTCAGATGTGGGTGCTGACCGCACTCAGTTCTGTTGTTGGCCGATCCTGAACCAGTCAGATGTGGGTGCTGACCGCACTCAGTTCTGTTGTTGGCCAATCCTGAACCAGTCAGATGTGGGTGCTGACCGCACTCAGTTCTGTTGTTGGCCAATCCTGAACCAGTCAGATGTGGGTGCTGACCGCACTCAGTTCTGTTGTTGGCCAATCCTGAACCAGTCAGATATGGGTCATGACCGCACTCAGTTCTGTTGTTGGCCGATCCTGAACCAGTCAGATGTGAGTGCTGACCGCACTCAGTTCTGTTGTTGGCCGATCCTGAACCAGTCAGATGTGGATGTGGGTGCTGACCGCACTCAGTTCTGTTTTTGGCCGATCCTGAACAAGTCTGATGTGGGGGCTGACCGCACTCAGTTCTGTTGTTGGCCGATCCTGAACCAGTCAGATATGGGTCATGACCGCACTCAGTTCTGTTGTTGGCCGATCCTGAACCAGTCAGATGTGAGTGCTGACCGCACTCAGTTCTGTTGTTGGCCGATCCTGAACCAGTCAGATGTGGATGTGGGTGCTGACCGCACTCAGTTCTGTTTTTGGCCGATCCTGAACAAGTCTGATGTGGGGGCTGACCGCACTCAGTTCTGTTGTTGGCCGATCCTGAACAAGTCAGATGTGGGTGCTGACCGCACTCAGTTCTGTTGTTGGCCGATCCTGAACAAGTCAGATGTGGGTGCTGACCGCACTCAGTTCTGTTGTTGGCCGATCCTGAACAAGTCAGATGTGGGTGCTGACCGCACTCAGTTCTGTTGTTGGCCGATCCTGAACCAGTCAGATGTGGATGTGGGTGCTGACCGCACTCAGTTCTGTTGTTGGCCGATCCTGAACCAGTCAGATGTGGGTGCTGACCGCACTCAGTTCTGTTGTTGGCCAATCCTGAACCAGTCAGATGTGGGTCCTGACCGCACTCAGTTCTGTTGTTGGCCAATCCTGAACCAGTCAGATGTGGATGCTGACCGCACTCAGTTCTGTTGTTGGCCAATCCTTAACCAGTCAGATGTGGATGCTGACCGCACTCAGTTCTGTTGTTGGCCAATCCTTAACCAGTCAGATGTGGATGCTGACCGCACTCAGTTCTGTTGTTGGTCACTCCTTAACCAGTCAGATGTGGATGTGGGTGCTGACCGCACTCAGTTCTGTTGTTGGCCGATCCTGAACCAGTCAGATGTGGGTGCTGACCGCACTCAGTTCTGTTGTTGGCCGATCCTGAACAAGTCAGATGTGGGTGCTGACCGCACTCAGTTCTGTTGTTGGTCGATCCTGAACCAGTCAGATGTGGATGTGGGTGCTGACCGCAATCAGTTCTGTTGTTGGCCGATCCTGAACAAGTCAGATGTGGGTGCTGACCGCACTCAGTTCTGTTGTTGGCCGATCCTGAACAAGTCAGATGTGGGTGCTGACCGCACTCAGTTCTGTTGTTGGCCGATCCTGAACCAATCAGATGTGGATGCTGACCTCACTGAGTTCTGTTGTTGGCCGATCCTGAACCAATCAGATGTGGGTGCTGACCGCACTCAGTTCTGTTGTTGGCCGATCCTGAACCAGTCATATGTGGATGCTGACCGCACTCAGTTCTGTTGTTGGCCGATCCTGAACCAGTCAGATGTGGATGCTGACCGCACTCAGTTCTGTTGTTGGCCGATCCTGAACAAGTCAGATGTGGATGCTGACCGCACTCAGTTCTGTTGTTGGCCGATCCTGACGCACGCTGTCCAGAAATGAAAGAGGTGACAAACTTATTGACTGGGCAAGTACACACAACATGATGATAGGAAACACCTGGTTTAAGCAACGTCCAAGACGTCTGTGGACATGGAAAAGCCCAGGCGACAACGCACATAATCAAATTGATTACATAATGATAAACAATAGATTTAGAAACAGTCTGGTGTATGTGAAAACTAGACCAGGGGCAGATTGCAGTAGTGATCATCTACCACTTGTGGGAAAGTTTAGAGTAAAATTAAATACAGAAAAAAGAGCATCAGTTAATATCAAGTTCAATTTAGATCTACTCAAATCAGACAAGAGAATACAAGACAAATATAACATCACAATTCAGAACAAGTACAATGCAATAGAGAAGATACAAAACATTGATGCACAAGGTGGGAAATGCTAAAATAATCAATGCAGCAAACATCAAAAGAGTTCATATCAACTGTGAGGAAAAATTCAATAACGAAATGGATGGCAGATGAAATTTTACAGCTAATGGATACAAGAAGAAGAAATAAGGATAACAATAAAGATGAGTATTAGAGATTAAATTAAGAAATTGTTATAAAATCTAAACAAGCAAAAGAAGCATAGTTAAAACAGAGATGCAAAGTGATTTAAACGCAGCAAAAAGAAGATGCCAAAGCTATATACACATACATTTAAGAATTTAAGAAAATAAATTTAAATTTTCATAGTCCAATATGATTTATTTGCTTTGATTTGCATTTATTAAAGCAAGGTTTTCTATGGCCACTATAACGTTTGTTAATGAAACCAAAACAACTCTAGATAGTACATGAAACCGCTAATAAGCAGCGACACAGTTCTCTTCTCTACGATTTAGAATTAATGACCTTGACATACAAAAATTCCCGTCAAAATAATACGGCTAAGCTACCTCTACACTAATTCGGTTTCATGGGTTATTTTTAGCTCTAGCCAATCAGAAGCGTCACAAAGTGAAAGTGAAACTATGTCTGATTACCGGAACTTCCTAACCTATTTATAACTACGTTGTGCACATCAGCATCTGTAGAAAGAACTTTTTCTGCTCTCAAGGAAATCAAATCTTATTGTCGCTCAACTCAGACACAAGAACGCTTATCTGCTTTGGCAATAATGTCCATTGAGAAATCATTCCTTCAGAAACTTAGAAGCCAACCCAACAGTACTTTCAATGACAAAGTTATCGAGACATTTTCGTCCCAAACAAGACGGATAGAGTTTACATATAAATAAGTAAGTAATTTAAAATGTAGTGGTGTCATTAGCAAATATTACTTCATGTTAGCCTACTGAATATAATGTATGTCTTTATTTATTATGTCAGCGGTAGCCCAGACCTCAAAACCAGTATACGCCACTGCTATACCTATGTTTCATAGATTATGCCAAAGCATTTGACAAAGTAAAGCACAAAGAAAAGATAACAATTTTATAAGGTATAAACGTAGACAGCAATGATCTAAGAATAAGAAAGAACATGTACTGGCAACAAACAGCGGCCATAAGAACTGGATATCAATTGGGAATGTTTCAACAAATAAAACAGGGTGTTATGCAAGGTTGTGTGCTGTCACCAGATTTATTTAATATGTATAGTGAGATTATTTTAAGATCCATAAGGGGCATGCATGGAATAGCAATAGGAGGTCATAATATAAACAATCTAAAGTATGCTGATGATACAGTGTTAATCGCTAAGAGTGCAAATGAGGAATGCAAAACTATAGGACTCAGCCTTAATAGCAAAAAGACATAATTAATTGTAGCAACAAAGAAAAAGATATAACCGCAATGTAAAATAAAGACATATAGAACAAGACTAAAACCGGTAAATGAGTTTAAATATTTGGAGACAATGTTAACCTCAGATGGTAGATGCACAAAAGATGTGAGGTGCAGAATCAAAAAGGCAAAAACAGCTTTCCAAAAAAACATTAGCAAGATACTGTGCAATCCATTTTGGACAATAGAAAGAAGAAAAAGAGTTCTTAAATTTAATGTATAGCTAGTCTTAACATATGGAGTGAATCATGGACAATAGGACAACAGACAAGAAAATCACTGGAGGCTGTTGAAATGAAGCTTTACAGAAGAAGCAGACATTTTACTTGATGATGATGTTACCAAATAAACATAACAATCAGAATTTGATATTTAAAACATATTTTCAATTTGGAAACAAAGTTTAACCAAATTGTTTTTTTTCAGGTTGAACATGAACTTTGGTAAAAGGACAGAACAAATGGCTTCAAAAAGTTTTTGAATGGGTCTGTGAAAAAAGAATAAAACAAAATAGATTTTATCAGCAAAGAAACACTTAGACTCACTTTGCAGCTGACGCCCTAAAGGCCGGGCCCGTGTTCCAAAAGCCGAAACACTGGGAATACAAAAAGAAAAAAAGAAACATTGATTTTAATCATTTCTGAAATCGTGAGCCAGAAATAACTTTGGTGTTAGAAATTCTAACTTGTTTTATTCTGCTGAGAAACAAGTGTTTTATTGAGGACAGATTTAGGACAACCTCATGTATAAACATGACGCCATTTGATACAAGAGTGGTCAAGATTTATTGGGACAATGTATTGATGTTGTGTGCTTCACAGGAGAACAAAAGGCTACATTTCCAGCGCCGGCGATTCATGTTTGGACTTCTTATAACGAATCAAAAGTCCCATGCATTTTCAGAAGAACTCGCAAGTTTCCAGCACACATAATGCAAACTATGTTTGTAGGTAATGCACAATAAATAAACTGAGATAGGAGATAATAAATCACTTAAAACAATTACTTGCGGTATTTCAAAAATGTCAGTTTTGTTTCTGTCAACACTTTACAGCTATTGTCCCGAGTGTTTCTTGTCCTATTCAAGTTTGCTGCTAAGCGTTTTGTATGTGAGTAGCAATTTCCACTTGGGGAAGTGTGTCAACCTGGACTTTGTTATTCAGTGCCTTTGGGCGATTTCTGTGATGTTTTCTTTTCTTCTAGTTCTAGGCCGGCGGTTCCCAACTTGTAGAAAGTCCCGCTGCCCTGTGGGAATTGCAAAGCGGTTTTTTAATGTTTATTTTATTAATGGGCAGGTTGAAAAAAAAGGGAGGGGGGGGGGAGATAAAGAAGTTTTGGGGTACGGTAAATGAACAAAATAGAGGAGTAGATTTTTGCAGAAATATAGCTTTATCAGCATAATGAATATAGCTTTATCAGCATAAAACCCGTTGTGAGTGAGGCTAACAGGGCAATTTTCACACTTTGTCATCGCTCCTAGCAAATACTGCATGTTGCAGATAACGATATTCTGATTAAACGATTCTTCAAAACGGCTCAACTGAAATCTTTATCAAAACATATCCATTTTTGAGAAATGTCGATTTAATCTTTTCATTACAAAATCATGTTTACTAGTCGTATACCTCAGAATGTCAGTAATAACGTCGATAATTAAGTCCACTTACTGTTAACACTGCTGCTAGAAAAAGGTGTGTTCTTGGCGCTGAATAACCAGGACGAGATCACCAAGTCAATAACTGCTGGAAAATTATCAAACAACTTTAAAGCAGAAACTGAGGCCATCAGATTACTGCAACACTGGCTACTCAACACAAAAATAACATGCACAATAAATTGGTGATTCTGACTGATGCACTGTCAGTACTATCAGCTCTAAAAAGCCCTAAGAACAATGAACTAGATGACTTGAGACCAACCCTGGACCAACTATGCAATAACTTCCAGAGAGTAGTCATTCAGTGGATACCATCACACTGTAATATACACGGGAACGAACGCGCAGACAAATTAACTAAAGAGGGAGGGAGATTACCACAAGAGAACCATCCGCTCAGTTATGATGAAGCCAAGTCCATCCTCAAAGGTAAGTACCATGAAAAATGGAAACGAGAACACCCAAAGCATAACGAGAGGGACGGATACCGCCAACTATCATCATACTTCGCCTACGCACTGGCCACAATTGAATGAGAAATCACATGTTCACCAAATAGGTTCAACCAGCCTATGCCACTGTAAACTCGACAATATGACTACAAAACATATTCTACAGGATTGCCCCCAGTACACAGACCTGAGAAGGGCAATGTGGTCCACGTCCACCTCCCTGGAAGAGAAACTATATGGGGCAATCGATTCGCTTAAACAGACAGCTGACTTCATGAGAGAGTCTGGAATCCTACTCTGATTGAGTCTTGATCGCAGAGAGAGAGAGAGAGAGAGAGAGAGAGAGAGAGAGAGATAGAGAGAGAGAGAGAGAGAGATTCAGCCGCTGGCTTAAATGGGTACCAGTGTAGTACTGTGAGAAGGTTAGGAAATCCGCCTGGCACCGTGAGTTTAGATGGGTACCAGTGTAGTACTGTGAGAAGGTTAGGAAATCCGCCTGGCACCGTGAGTTTAGATGGGTACCAGTGTAGTACTGTGAGAAGGTTAGGAAATGCGCCTGGCACCGTGAGTTTAGATGGGTACCAGTGTAGTACTGTGAGAAGGTTAGGAAATGCGCCTGGCACCGTGAGTTTAGATGGGTACCAGTGTAGTACTGTGAGAAGGTTAGGAAATGCGCCTGGCACCGTGAGTTTAGATGGGTACCAGTGTAGTACTGTGAGAAGGTTAGGAAATGCGCCTGGCACCGTGAGTTTAGATGGGTACCAGTGTAGTACTGTGAGAAGGTTAGGAAATGCGCCTGGCACCGTGAGTTTAGATGGGTACCAGTGTAGTACTGTGAGAAGGTTAGGAAATGCGCCTGGCACCGTGAGTTTAGATGGGTACCAGTGTAGTACTGTGAGAAGGTTAGGAAATGCGCCTGGCACCGTGAGTTTAGATGGGTACCAGTGTAGTACTGTGAGAAGGTTAGGAAATGCGCCTGGCACCGTGAGTTTAGATGGGTACCAGTGTAGTACTGTGAGAAGGTTAGGAAATGCGCCTGGCACCGTGAGTTTAGATGCTTGAAGCGACATTATCCAGAATTCTCCGAACACTTCTAGATAGGCGGCCGAGCACATATGGGTGGAAACTAAGACGCCGATTCAAGTCTAGTACTTTATAAGCATATGCGCTGTCTGTCTTTCATCGTGCTTGTTGACTGCCAACTGAGTTGCGCTGTGGATAAAGTATTTCACGGTACAGCTAATCTTTATAACTTTACAGCTAATCTTTATAACTATACAGCTAATCTTTTATAACTATACAGCTAATCTTTATAGCTATACAGCTAATCTTTATAACTATACAGCTAATCTTTATAGCTATACAGCTAATCTTTATAGCTATATAATCGACCGTTGCCTATTCTGCTCTGCCTATCTAAATCTCTTACTCTCTCTCTCTCTCTCTCTTTCGTTACTCTCCATCTAATTCTCTTTCTCTCTGTGTAAGTCTGCTTCTCGTTAGGGTTTGGTTCACCTACATACACGTCTCTCTTTGTGATTTAATTAATTGTCTTGGGAAAACGATAGAAGCAATATCAGGATAGACCAAGTGTCAGAATACCGAAGCAAACGAAAGAAATTCGAATTGAACATTACTTTAAACAAGTTGTGCTAATTCCGAGTTGTGTGAGTATAAATGCTTACAAATACCAGGGTTCTAATATATTTGTTGATCCCAGTCGACACTGACGAGATGCTTATTATTTACATCTCAGATATTTGCTTCTGTCGGCCATTGATAAGAGGAGATGACAAGAAAATGGCAAAGCAAAAATGGCAAAAATCGGGCAAAAGAAAGAGAGTTCGAGCTAGTGAAACAATAAGATCACAAATGTAAAATGTAACGACATCGGGTATTGATTTCCTTGCTGAAAATGAGAGACTCACTCTTGTGTCGAGACACACTATGAGTCCTGTGCAAAGTCTCACCACATTAAGTATTAACTGGAATGAATCACAGGCAATGGTGCTTTTTTTTCCACCGTCTACCCAAAGTGCATGAAAACTTGAACTACTTTTGAAAACAGAAGTAATGGTCATATCGAGGAAACAATCATCACCAGCACTCAGCATAAAAATAAACAGGACAAATTTGAAACAAGTGCAACGCGTCAAATACTTGGGCACAATAATAACATTGGATGGAAGATGCACCACTGAAATAAAAAGCAGAATAACTCAGGCCAAAATAGCATTTCAGAAAATGACAAATATCTTATGCAACAAATCTATGTCAATAGAAGTGAGAAAGAGAGTTAATCGATGCTACGTAAATCTTACGGTCGATTGCTTGATGTGCGACGGGGATCATCTGACGACTAACTGTGTGTCTATATGTTCGGAATTGGAGTCAACAGCGGTGGCCTAACATCATCAAGCGCTCTACATTTTTTTTAAAATGTGACGATCATCATTTTCAAGAGGACTTGAACTCCTGGGATATGGTGGATAGGCGGCGGGAACAATTGAAGGCTATGCATGAAAAGTGTTCCTTGTTGCAGTTTCCTCATATTCCAAGTCCGGCTTGTTGCAGGAGCTACTGAGTTAAGTGCTCTGTGCACACCGTGAACTGTGTGTCTCATCCGTTTTGATCGTGTTTCGATATTCCAATTGCTTTCGATGAACGATGATATCGTATGACAGGGAACAGTTGGCTGTGTTCACTTTCTGCACAGTTTCGCCTTATGTCTTTTGGCGTGTGCTGAGACTGCTACGATGGGGACTACAGTTACCTTTCTTTGTTTGGAAGATGAGATTCGGATGATTACACTGGTACGGCGGTTGAGCAATTATGGATTTTAATTCGTTTGCAGTGATACCGGGGCCTTCCATAACCAAATAACCAAATATATAGAACCAATTCTTACCTACGGAAGCGAATAATGGACAGTAGACAAACAAATGAAAAGACGATTAGAATCCACAGAGATGGGATTTCTCAGAAGAATGTTGAAAGTTCCCTGCACAGCTAAAAAGACCAATGAGGAAGTTCTCAAAGAGGCCAACACAAAAAGGGAGCTCCCAAAAAACATCAGAAAGAAACAATCAACATTTGTCGGGCACATCATGAGAAATGGAAAGTTGGAATATTTGGTTACAACTGGCAAAATACAAGAAAAGAGAGATCGCGGACGAAAAAGATAGAAAATACTGGATAGCTTGGTGTCATGGCATGGAAAACAGTCAACAACACTACTGGTACGATGCACTGTAGATAGAACATAGATAGATGTAGATAGATGTGAAAGGACATGATCGCCTACGCCAACCGGTATGGCACATGATGATGACCCCAAGTGCCGTCTTCGGTTCGAGAGATACTAAGTAGTCTGTTCCTGTTTATTCACGTAATGTGTTGATCATTAGAATTATTCCTGCAACTTTTAATTCATGTAATTAATTATGTTCGTGTCTTTGTTTTTGCATACCGATGAAGACCATAATTCTAAAATGTTGTTATTAAGTTCTGTCTTATATTTTTAAAGCTGCAACATACAATTTATTATAAGTGATTATTTCTTCATAGCTAAGATATCAGAATGAAGAACTGAGAAAAAAAACTAGGAATAGCCGCCGCCATAGAATAAATAAAGAAACAACAGATAAAATGGTTTGGCCACGTGACAAGGCAGAGTGATCAAAGCACAACACAACGAGCCTTTAATAACCGTTGCGAGAACACCAGACCCAAGGGTCGACCACGAAAAAGATGGATCGATGGCATAACAACAGCAGAAGCGAACAGAAGAACAAAAGTCCGCAAATTATATCTCTCTTTGACACTGAAAGTCAAATGAGAAAGGAAAGAAAAAGAAGAAGTAGAAGCAAAGATATCGGTAAATCTAATACATCAACATAGGTCATCAACTGTTAAGAGACTTATAAATATATGCTGTCCATATTCGATCACCAGCATATGGAAGTGAACTTCAAGAACAAATTATTACTTATTTCGTTCGGCTCAACCCCATCTCTATGTACACGATCTTATTTGTTGCAGGTGTCAATGGCAGCATTCGCTATGGTCTTCTTGGAAACTCAACCTCCAAATTTGGAATTGGACCCATGAACGGAAGCGTGTATACCATAGACTATTTAGATAAAGACAGTTTATTAGTACACACATTTGTTGTCATGGCAACAGACCAAGCTACGGACGTGAAGTACCGATTGTCAGCCACAGCCACAGTGAGTACAAAGTCTTAAGCAATAAGAGCAACCATTCTTAACTTAGTTTCATTTATTGACCAGTGGTGTATTCTCTATGCTACCGCAGCTACCGCCGGTAGCCTGAACATATTAACGAAGTACAAAAGGAAATGTAAATTTATTATATTTTTTTCATAATTATATTACAAATTTTCGAATATTCTATTACACATTTCGCAGGCCAATATAAGTTATTTGCTTTGATTTGCATTTATTAAAGCAGGGTTTTCCTATGGCCACTATAACGTTTGTGAATGAAACCGAAATTATTCAAAGATAGTACATAAAACCGCTAATAAGCAGCGACGCAGTTCTCTTCTCTCCGACTTAGAATTAATGACCTTGGCATTCAAAACAGGCAGTGAAAATAATACGGCGAGAGCTACCTATATAAAATGCGGTTTCATGGGTTATTTTTAGCTCTAGCCAATCAGAAGCGTCACAAAGTGAAAGTGAAACTATGTTTGATTACCGGAACTTCCTAAACTATTTATAACTACGTTATGCGCATCGGCATCTGTAGAAAAAAACTTTTTTCTGTTCTCAAGAAAATCAAATCTTATTGTCGCTCAACTCAGACACAAGAACGCTTATCTGGTTTGGCAATAATGTCCACTGAGAAATCATTCCTTCAGAAACTTAGAAACCAACCCAACAGTACTTTCAATGACAAAGTCATCGAGACATTTTCGTCCCAAACAAGACGAATAGAGGTTACATATAAATAAGTAAGTAATTTAAAATGTAGTGATGTCATTAGCAAATATTACTTCATGTTAGCCTACTGAATATAATGTATGTCTTTATTTATTATGTCAACGGTAGCCCAGACCCCAAAACCAGTATACGCCACTGTTATTGACAAATACGGATTGAAGTAAATTGTCATTGGATTTTGTGGAGACAACTGTAACATCAATTTTGGCGGTCTAAAACAAAAAGCAAGAACAATATCTTTACATTTAGCCGATTAGAAGCCAAACTTTGAAGGGACTATCATCTTTCTTGTCACATTTGCGCACAGCACAACTGTCTCCAAACTACTGTTGATGTATATTATCAATTTATTGGAAGTACTTGTGAAAACTTTCAATATTTTTATAACTTGGTAATGCTTTATTTTTGCAACCAGCTGTTAAAATAATTCTTTACATCTTTGATGGATAATAGATTAATAAAATAGTTATTTCAAAATGATTATTGAGAAATGTATTTATGGTTTGTAAATGAACAGCTCAGTTTTTTTCAACAAAGTGATTTTGACCATGGAGAAGAATATTGCCAGTGCAGTAGATATCTAACTGAAAATGCAAACCGTGAATACAAATATTGAAGAATTTAAAAAATGTGAATTTGTACCTCAAGGAGCAAAGGACATGATGAGAAAACTTGAAGAAAATGGTGAAATCATTGAAAAGGTGAAGTTAACATACAAAGTTTTTTTTTTTTTAAATGAAAAATGCCTCTCATACTTTAATCTATGGAATGAGAGTTTTAGATAGACATAAGACTTTCTGAGGTTAAATTCTGGAGACAGATCTTCTTGGCTACAAGTCGTTATTGCAAAGAGCTTTTGGACTTTATGGCAGAGCAAAACTTTAAGTATGAAGAAAAGTGACATTTTGCTCATTAAAAAATACATATGTATATTAGTAAAATATCTTAGAGCTGTAATGTAGTTGAACATACCCTTTGTCTCCCTGGTACTTCTGCACCAAGTAACCAGTTTTCTATAATAAATAATATGTGGTCAGAAGAGAGAGGCAATAGGCTGGAAGCTTCAATAAGAGGTCTTCTGATGGCTAAAATAAATTTCACACTAAGCTGCTCAAAGTTTCTTGAAAAATTACAATGAACAAGTAATTTCTTTGAAAAGTAGTTTCCTGTAAAAAAAAAACATATGACAGTAAAGCATATAAAATCCATATGTGAACTCCAACTGATCCCAGTTTCATCTCTGAAAATATGCTAATTGTCACAGTTTCCACTCAGAAAATTATGGTAAGCCTAACTATAAGTGACTGCAAGAGTGGGAATTCACACTAAAAATTGTACTAGTAAGGGTCTGATAGAGTTGCTAAAGAAACAAGGACTGGCATTCAGTGATTACTCGCATTGAGAACAGTTATACAATTTGTTCAGAGAACTTGTTAAAACACGCAGCATGAGTACAATATAGGAATATAGAATTCAAGAATCAGAACATAGACTTCATAGAATACCTGCTGGAATATCAAAGCTGCAATCCTGGAGAAGCAGACAATGAAGAACAAGAAGACATCTAACGAATTTAAAAAAAAAATAATTTCAAGAATTCATTACAAAACTACGTGAGAGAGAGAGAGAGAGAGAGAGAGAGAGAGTAATTAGGACAATGAGGGAACGAGTATAATGAGATAAGCCATAAATAAAACCGCTAAAAATAATGGCAGGTTTGGTGTGGCCAAGTGAACCTGACACTTTATTCAACAATAGGTCTCTAACATTGCAAGTAGTGGCAAACACAGTCAATTTAATCCACAGCCCCAGGTACTATCTTGATCTCGTACCTTGTCTACACAAGATGTCCAGAAGTATTTAAGCGACTGAACTGTTTGTCAGTAGTGCATGGAATCAATAGTTTATAAGCCAGGAATGGAAGAAGACAAATGGAGAGCAAAACTCCATTGACATTGCACAATTCACACCAATCTCCTTACTGAATGTCAAAGGGAAAGCATTGTTCTCAAAGTGGCAAAAAGACTCATCTCTGACCTCACGGGAAATAGGTACATTGATACCTGTGTTACGGAAGTAGGTGTCCTTGGATCATGCAACAATGATAAGAGAGGTGATACAGGAGCAACGACTGAGGAGCTGAATCTAGAGGTAATGTGACTGGATATTGCCAACACATATGGATCTGCAAAACACCAGATGCTTTGACTAGCTCTTCCCAATGGTCCATGTGCCCCAGAGTGTGACAGCGTTACTCAGACTGTATTTTTCTGGCAAGAGACTAGAGATGCCGGAGAAAACAAACATGCTCAAAAGAAGAGGCAGCAATGGACCTCATGGGATGAAGCCTCTGCTGAGAACATTGACATGGAACAACATATGGCTTATGGCTCCACTGCGACTCAGCTACATAATCAGATCTGTATAGATCCTTCTACCATCAGCCTGCAACCTTATGAAGTGGGGAAATACAAATGTGACCTGGTGCCCTCTTTGCCATGAAAGACAAACAACTGAAAATGTTCTCTCATGCAAGACAGCACTAGGTCAAGGACACTACTCATGGTGATGCACTAAAGTGCTGCATGAACTGGCTGTTATTGTAGATAGGACATCAATGAAGACTGACAGTCAAGTTTGACAATCTACAACAAACATCTACACCGTAAAAGCAGGACTTTTCAGCTATCATGGAAATAGCAAACGAATGAGGTGGCTGACCTCCCAGGGCAACGGAAGTATCTAAAGTTCCTCAAGAGAACAAAGATGTATCCAGATATTGCGATGTACATGCTAAACATGAACCCACGTCATCTTACTAGAGCTCACAGTGCCTTTTAAATCTAGGATAACGGTACAAAAAAATGATATGTTAGAAGCTTTACGTGATAAGTGGACGACACAGACTAAACGACGTTTCGGCCCAATACAAGAAAAACACACACACAAAACTAATAACGAAACATTAAAACAAAAATATTCAAAATAAATACTAAAGTAAACACTTAGGACGAAATACAAACATTAAGTAGCAGCTACTAGTACTAGTAAGGGGTTAAGGCAAAGAAATGCAAATGAATGCATAAAAATTTGAAGCTGCAGTAAAGCTGAATATGAGGAACAATTAAAATATAAAAAAAAATGGTATGTTTACGTAAACGTCGTTTAGTCTGTGTCGTCCATTTATCACGTAAAGCTTCTAACATACCATTTTTTGTATATTTTAATTTTTCCTCATATTCAGCTTTACTGCAGCTTCGCATTTTTATGCATTCATTTGCATTTCTTTGCCTTAACCCCTTACTAGGATAAAGGTACAGCATATGTATAAACTAACCAAATATCTCGCCCCGAGCTGAGACAGCAGAGATCCTAAGTCAAGATAATAGCAGTGGAGGACAGTGTGATAGGCCTAGTAAATATATCACGCTATAACACGTGAAATCATCTAGGATTAAATAGGGGGGGGGGGGGGGGGTTAATTGCTCTGTAGAAGTCAAGATGTACTAATAATCCGTGGTTCAGACGAAAAGGTGATGAACGTACCAACTATTACAACGTGGAACACTCCTGGATCATACCTCCAACATTTGCAAGACGCTCATAATTCCAAGGAAATGAGGTGTCGAACCAGACATCATTATCAACTGATATCAGTAGCCGACATGTCTCACTATGTCAAATTACTCCCTGGTAAGCTGATAAATTTTCAACAGAGTGCAGGCTGCCATGCGACCAAGAGTATTTAAGAGTGACAAGCTGAAATAATAACCCATTCAAGGCTGCCATGCGACCAAGAGTATTTAAGAGTGACAAGCTGAAATAATAACCCATTCAAGACTGCCATGCGACCAAGAGTATTTAAGAGTGACAAGCTGAAATAATAACCCATTCAAGACTGCCATGCGACCAAGAGTATTTAAGAGTGACAAGCTGAAATAATAACCCATTCAAGACTGCCATGCGACCAAGAGTATTTAAGAGTGACAAGCTGAAATAATAACCCATTCAAGGCTGCCATGCGACCAAGAGTATTTAAGAGTGACAAGCTGCAATAATAACCCATTCAAGGCTGCCATGCGACCAAGAGTATTTAAGAGTGACAAGCTGAAATAATAACCCATTCAAGACTGCCATGCGACCAAGTGTATTTAAGAGTGACAAGCTGAAATAATAACCCATTCAAGACTGCCATGCGACCAAGAGAGTGACAAGCTAAAATAATAGCCCATTCAAAACTGTCATGCGACCAAGAGAGTGACAAGCTGAAATAATAACCCATTCAAGACTGCCATGCGACCAAGTGTATTTAAGAGTGACAAGCTGAAATAATAACCCATTCAAGACTGCCATGCGACCAAGAGAGTGACAAGCTAAAATAATAGCCCATTCAAAACTGTCATGCGACCAGGAGAGTGACAAGCTGAAATAATAACCCATTCAAGACTGCCATCACCACAAGGGACAGCACTCAATGTTTTAAGTTAAGGTGTGACAGAAATTGGTGACTGAGTATGGGCAGTAGATTCAATTGGAAGTTTTCCATAAGCTAGAGTTTATCTATTATGTTCTTAGCATATTGTGAGCTTTCAGTTTCAAACACAACAGGAGGTCAATGCCTGGAAGTCATGACTCTTGTTGACCCATTCCACATATATATCGAGTGTCAAGAAGCTAAAAGACCTCTAAACATTTGCTTAATAGGGCTTCACCTCTGATGGTCAGATTGCCTCCTGCTGCAAAGCTCCTTTAAAAAGTGACCAATGAACATCCTTAAACTATGATACATTAAAAAGATCTCAGTATTATCTAAAAAAATACGAAATTGGAGAGAAGATTTACACATTGTGGGGTAAAAAGTTGCTTGTGGCCACTAAGATGAACAAATATTATGTGATATGTTCCAAGTTATTTTATTATATTGCTTGTTTTCTTTGTTTCTCTTTGTATGAATTTAATGGTCAATATTAGATTGATTTATTAATTAAAAAAATAATTGTATAAATTGATACAATCATGGTTTAGGTCAAGGTGAAAGTGTTGAGTGTCAAAGAAAGACCACTGATATTCCTGAGCCCTGATTCTATAGAGGTCATGGAAAATGTCAAGGTTGGCACACGTATCCACACATTAGTAGTACAGGACCATGGCTTTGGCGCTAAAAGGCAAGTCTTATTTAGACTTTTGTCTCACTCCAGTCCTGGAAATGTTATATCCATAGACGCCATATCTGGTGCTCTTGTGATCAAATCACATTTGGACAGGGAAACAGTTCCCTCCCACACACTAGTCATCGAAGCAAAGCTTAACAACACTTCCTTAAACTCAGCGCAGCAGATTCTTGTGATCAAAGTGATCGACATTAATGACAACACTCCCACGTTCAGTCAAGCGTTGTACACAAAAACAGTGAGCGAAGACGTGGTTTGGGGTACAAGCCTTCTTCGTGTTCAGGCATTTGATTTTGATGAGGTTTTGAACGGAGCTGTGCGATATTTCCTGGTTGATGGGAAATACATTCAAGATTTTGACTTGGAATCGTACAGTGGGATTCTTCGTGTCCATAAACATTTGGATTATGAACGAGCTCAAATATACTCTCTAATAGTACAAGCAGAGGACAGCTCATTAGAAAATCCACTTTATTCAAATGCTACCATCATCATTACAGTTGTTGATATCAATGATTGTGCGCCCAAGTTTGACGACAGTCCATATGAAGTATTTGTTCTGGAAGAAATATATGAAGTGCCACTGTTGATTACGACTGTCAGAGCCAAGGATGAGGATTCTGGAGATAATGGTCTGGTACAGTACATGCTGAGGGATATTAACAGTCATAATCATGCGTTTCAAGTTAATAGCTCCACTGGAGATATCTTTGTGCTGAAGCCTCTTGACCGCGAAACAACTTCAGTTTATGTGATGTTGTTGGTGGCAGTAGACAAGGGTAAGTGACATTGAAATGGGTTGTGAAAGCTCATTGAGAGAAGTGTCAGTAAGCAAATAATTAATCATAGATTGTGTCACCTGTCTGTGAATCATGTTATTACCTTACTTTCGTAAAATATATGAACACTAAATGTTACATTTGGAGTTCCAAAAATAGTATTTTCTTTGAACTTTTGCTACACAGCTGTGTGTTTACACTAGGAGAGACACAGGAAGTGGATGTGTTATCATTTCCTGGCCTACGTTCAATTTATGGCTTGAAATTCGATTGCATGACGCTGTGGCTACTAGTGATGTTACGTTGTCTATTCACACGTCAGCCGTCTGTCCATCATTCGAGCCGTATGTTCGGCTTCCTCTTTGCGTCGTTCGCTGCCTATCCCATGTTACAAAGGTGTGTTCACTTGTCAACAGCTGAAGAGATTTCCCGCATCATAAGAATAAAAAAAGAATTTATAGAAAATTGGCGAAATTTATAAGAAAAAAAACTGCCACATTCTTACGATACCTTCATAATTTTTACAAAGCGCACGTTGTGTTGGATATCCAACATTAAAGAAAACAAAACTCTTCCGGAAGCAATAATTAGGAAAGTATAAGGAGTAGGGAAATGTTTTGCCTGCTGCAAATTGTTGAATTCCAATTTGTATTTGAGTTCATAAATTTTACAAAGGTGTTATCATAATCTAGGGTTTATGGTAGAATAGGATAAGTGATGTTTGGCAAATGAAATTTACAGTAGGAAAAGACATGAAAACTATGTGGAGCGACATCACTGTTAGTATACAATAATTTTTTTTAAAATTGATGTTTCAGTTTTGCAAATAAGACAAGATGGCAATATTTTGTGTATATCATCAACACATGTTGCCATCTTGTCTTATTTGCAAAACAAACATTTTGCCTTTTTTTCAAGATGGCATCCGTGTGTGGACGGTGTTATAGCGTGTGTTGTTTCGAAATACGTCAGTTACACGCGGTGTGCTGCCTGGATTGAATGTTCTATTCATGCTTATTGTTGTTGTTTAACTTCTGACAGGCTGGTGGTCGGTGACATTCTCGTTGTTAAGTGGATATTTGTATTCTTTGCAATCTGAATTGATCAATCAGCGATAGGTCATTGTTTTACTGCTGCATCGACGAATGCCTATTCCCGACAGCGGCTCCTTTCTTGTCCAGTTTGCTCGCTTACAAGAAAGCTCAGGAGAGTTTTAAGGCTATGGGAGTAAACCCAAACAGAAAATCCGAAGGGAAGGACCCTAAAGCAGTCGGTGTTGTATTATCATCTTCTGGCATCCCCTGCAACTCAGTTTTGGTTCTGAACGTAAGGACCTCGTCCCTCCTTTGGAATGCTTCAAAGAGGAGCCAAGAAGGGGATTGTGCATTTTGGGCAAAGCTCTATCTCCATCTTGGGAGCCGCAATAGCTCAGTGGTTATGAACTGGACTACAAAAGACAAGTGATCGGGTTCGATCCTGATCGACGGCTTCCGGGTTCACCCAGCCTTTAATGGGTATCGGATTTTTTTCTGGGAAAGTAAAGCGGCACAGGTGTAATACCAACCACATTACCCCAAAAATCACGTGCCGGAGGTTTGTAAACATTATGGTCACTAACATCATATTCCCTATACGCCACTTGGCGTGACAGGGCTCATTACTTTTTTTTTACTTACTTCCATCTCCATATTACTGGCCCAGGCATAGCAAGCAAATAGAAGTGTCAGTTCCATCCTCATTAGGACACAGCAGAAGGAAAACACCATCTCTGATACTCGGCACATGGAATATTAAGACCTTGTGTCCTGGATTAAATAATAACAACCTCACTAATGTAGAAAACATAAGGAAAACATTGGGCTCATGCCACTTGTAGAGAAGAGGAACATGACTTTCTTAACCTTAAATAATTACCCATTCCAGAACACGAAAGACTAATTCAAACAAGCAAGAACAGAAGTACAACGGAAATCAAGGAGATGTGCGAACGAATACTAGTCACATCTGTCCACGACAATTAAAAAAAACTGCTGAGATGGGCGTTTCACAAACAATGTATAACTGTTTGTATAACTTATGTATACTTAATGTATAACTTATGTAGTATAAGATTGCTCTAGGCCCAAACATCTCAAAATTTCTCCCTTAAAAGACACAAACGCTGAGCCTTTCAGTGACAAAGCTAAACAGCTGGAAAGATGGGTCAAACATTACTCAAGTCTTTTTTCTGAACACAGACCAACAAGCCCACTCCTAGATTAGCTGCTCCCAAAATATTCAGTGCTGACTGAACTATATAGACAATGAACCTACTGAGAAGGAGCTCCATGATGCCCCAACCTCTCAAGTGGAAACGCTTCTGGTAACAACATCCCAGCTGATACTCTCAAGGAAAATTTTGAAACACTCTTGCTTCACCACTACAAACTCCTTGTCCATTGCTGGAGAATTGGAGATATATTCCAGGACATGAAAGATGCCAAGATTGTAACGTTATACAAAAATAAAGGGGACAAGAGCGATTGCAATAACTATAGGGGTATCTCCCGCCTGAGTATAACAGGAATGGCATTTGCAAGAACTGTTTTAAAGCCCCTACATCAACTGATATCCTTCCTGAGACCCAGTGCGGGTTTAGAGCTGGACGTCATGCACCTTTATAATGATTTTTACTCTACGCCTACTGCAGAAGTGCGAAGAAGACCTCTTTTTATAGCCTTCGTTGATCTCAGAAAGGCTTTTGACACCGTGAGCACAACGGGTCTACACAAGGTGCTGGAAAATGTTGGCTGTTCTCCTACATTACTCAAGATGATTTGGTTATTTGGTTATGGAAGGCCTCGGTATCACTGCAAACTAATTAAAATCCATAATTGCTCAACCGCCCGTGCCAGCGTAATCATCCTAATTAATATCTCATCTCCCAAACAAAGAAAGGTAACTGTAGTCCTCATCGTAGCAGTCTCAGCACATGCCAAAAGACATAAGGCGAAACCGCGCAGAAAGTGAACACAGCCAACTGTTCCCTGTCATACGATATCATCATTCATCGTAAACAATTGGAATATCGAAACATGATCAAAACGTGTGAGACACACAGCTCACGGTGTGCACAGAGCACTTAACTCAGTAGCTCCTGCAACAATCCGGACTTGGAATATGAGGAAACTGCAACAAGGAACTGAAAAAATTATGCCTAAAGAATCAATACATTAAATTAATTAGCAAAATTGCTAGTTCTTGTATATACAAGTTCACATTTATATTAAATTTACTGTTGGCCATTTATGTTACAAAATATTCAAAGGCAGATAATTTTCAATTCAAAATATCATATTTTACTTAACTCTATTTGTCCATGACTAGAAGCATGTTGCCATCCATTCTTCTCGAAATTATACACAAACTAATCCAAAGTTCCTCAAAATACACTTTACTTTATGCATTTATGTCCACAAATAATGAAATTAGGCACTAAAAATGGTATGGTCACGTGGCCACTATTTGTCTGAATAAACACACATTTACTTCGACAATGCAACCTTCTGTCTACTAAAAGAAAGAAAATACCACATGGTAATCGAAGGAAGTCATTTTGAAGCTTCTTCTAGATAATCAAATACAAGTAATAGTGAATATGTATATAGAATCGTTACTTTACTTTAAAATATTCAACCGTACCCGGTCCGAGTTGATGTGTCAGTCTTTGGTCAGCTTTGCCTTCATAAGTGGAGCCGTTGTGTCGGTTAGTGGTTCGGACAGAGTTAATACTTCTGTCTCATCAGGTTTGTCATATTGATGTAAGTCTAAGACAAATAATGCACCGATATTGGATTACCCTGAGAAAAAACACACAAGGCAACAGAAGAACATATTTAAAACCTCATTTTACACCAATGATTGCATCACAGCTTTCCCTTATTTATCATGGAGAGGCATTGAAGTAATCCCAGATTACACTGTGTTGTAGTTTACAGCAAGCAGTGGCATTTGCACCTTTCAATCCGACATCATCAGCTATTTCTGATTTTCAAGTCTTCAGTCCCTCTTCAATCCCCACACTTTTGACAGTGCTGATTAGTTGTGCGGTTTAGTTGGATCTTGATCATTTCTGATTCATTATTTCTGAGTACACATCAGTAGCTGCAATTGGTTCATCTTTTAGTTTTCCCATCTATATAGCGTTTGCCTGTTGTTACTTTCTAACATACTGCTAATGATCCTTGATCATTTCATGGTTCACGATATTTTATGTGTTACATTTTTGTTCTTCTGGCTGTATGTTTTCAAACTTTCCCTACAATATGATATTTAATGTGGTGAGTTATTAAGTTAACAATTTTATGCATTTCTAATATTTTCTCTCAGCATATTACAGTGTTTATATATTTCATTATATATCAGGTCAGGTCAGGTAATTTTACCTGCTACTGTATGCAGTAAACAGTACAACCTGTGGCTGCCCTGCTGCCTTGCAGGTAAGCTCGGGAGAGTAAAAGGCTAAGGGATGGTACCCCGAAGTAAAACAACCCCACTGCCTTGTTGGTGAGACTTTTTAGTCAAAGGCTAGCGGAGCCAACCGTAAACAAACTGACGGAAGGCAACAGAAAACCACCGTCGTAATTTCTTTGTACAATCATGAATCGCCACAACAAAGAAGATGCTAAAGCTAAATACAAACAAATTGAGGAATTAACAGGAAGAAAAACGCAATCAAAAAATGAATGTCTAAGATCAAAGAAAGGAGAACTGTTGATTGATCAAGAAAACATAAGGGAACGATGGATAGAATACATTAAAGATCTTTATAATGATGAACGAACGGAAGTAAATATAAAGGATAATGGAGAAGGACCAGAAATACTCAGAGAAGATGTGGAAAATGCCTTCCGCAATATGAAAACAGGCAAACCTCCTGGACCAGATAATATAACTACAGAAGAGATTGAAGCCATGGGTGATTTTGGAATAGAAATAATAACTAAAATATTGAATGATATCTACAACAGCGGATATATACCAGACGACAAGCTCAAATCAATATTCATAGCCCTACCAAAGAAATCGGGTGCGATTGAATGCGATGATCATCGCACAATAAGCCTTATGAGTCATATGACTAAGATATTACTAAGAATCATCATGCGAAGAGTGCAAAACAAAATCAGTCCAAAAATTAGCGATGAACAGTGTGGTTTTGTTAGAGATAAAGGAACAATCACAATTTTAGAAAGTATAAACGTAGACAGCAAAGATCAAAGAATAATAAAGAACATGTACTGGCAACAAACAGCGACCATAAGAACTGGAAACCAATTGGGAATGTTTCAACAAATAAAACAGGATGATAGACAAAGTTGTGTGCTGTCACCAGATTTGTTTAATATTTATAGTGTGATTATTTTAAGATCCATAAGAGACATGCCTGGAATAACAATTAGAGGTCATAATATAAATAATCTAAGGTATGCTGATGATACAGTCTGAATCGCTAAGAGTGAAAATGAGTTACAAGAAATGTTAGACATTATAGTGAAAGAAAGCAAAAATAAAGGACTCAGCCTTAATAGCAAAAAGACAGAGGTAATGGTAACAACAAAGAGAAAGACATCACCTAAGTGAAAATAAAGACATGTGGAACAATATTAAAACAGATAAATGAATTTAAATATTTGGGAACTTTGTTAACCTCAGACGGAAGATGTACAAAAGAGGTGAGATGCAGAATGGCTCAGGCAAAAGCAGCTTTCCAAAAAATGAGGAAGATACTTTGCAATCCATTTTTGACAATAGAAACAAGAAAAAGAGTTCTTAATTGTTATATAGAGCCAGTCTTAACATATGGATACGAATCACGGACAATAGGACAACAGACAAGAAAATCACCGGAGGCTGTAGAAATGTGGTTTTACAGAAGAATGTTGAGAGTACCATGGACAGCTAAGAAGAGTAATGAAGATGTTCTGAGAGAGGTCAAAGCAAAAAGAGAGCTAATTTCCAATATTAGGAAGAAACAAACATCATTTTTTGGTCATGTAATGAGAAGAGAACAACTGGAATATATTGTAACAAATGGAAAAATTGAGGGACGAAGAGATAGAGGGAAGCAAAGAGAAAAAATAACAGACAGCTTAAGAGAATGGCTTGGCAGAAGGTCAACAACAGAAATTATAAATAGCTGCCGAGATCGAAAGTTGTGGAAAGACATGATCACCTACGCCAGTAGGCCCGGTACTTGATAATGATATTACATTACTTTTAGAAAATAACACTTCACATTTTTTTTTCATTTGCTTGAAGTTAAATTACGTTTCTGCTCATGACACAGTGAATTTTGCTAAATGTTTCTTTTTTTTTAAATTTTTTCATCTTTTATTTTAGTGTCAGTTGTTGTCTTGGTGTTTCTTTTTATTGTATTTTTTGTTTAATTTTTTTATAGTCTATAGTTTGCACAACTTTTTTTCACACATCACATCTTTGCTGCACAAACTTTTATGTTATCTCTGATTCATATTCAAATTGTATGATAAAGCGATATTAGTTCTGCATAAGACTGCAAGATGCTCATTATCATTTTCAAGTCAGACACTGATTTGTTGGTATCTTTTTAATTTTCTGCAAGTTTTCATTAGGCAGAGAGATCCTGCTCTTCATTGCTACTTTTGCATACTTTTACTAATTGTTACTTTGATATGCTTGAAATAAATAATGACATAGTAACAATTTTAATATTTTCTCGATGATTATCAAATCAAGAGGAATATTGACAACAAAATACCTTGTTTTTTTACCACATTGGCAGGAAGTCCTGTACAGACGGGCACAGCTACCTTGACAATCTCTGTGATAGATGTCAATGACCACACCCAGTATTTGACACTCTCACCCTTCTCCAAGTACATGTCTCAGAAAATCAGTCTCCTGAGACAGGGGTTGCCACTGTGTTGGCTACTGACAAAGATGAGGGTGTCAACTCAAAGATTATGTAAGTTCATAAAAACATCATTATTACTAAGTCTTCTTAATTTCCCATTTGTCTCTTCAAACAAACTGAGGGTCATATCAAAACTACATGTGAATCAAGTACAGTATATTTACAAGTGTTTGCCTTAGCAATTTCTTTAATTTCTCAGCACATACTTCTACTAGAAATGTTTTTTTTTCTCTCACAAGGTCTTATTTTAGTACCAACCTTTATATTTTAGTCACGAATGTTATGCAGACTGCACAGATTTATCAAAGCAGTCATTTAATTCACACGAGTTTCTTAATTTTTGGTATATGAAAATTGGTATTTACAATATTGAAGTATACTTCGATACGGCCGTGACCCGGACCTGACCGTTATCGGTGACCGGTGACCGTGTTAATGTCACGTGCTTCTCAGTTGAACTTGTTGTGGCCTGGACACTGGTTTGTTGTGGAAACGTGAGGGGAAATCATCATCATGTGCCGCTGAGGTGTAGTAAGGTGGTAACAAAATGTCGTTATGTTGGTGACGTAAAAATTGGTTCTTAGCAAATTTTGAAGTGTTTTTTATCTATTTAAATAAATCATCATGTGCCTCATCATCATCATCATCATCATGTACCATTATCATTCTCATCGTCATCCTCATCATCATGTGCCGTCCGTTCATCACCATCGTCATCATCATCATGTGCCATACCGTATCCTCATCACCATCATCATCATCCTGTGCTGTCAGCTCATCATCATCATTATGTACCATTATCATTCTCATCGTCATCACCATCATCATGTGCCTTACCGTACCTTCATCAGCGTCATCATCATCATCATGCACCGTCCCTCCTCTCATCATCATCATGTGCCATACCGGTTGAGGTGTTGTGTTTCTCCGGGGGCTGATGTAAATATGTTGTGTGTCATATGTTTTTAAATTGAGGAAAGCATCATCAGGTGCTCCTCAGTGTTATCTATCTTCGTTAGGACTAGCAGATCGGTGACCCCGAAATCGCCCGCATTATCTCGGTGAGCTTGTTGTATGGCGTGTGCTGATGACGAGGTGACGTGTTGTTATCGGTGGTTTGTTATAAGGCCAATGTTTACTTTGCCAATCTATTAGCGTGTCGTGATTTTCAAAAGGGAAGGAAAAGCGGTGTTCCTCGGGAGGGGTCTGATGTAAATATGTTGTCTGCTGACGTCATGTGTTTTTTTAATTGGGGAAAGCATCGTCTGGTGTTATCTCTCGCTTGTTCCTCGGGCTGAAAATGTTTATGTAAATATATTGTCTGCTGACGTCGTGTGTCTCTTTACTCTCTCTCTCTCTCTCTCTCACCTCTCTCTCACAATCGACACACAATCATTACTAGAAATGTTAAGACGATTGTATGAACAGCAAACCAATAGTAGAAACGTTAAGTATAGCGAAATATAATAGAGCAAAATGAATTATATTACATTAAAATTTATAGGTTTATACTCCACAATATAGGTGATAGATATTATAAATGCTTCGATAAAATGTAATATTTAGGAATAATATTAATACCGAGAGTAAAACTTAACGAATGAAACATAAAACTAACCATCAAAACAAGACACAGTGCCGAGACGGCGCTCAATAATAATGATAGTGAAAAATGACCAAAATAAAGTAGTTATAACTAAAAGTAATCACTAATCATCAACAAACAAAATTTCAGAACCTGGAAGTAACCTCTCGCTCTGACCTCAACGGTGAGGTGGCAAATCTCGGCTGGCGTGGAAAACCTCAATGGTCGGTATATTTATGTTTGTGTAAGAAGGTTGTGTCAGGTATCGCTAGGGCTGGGAAACCCCTCTTACTGTTTATATGGGGTGACTTGGTTATGAAAGCTTGACCGGTTAGAATTAGAAGCCGTCTTTTTATTAGCAGAAGACGGATTTCAAACTGTTAGAAGACGTGACAGAGGCCTTCTGATCCAGGAACTAGTCCAAACTCGAATCGACAATCCCCTGACAAGTGTTTCTGTCAGTACGACACAAATTGACAGATTGAAGAAAATACAGAGCGAAGCGCAATTTCTTGGGTGTGTCTGATAGGACACTCCCTATCTAGCAATGAGGTATCTTCTTGACTTTCCAAACATGGATGAGAGAAAATCAAAATCAAGAGTAACTATTTCACCACAAACTCATCATCACAGGCAAATGTTGAAAAGAGATACGAAAGAATCAGCCTCTAACGTCAACGAGTACCCCATATTCATGATGTCTTATGACATTATTTATTAACTTGCCTCGGCGCCTGTTATTATTTCATTTCTTGATCCGGAAGAGGAGGACCTCAGATCTGTTTGGCAGCAATTTGCAATAGACCGCGAACGTTTTGAAAGACGTGTACTAGAATGTGGCAAAATCATCTCTCCTGTTCTGGATTCTGGTCACAGAGCTAGTGTCAAGCTTTCATAACCAAGTCACCCCATATAAACAGTAAGAGGGGTTTCCCAGCCCTAGCGATACCTGACACAACCTTCTTACACAACCATAAATATAGCGACCATTGAGGTTTTCCACGCCAGCCGAGATTTCCCACTTCACCGTTGAGGTCAGAGCGAGAGGTTACTTCCAGGTTCTGAAATTTTGTTTGTTGATGATTAGTGATTACTTTTAGTTATAACTACTTTATTTTGGTCATTTTTCACTATCATTATTATTGAGCGCCGTCTCGGCACTGTGTCTTGTTTTGATGGTTAGTTTTATGTTTCATTCGTTAAGTTTTACTCTCGGTATTAATATTCAAAGAGGTGAGATGCAGAATGACTCAGGCAAAAGCATCTTTCCAAAAAATGAGAAGATACTATGCAATCCATTTTTGACAATAGAAACAAGAAAAAGAGTTCTTAAATATTATGTAGAGCCAGTCTTAACATATGGATGCGAATCATGGACAATAGGACAACAGACAAGATAATCACTGAAGTCTGTAAAAATGTGATTTTACAGAAGAATGTTGAGAGTACTATGGGCAGCTAAGAAGAGTAATGAAGATGTTCTGAGAGAGGTTAAAGCAAAAAGAGAGCTAATTTCCAATATTAGGAAGAAACAATCATCATTTTTTGGTCATGTAATGAGAAGAGAACAACTGGAATATATTGTAACAACTAGAAAAATTGAGGGACGAAGAGATAGAGGGAAGCAAAGAGAAAAAATAATAGACAGCTTAAGAGAATGGCTTGGCAGAAGGTCAACAACAGAAATGATAAAATGCCGAGATCGAAAGTTGTGGAGAGGAATGATCACCTACGCCAGTAGGCCCGGTACTTGATGATGATGATGATTAATATTCTTCCTAAATATTACTTTTTATCGAAGCATTTTTAATATCTATCACCTATATTGTGGAGTATAAACCTATAAATTTTAATGTAATAAATTTCATGTTGCTCTATTATATTTCGCTATACTTAACGTTTCTACTATTGGTTTGCTGTTCATACAATCGTCTTAACATTTCTAGTAATGATTGTGTGTCGATTGTGAGAGAGAGGAGAGAGAGAGAGAGAGAGAGAGAGAGTAAAGTAAAGAGACACATGACGTCAGCAGACAATATATTTACATAAACATTTTCAGCCCGAGGAGCAAACGAGAGATAACACCAGACGATGCTTTGCTCAATTAAAAAAAAACACATGACGTCAGCAGACAACATATTTACATCAGACCCCTCCCGAGGAACACCGCTTTTCCTTCCCTTTTGAAAATCACGACACGCTAATAGATTGGCAAAGTAAACATTGGCCTTATAACAAACCATCGATAACAACACGTCACCTGGTCATCAGCACACGCCATACAACAAGCTCACCGAGATAATGCGGGCGATTTCGGGGTCACCGATCTGCTAGTCCTAACAAGGATAGATAACACTGAGGAGCACCTGATGATGCTTTCCTCAATTTAAAAAAACACATGACACACAACATATTTACATCAGCCCCCGGAGGAACACAACACCTCAACCGGTATGGCACATGATGATGATGAGAGGAGGGACGGTGAATGATGATGATGATGATGATGATGATGAGGGTACGGTATGGCACATGATGATGACGATAAGAATGATAATGTACATGATGATGAGCTGACAGCACATGATGATAAGGTTACGGTATGGTACATGATGATGATGATGATGACGATGATCATGAGCGGGCGGCACATGATGATGGGGATGACGATGACGATGAGAATGATAATGGTACATGATGATGATGATGAGGCACATGATGATGATGACGATGATGCTGAGCGGACGGCACATAATGATGACGATGACGATGTTAATGGTACATAATGATGAGGCACATGATGATGGTGATGACGATGTTGATGAGCCACATGATGATGATGATGACGATGATGATTATCGGACGGCACATGATGATGGTGATACGATGGTGATGAGGCACATGATGATGTATTTAAACATGTAAAAAAAAACCACAGCTAAAAAGAGTTACAATTTTGATCAAAGAAGCTAAGCAAAAGAATTGGACAGAATTCGGACAAAACATGAGCAGGGACTTCAAGACAGCCACAAGAGATTTCTGCAAAGCAGTAAAAGCCACAAGAGCGAGAAAAGAAAACCATGATCCTACTGAACTGATAAATGGCTAAGACGGACAGGCAGAATCAAATAACCAATGTATGCAACAGAGATGGAAAGAATATTTTGAAGACTTGTTAAACATACCAACTACCAATAAAACAACAAAAACCACGCTAGAACTCACAAATACTGAACCTAACATCATGAAAGAGGAAATCGAAGAAGTAATCAAATATGCACCAACATATAAGGCACTGGTGATAGATATCATACCAATAGAAATAATAGCAGCAGTAGGGGAAACAGGAGTGCAATGGCTGCATAGAATATTTAATGCAGCATGGCACCAACAACAAGCCTCAGAAGACTGGCAACAGGCAATCATCATACCAATATGGAAAAAGAAAGGTAGCAAAAGAGACTGCAATCAATATAGAGGTATATCTCTTCTCAGCCATGTAGGAAAGCTATACGCCAAAATCTTGGAAAAAAGGCTGAGACCAATAACAGAAATACAGTTAAGCCATTCTCAAATGGGGTTCCGAAAAAAAAAACAGAGGATGTACTGACGCACTATTCACATTAAAACAGCTTGCAGAAAAACGACAGAACACAACCAAAACTTATACATAGCCTTCATTGACCAGGAAAAAGCATTCGACAGAGTAAACAGAGAACAACTGTGGGAGATATTAACAACATACGGAGTAAGCCAACATCTAACCAACCTTATTAAAAGTCCCTACATCAACAGCAGCTGCAGGGTCAGAACAGTAGCAGGCTACACAGACCACTTCGAAGTTAGATCAGGTTAAGACAGGGGTGCGTACTATCCCCCCTACTGTTTATTACATACATGGACCATATATGCAAGCTAGCCAACCCATCAGAGACTGAGGAGATCAACGAGTTTTTATTTGCAGACGATCAGGAAATAGATGAAACAATAGAAGACCTACAAGAACACTTAAACAAACTCAACATCACAGGCACAAAATACAACATGAAAATCAATATCAACAAAACAGAAGTCATGAATGTCGCCAAAAATAAACAGAACATCAACATAACTATAGAAGGCAGACAACTAAAACAAGTAGAGGAATTCAAATACCTAGGAAGTCTAATGACAAACGATAATTCTCAAACAGCAGATATAGAATCAAGATGCAAAAAAGTTTGTCAAATCATTGGACAGTTATCACCACTATTGTCCAACAAGGAAATAACTCTGGAGGCAAAACGAGCACTATACAATACAATCTTCATCCCAACGTTGTGCTACCAATGCCAGACCTGGACCCTAGATGCAAGAACAATAAGAAAAATAACCTCTACAAAGATGAAATGTGTTAGACGAATGACAGGAAACAGTCTGAGAGATAAGATCAGAAATGAAGAACTGAGCATAAAGCTAGGAATAGCCCCCGCCATAGAATATATAAGGAAACAACAGATAAAATGGTTTGGCCAATGGTGACAAGGCAGAAAGAACAAAACACAACACAACGAGTCTTCAACAAACGTTGTGAGAACACCAGACCCAAGGGTCGACCACGAAAAAGATGTGTCGATGGAATATTAGAAGCACTAGGAAACATAACAGCAACAGAGGCGAACAGAAGAGCAAAAGACCGCACATTATATCTCCCCTCGACGCTGAAAGGCAAATGAGGAAGGAAAGAAGAAGAAGAAAAACCACTTCAAGATTAGCAAAGAACCAATTTTGACGTCAACAACATAACGACATTTTGTGACCACCTTACTACACATGATGATGATTTCCCCTCACGTTTCCACAACAAACCAGGCCACAACAAGTTCAACTGATAAGCACCTATAACTTGGTCACTGGTCACCGATAACGGTCAGGTCCGGGTCACGGCTGACTCCAAAATGTGCATGTATACTCTTCATCATCATCACTGTCTGTGTATACATTTCATATAAGAAAAATGTGCGTGTATACTTTTCATCACCATCATCATCATCATCATCATCACTGTCTGTGTATACATTTCATATAAGAAAAATGTGCGTATATACTTTTCATCATCATCATCATCATCATCACTGTCCGTGTATACATTTCATATAAGAAAAATGAGCGTTTCGACACACATAAAACAATGAAAACCATTGGTTATTGGTTATTGGTTATGGAAGGCCTCGGCATCACAGCAAACGAATTAAAATCCATAATTGCTCAACCGCCCGTGCCAGTGGAATCATCTGAATTACCAACTCATCTCCCAAACAAAGAAAGGTAACTGTAGTCCCCATCGTAGCAGTCTCAGCACACGCCAAAAGACATAAGACGAAACCGCGCAGAAAGTGAACACAGCCAACTGTTCCCTGTCATACGATATCATCATTCATCGTAAACAAGCGGGATATCGAAGCAGAATCAAAACGGATGAGACACACAGCTCACGGTGTGCACAGAGCACTTAACTCAGTAGCTCCTGCAAACCATATGAAAACCATATCCTTCACTACTCTAGAGATGCAATTGTTCCTCAGTAGGCCCATTTTATTTAATAGTAAAAAAAGTAAAGTACCCCCGTCACGCCAAGTGGCGTATAGGGAAATATGGTGTTAGTAACCCTATATTTTACAGACCTTCAGCACATGATTTATGGGGTAATGTGGTCAGTATTACGCCCGTGCTGCTTTACTTTCCCAGAAAAAAATCCGGTACCCATTTAAGGCTGGGTGAACCTGGAAGCCGTCGGTTGGGATCGAACCCTACCCCTTGTCCGTGGTAGTCCAGTTCACTAACCACTGAGCTATCGCAGCTCCCATTTTATTTAATAAGAAATGTTTATTCATTTTGTTTAATGCACTGATTTCATAAACCCCTTCCTATAGAAGACATTATTTATACAATTATTTTTTGCACTTGACATCACCACATGCTGTTTTCTTTAATCATTCGCATCATAATCACCAGCATCATGTGCCATACCAGTTGGCATAGGCGATCATGTCCTTCCACAATCTTCTATCTACCGTGCATCGTATCAGTTTTGTTGTTGACTGTTTTCTATGCCATGACATCAAGCTATCAGTTTTTTTCTCTCTTTGTCAATCGCAGTTTCTCCTTCCCTGTTTTTTCCCAGTTTTAACCAAGTATTCTAACTTTCCTCTTCTCATGATGTGTCCGAAAAATGTTGATTGTTTCTTTCTGATGTTTTTTAAGAGCTCCCTTTTTGTGTTGGCCTCTTTGAGAATTTCCTCATTGGTCTTTTTAGCTTTCCAGAGAACATTCAATATTCTTCTGAGAAATCCCATCTCTGTGGCCTCTAATCTTCTTTTCATTTGTTTGTTTACGATCCATAATTTACTTCCAAAGGTGAGAATTGACTCTATATAGCAACTCTCTTTCTCACTTCTACTGACAGATTTGTTGCATTATATGTTTTTCATTTTCTGAAATGCTATTTTGGTCTGAGCTATTCTGCTTTTTATTTCTGTAGTGCATCTTCCATCTGATGTTATTACTGTGTCCACGTATTTGAAATGTTTCACTTGTTTCAGATTTGTCCTGTTTAATTTTATGCTGCATGATGGTGATGATTGTTTCTTCAATATGACCTGTTTTCTTACCATTCAGACTGATACCTTTCTTATTGCTTTCTTTTACTATTATGTCTATCATTTCTTGTAGTTCGTTCTCAGTCTCTGCTATTAAGACTGTGTCATCATCTGCAGATCACAAACTATTTATGTTGTGACCTTTGACTTCAATTCCTTTTTTGTCTACTATTGATCTCATAATATTTTCACTGTAAAGTGAAAACAAATCCGACAACAGAACACAGCCTCGTCTGACTCCTTGTTTTATATATTGGAACTGTCCTGTTTGGTTGCTAATTCGTATAGCTGCTATTTGTTGCCAGTACATGTTTTTTTTTTAAATTATTCGCAGATCCTTGTCATCAATGCTTAATTTCTCCAGAATATTGATTATTTCCACTAACTTTACTTTGTCAAATGCTTTTGTGTAGTCTATAAAGCATATATATAGATTTTTTTTACCTCTTTCTATCAATATTCTTAGCATGTATATTGCATTATTAGTGCCCTTTCCTTCCACAAATCCACGGCTCCTTACTTATTTCTGGTTTTATTTTGTTCCTTACATATCTCATGATGATTCTTAGTAATATATTCGTTATATGGCTCATGACATTAACAGTGCGATGGTCTTCACAATCAGTGGCGCCTGACTTCTTCGGTATGGCTATAAAGATATATTATAGTAGATCTTCGCGTAAGTGTCCAGTGTTATATCATTGAATAGTTTTGTTATGACTTGTACTCCCAGCATTGCCATGACCTGGAGCTTTGCCTATTTTCATGTGCTGAATTTCCTCCTCCACTTCACTCTGCATTATCGGTGGTCATGTGTCTTTGTTTGAAATGTTTAGCTCTGGTCTTTCATCATCATAGAGTTGACTGATATAGTCTGTCCATCTTTCCATTGTCTTCTCTTGTCCCATTATTATATTTTCTTCCTTTGATTTCACACATTCTGTAACTTTACTTCTTTTCTTCCTGTTAATTCATTAATGAATGCTTACGCAGAATAAAAGGATGGAAATGGCAAGACTAAATCACTAACATAGAATTATGGAAATGTACCAGTCAAATACCAGTGGATAAAGATATACAGCGAAGACGATGGCCCTGGATATGACACACACTGCAGAAGCCAACTGAGAGTATTAGACAACAGGTCCTTTTTTGAAATTCCCAGGGAAAAAGACAAAGAGGAAGACCAAGGAATTCTTGGAGAAGACAGATGAAAGCAGAGATAAAGATGATGGGGGAGCCATGGAATGATCTTTAAAGAATGGCAAAAAACAGAACGACTTGGAAAGTGTTTGTTGAAGACCTATGCTCCACAGAGAGCTAAAACGTAGAAGAATTCATTTAACTGATTATGCATACATTTTGATTCTTTCTTTTGTTGTTTTTCCATTTTTTTTCACATTTCTGCTTTAACCATCCTTCCTTTGCTTCTCTGCATTTGTTTTGGATCTCTTTGTGCAATATTTTATATATCCGTTATTCTTTCTTATGTTTTCGTCTTTCGTTCATTAGTTTTAGTATTTCTTCTGTCATCCATTTCTTTTTGTCACTGGTATTATTTTTTATGCGTGTTGGATCGATTGTTTGAGCATTTCCCATTGCTCCTCGATGTCCTGTATTTTCTAAATAGCATTATATTTATTTTGTACTATCGTACTGTACATATCACTCATCTATCTACTCTAAGCATATCTAGTGCTAATTTCATATTTCTTAGGGATTTTTTGTCTTTCGCAGTCTTATTCTCATCTTACCAACTACTGGTACATGGTCACTATTGCAATCTGCTCTTGGCCTTGTTTTAACAGATGTTAGCCCATTCCTGAATCTTCTCTCTAGCAGTATAAAATAAATTTGATTGTATGCTTTGTTGTCTGGGCTTTGCCATGTCCATGGTCATTTAGGGTGTTGCCTGAACCAGGTGTACCCTATAATCATTTCATGTGTCTTTGCCCAATCTATCAATCTATCTCCTCTGTCATTCGTCTCTCCAAGGCCATGCCCTCCCGTCACATTTTGCTCTCTAGCTGTTCTTACCTTTGCATTGAAATCATCTGAAAGTTTGGAGATGTTGTTTTCACGTGCCACTTTACACTTACCCCTTCCCTAAAATAATTATAATGCATTTAAATGTGAATGGTACGGTGGAAATAGTCAACACCAATACCCATGCTCCTGTATTATTTTGTCTATTTGGGAAATCTTTGCCTGTGTGAATTTTTTTACAAGTGACAACAATTCAGCCTTCCTGTGCATTTGTGTAAATGGAACATGCTTCTTTGTTAGTCATATTTTAATCTAATTTGTAGTAGATGATTATTTCGGGACATTGTCTTCCAATGCAAAAATCATTATGGTAGGCAGTATTGTCCATTACTAGATATGAGGGTTCATTCAATAACACAACTACAGTTCTCTCAATCCAATTTCTAAAAAAAAATGGCTATTCATCTCAGTATGATGATAATCCAGATTATTTTTAGAATTGAAATAAACATAAGTTCACCATAATGAAATAATCCATTTCGCTTGCTTCATGCATTGGCTATAATCAATCATTGACCCTTGCTACTTAGAACAAATCTCTTTGCAGTTCCAACTACAGTTTTCCATTTCAATGAATTAGCGTGGTGTGCCATGTTTCATCTGTACAAACAATATCATAGTTTTCGTAATGCAATTCCCTAATTTATCGTAAATATGTATTTCTTACAGTTGCTAGTTGAGGCTTTTTAAAATGACAACTATTGCCTGTATGCTTGTAAAATGTTAAGCCAAAAGTTCTTACATTTTTCCATACAGTGGTTTTGGATATGTAAATGGCAATGTTCTAAGTACAATCTTCAATTTCTTCACCATCATTAATTCTTTATCGTCCAAAAATCTATAAATCTCACATTTCATCACTTGTTTGTCTATTCTATTCTATTCATGGAATCAGTTTCACTGCAATTATGGCATCCCATATCCGATCCACCGACCGTCCCAACATTTCCCGAAGCGTAAGCAGACTGAGATATTGCGTTTTTTGCGGTCATCATCATGTCCTTAGATGCTCAGATCCCCTCCTCAGCAAGTCCGCAGTGTCCAGCGACTGACGACTCTAGTTCTGTGTTGGTTGATAAGTCTTCTTACACGCCCACTAAGTTTCTCGTTTCTGGCTGTGCCCATCTTAACTCCCATCTCTTTCATCCGAAAGAGTGATGTGGACTCATGGTTATCGAAGTCCTGTGTCCTCCAACTTCCGGGAGGGCATTGATGATGTCAACTCAATCCATTGGTTGACCGTCCTCGACAATAGCGCAGCTAGCCAACCTGCCCATGCACTCCTTTTGTGTCGTATTACAGATACGTCTGTATAGATGACTGTATCTTTCTTATCGGTGTTATCCCAGATGAGACCTTGAGCACCGCATTGACCACGATTGAGTTCTGTTGCCCACATTTACTGTCGAGTGTGGCATTACATGAGAATGCCCATCTGATTGATGTAGGCACCAGTATCCACTCTTCGCCAGGGTTTTATATTGGTAAGACCACAGACCTGTTTGATGACATCTTCTGCTCGGCTCACCCATGATTTGCCTCTTTTAGTCTGACACCTTTCCCTGTGTTGAGCTCGTGATGCAATGGATGATCTTTATCTGCACATATCTTCAGGTATGCTCGTGCCCTCCAGATCTTGATCCTGTCATCCATGGTTGGAAAGTCAAGAAGATACCTCATTGCTACACAGGGAGTGTCTCTTATACACCCCAAGATAATACGCACAGCTTCATTCTGTATTTTCTCCAGCCTGTCAATTTGAGTCGTACTGACAGTTGCCAGGGCATACTCGATTGGTGGGAGGACTAATCCCTGAAACAGAAAAGTAAGTAGCCTTTGCTTGATGTTGGCAGCTGCCATGACCTTCAAGGCGGTTAATCCTTTGCGGGATTTTGTTATCACATTGTTGACATGGTCCCTAAAACACAGGCTACCATCAAACGTAACTCCAAGGTATGTCATCAACCTGTCTGTCCTTGGTCATCTCATCAGCTCCTATTCATACCATCGATGTTTCCGTGTTAACGATGTTAAGGGAGAACCATGCAACTGATGCTTTTTTAGGAGTAACCAATGCACCTGATACTCCACGCCAGGAAGAGATGCGATCGAGTTCTTTTTACAGTGTGGAGGTGAGTTTCCTTCTGTCTCTTTCCTGTCGATATACCAGAATGTCATCAGCAAAAGTCGTAGTTCTTTACCTCCCATCCAGCTGTTGTTCCGTGATCGTTATTGTGTACACGTTAAATAGAACTAACGGTGAGCTTTGTGGCAGTCCTAGACAAATGAATGATAGCTCTTATGACCAACTTCCACATCTGAGTATTACCTTCCTCTGAAACAGTGCCGCAGCGATCCATCTAATGATGAAGGGTGCGCCGCCAGTTTGAGGAGCATGTACATGAGGTATTCAAATGATACTCTGTTGTATGCATCCTCCAGATCTATAGCAGAAGCACATGTCTCCTCTCGTCTGTGGAAACCTTCGAAGACATCATAGGCAAATACTGCCGCATTGAGCCATGTCTCTTTGTTATATCTATAACCTCCGAGTGTGGGTGGGAATGCGTTCAAGGTGACAGGTGATTACACGGACAATTATTTTCTCCAGCAGCTTGCCCTCAGTGTTCGGCATTGTGATGATTCTGTAGGCACTGATCTGAGAATGGTCCTTGTTTGGCTCCGGTAGCGGTAGTAAGTAGCTGTGTAGCCACTCCTCCTTAATCTGGCCACTCCAAATGCTGACATTAAACTTTTTGGCCAGTTTTTTTTCACGTCGTCGTCAGTTAAATCGCCTATGTCGTCATACCGAACACCATTTGGACCAGGAGCAGTGTTGTGTGACCTTTAAGTGTTGTGCGAATGGTATCTGTTGTGATTATGAGATCTCCCAGCACTACACTACATCCTCACACAATTTTGACAGCGACCCCCGTATCCTCATTCTTACAGCCTCATTTCTTTGGTCCGTCTGCTCAATGTAGCGGGTAAGCAGGGCCTTCTCTTTGCTCTCATCAGATTTGTGCATATCTGGCCTGTGCTCCGTGCGTCTGGTATGCCTCTGTGTCATTCATTCTCTGATGAAGGAGCCAGAATGTGGCTAGTGATTTTTCTGAGCACACTTTTTACAGAAATCATCCCACTTGGCATCCTTAGCCTGCTTAGCACATAGTTTAAAGTGCATCAGTTTTTGGTCGATCTCTTCTTTCGGACCCTCAAGAGCTCTGGTAGTGTTCTTCCATTCTTTTTGGCTTTCTGCTATGTTTTGGCCATTTGTCTCTTGTTCTGCGTGCTGCAGGAGTTATTGAGTTTAGTGCTCTGTGCACACCGTGAGCTGTACATTTTATCCGTTTGGATCGTGTTTCGATATTGCGGTTGCTTACGATGAATGATGATATCGTATGACGGGGAACAGATGGCTGTGTTCACTTTCTGTGCGGTTTCGCCTTATGTCTTTTGGCGTGTGCTGAGACTGCTATGATGGGGACCTCAGCTACCTTTCTTTGTTCGGGAAATGTGATATTAATTCGGTTGATTCCACTGGCATGGGCGGTTGAGTAATTATGGATTTTAATTCGTTTGCAGTGATACCGAGACCTTCTATAACCATAACTCTTGTTCCACCAAGCTCCCTCGACTTCTACGGTTCACCAGGATGACTGCATCCATCTCTTCTGCCTGCTACGAAGGGCTTCCTGTTTCCCATGTCTGATTTTGCTAATGACGTCCTAGTCTGTTTTCCTCATAGTGGAATGTTTGGAGCTTTGTTTTCTGGCTTCTAATTCTGCTTTTCTCATTTAGGAGGACACATAGAGAGTGATCACTTCCGTGGAATCCTAGTACACTCCACCTGTAAACAGGTACGAAGAAGGGAGTCACCAGTGCCAGGACTATGACACTATCAGAGTCCCCTGTTCGAGTGGCCATTCTGGTTGCATTTCCAGCATTAAAACACACTAATTCGACCGACACCAGTGCTTTCTCTAGGTCTTCTCCCTGCTCGTTGGTTTTGACGTTACCCCACTGGTCGCCTCTAGCATTAAAGTCTCCACAGAAATGACGTTACCCCACTGGTCGCCTCTAGCATTAAAGTCTCCACAGAAAATGACGTTCTCCTCCGCGAACGCGAAGAGATCCTGCCATTGTTGTGTGTTCACCTTCCCATTACAGGCATACACATTAACAATCACGAAATGAACTGGGGTCTGCGCCCTAACCGCATGTACCTGCAATTCTGCATTGTCCCACGCAGACATATCAACCTCAGCTGCCACCATATTGTTTCGCACAAGAATGGTCTGCCCATGATGTCGTCTATAGTAGAAGCAGTGAAATCCAGGGGCACTAACTGTCCTATCACCAAGAAATGTTTCTGATAAATCATTATATCGGCGCCGCACAGAAACTTATCAAGAATTGGTCGTTGTTGATGGACGCACAATTCCAATATGTCAGTAAAAGTAAAGAGCCTGTCATGCCAAGTGGCGTATAGGAAAGTTAGTGACCATAGATTTTACAGACCTTCAGCACATTATTTTTGGTGGTAATGTGGTCGGTATTACGCCGGTGCCGTTATACTTTCACAGAAAAAAAATCAAATTTCAATTTGCAACGTGCACATACTTTAGGCCTAGCTCTCCCACTACGATAGTTTCATACCAGCATGTTTACCTTTTCTTGTTTTCCTTCTTCGATGTTGTCGTTTGGGCTGCGTATGAATACTTACTGTCATTATAGTTCATTTTATCACTGGAAGTCAATGCTGTGGATAGTCTAGAGTCACGTGCACTCACTCAGTCGCACGCCCAGAACTCATTTCCACGTTACAGACTGGCCAACTCCAATCAATCAGCTCTCCAGCACATCGATACACTGTGAGCTTTTTACAAATAAATGAAATTCGGTTTCCTTAACAACAGATTTGCGAAAGCAAACCACCATCTTCAGACGCACCAAAAAGCACAAAGCAGACTGATTGTTTCTGTAAGGTGTTGATTATAGATACATCTGTTTTTCCACTAGACTCTCCGAATCAACCAGATCCCTTTTCTAACCTTTAGACTCCTCAGTCTTTCAAATAATACATCATTGTCCCATCTTTAGACTCCTCAGTCTTTCAAATAATACATCATTGTCCCATCTTTAGACTCCTCAGTCTTTCAAATAATACATCATTGTCCCATCTTTAGACTCCTCAGTCTTTCAAATAATACATCATTGTCCCATCCATTCTCCTACACTTCTATGCCAAAATTTTCTAATTTATTTTTCCGTGCTAGTCCTCTTTTTATCATCATCATCACCGAGTTCCATCTCCGCAACGAAGGTTGGCTACCATGGAGCGCCATTCTGCTCTGTCTCTTGCTTTGATGGTGCAGGTTGTCGTAGGCTGACTTATCTATCTTTTGATGTTAATCGTCCATGTTAGTCTTGGTCTGCCTCTGCCTCTTCTACAGTATTTTCCCCTCAAAGATTACTTTTAGTAGGTTGTTGTGTCTTTTAACTTAGGACTAAAATCGTATTTGTCTTGTTTGAATTGTGTTTAGTAGTTCTCTTGTAATTTTTAATATGGATATTGAGGCCAAAAATATATTAACTGCTGTAAATATATGTTAAATAGTTACTATAACCTTTTAAAAGTTACATATAATATTAAATATGGAACACAAATTTGAGAGCCATGCACGTAAATTGTGTGAGCAATTTATGTAGAATTCGTGTTGGAAGAACATTTAACCACTAAAGAAAATCTCACGAACAAAACATCAATGTTGTGTAAGGTGAAAGTGGTTTATTTTTAATTTACATCAACGTTAATAATGACACAGAGACAACATATTCAATGCTAGTGTGTGAAAGGTGTTGTGGTAGATTGTTTACTGCACGATGAACCATGTTTGAACACAAACCTGTACAAATTGTGAATAAGAGTCTTTTGTTTGGCATGTATGGAAGTTTTAAGTTATCAGAGATACATTTTGTAAAATAGCAACACCATTTACTTCCTTTTTCCAGTTATAGCCTCGTGGATCATAGCAACATGTTCACAATTGTGTCCCATAGTGGCCACATACAGACCAGAGCTTCACTTGACCGTGAGTTGGTATCCATGTACTCTCTGACTGTTGTAGCCACAGATCTAGGCCTGCTACCAAGGTCATCATTCATTCAGGTTGTCGTTCTTGTGGATGATGACAATGACCATAGACCAGAATTTGCTGCTACCAGTTATACAACCACTATAGGAGGATGCACAAACACAGGTCAGTAATCGACTTCCCAGCTGTGCTTCTTCCATATTTTATTCATCACTAGTATCATGTAAGGTGTAGCCACTCATGGATCTCCACACAGTATCATGTAAGGTGTAAGCAGTCATGGATCTCCACACAGTATCATGTAAGGTGTAAGCAGTCATGGATCTCCACATAGTATCATGTAAGGTGTAAGCAGTCATGGATCTCCACACAGTATCATGTAAGGTGTAAGCAGTCATGGATCTCCACACAATATCATGTAAGGTTTAGACAGTCATGGATCTCCACACAGTATCATGTAAGGTGTAAGCAGTCATGGATCTCCACACAGTATCATGTAAGGTGTAAGCAGTCATGGATCTCCACACAGTATCATGTAAGATGTAAGCAGTCATGGATCTCCACACAGTATCATGTAAGGTTTAGACAGTCATGGATCTCTACAAAGTATCTTGTACGGTTTAGACAGTCATGGATCTCTACAAAGTATCTTGTAAGGTTTAGACAGTCATGGATCTCTACAAAGTATCATGTAAGGTTTAGACAGTCATGGATCTCTACAAAGTATCTTGTAAGGTTTAGACAGTCATGGATCTCTACAAAGTATCTTGTAAGGTTTAGACAGTCATGGATCTCTACAAAGTATCTTGTAAGGTTTAGACAGTCATGGATCTCTACAAAGTATCTTGTAAGGTATAGGCAGTCTCAGTACGTTTTTCATGCATTTTTCTTTTAATGTAGCCGTATGCATAATTGCAAGCCTAGGTGGCTGAGTGGTTATTGTGCTCGTTTCCTGATCAGAACGGTCCAGGTATGACCCTCAGAAGTGGCGGATTTTTTGCAGACTGACAAGGCTTCAAGGTTCACCCAATTTCTAAAATTGGGTACCATGAGATATTTCTGGGAACTAAAGGCAGCCTGGCATGATACCGACCACATCACCAAAAATTATGCCACGGTCATAGAAGAATATGGCCACAAACACCATAATCCCCATAAGCCAAGCATAGGATGGAACCTTTACTTTTACTTACGTCCAATTAATACGAGTAAAGACCATTTTTGTAAACATCTGCTTTTTTTATCTTTCAAATTTACCTACATAGAACATTTTTCAAGAACTGTATATTGGCTACTTCTTGAACTGGCGAAAATCGATATTCTTCTAGTCTTGAAGTTACAAAGAACGACCAGGGGACACGCACTTTAACGCATTTAACCGAAGATATGGATATCCCATAATTAATAATGTGTTACTATAACAGTGTTTATAATAGTGTTACTATTTATATACATCAGGTGCAAGGTCAGGACGAGACCTTCACAAAACAATTCCACGCACATGGGCTCCAGTGGCCAGTCCGTTCATTTAAAAAAAAAATCATAATTGTGATCTTATATAATCTGGAAAACAGTTTGAAGATTGAATGGATCGTGTCTCGTCAAGAAGTAGGCTTAAAAACCCCAACGGTTTATTATTTTTTTTAAATTATTTATTATATTTCTATTTTAAATAAAACATTTATTATAATAATATTTAATATTACTAATAACAATAATTATTATTATAAATTAAATCTTGCTAAAAGTTATACAAGGAAGGATTCAGAATAAAATCAGTATTGAATTAGATGAGCAGCAATTTGGATTTAGGAAAAATAGTGGGACAAAAGTAGCACAAGAACGTTAATCGAAAAGTACACAGAAGTAACACACACCAATATATGCCTGCTTCATAGACTACACCAAAGCTTTTGATAGAATACACCACAAACAACATATAGAATGTCTAAAAGTTGTAAATCTATATGACATGGACATACGACTAATATGTAATTTATACTGGGAGCAACAGCAATAATAAAATATAACAAAGAGAACTTTCATCATAATCGAGTGCCTTCTCCGCAACGAAGGTTGGCTACCATGGAGCGCCATTCTGCTCTGTCTCTTGCTTTGATGGTGCAGGTTATCATAGGCTGATTTGTCCATCTTTTGATGTTACTCGTCCATGTTAGTCTTGGTCTGCCTCTGCCTCTTTTACCTTGTATTTTCTCCTCCAGGATTACTTTTAGTAGGCTGTTGTGTCTTTTAACATGGCCCAAAAATCGCATTTGTCTTGTTTGAATTGTGTTTAGTAGTTCTCTTTTCATTTTTAGTTGTTTTAAGACTTCATCGTTTGTTTTCTTTTCCTTCCATCCAATCCTACCTATTCTTCTATATATCCACATTTCAAAGGCTTCAATTCTCTGTTCTGTTTTCTTGTCTAGTGTCCATGTTTCTGCACCATATAAGAATATTGAGAAGATGTAACATTTTGCTATTCTTAGTTTTATCTATCTATCTATCTATTGACCTTTCGAGCCGTAACCGGCCCATAGGGCGTAGACCAAGATACACCTTCTCCTATATGAATTTTTGTTCTAGCAGTTTTCTTTTAAAGATATTTTATCAAATCTCGCCATCTGTCTCTGTTCTGTGCAAGCAGTTCTATCTCATTGAGGGAGCCGAATCCTGCTGCTCTTGCCTCTCTCATCAATGTTCTTCTCAGTGTCTCCCTGGGTCTTCCTCTTTTTCTTTTACCTGTTGTTTCCCATATGAGGGCTTGCTTTGCTATTCGATTATTATCTCTTCTCATCACATGTCCAACGTATGACCATCGTCTTTTCTTTATTACTGAAGATATTAGTGGTTGATTGGCGATTTCTCTAATTTCCTCGTTTGTTTTGAATTCGTTCCATTCTATACCAAGTATTTTCCTTAGACATTTATTTTCGAATGCGTTCAACTTTGTTTCTATATCTCTTGTTGTTTTCCAGCTTTCACACGCATACGTAAGGGTTGATAGTACATTTGATTTGAATAGCCTAAGTTTTGTGTTTGTGCTAATGAGTTTTGATTTCCACAACTTTTCAAGGCTTCTGAAAGACATTGCTGCTTTAGCCAGTCTGATTCTAATTTCTTTGCTCGTATCCCCTTCTCGATCAATGTGACTTCCAAGATAGATAAAGTGATCGATCTCTTCTACTGGTTTGTTTTCCATGTATATTTTGTCACTTGTTGGAATTAAACTTTTCATGACTTTAGTCTTTTCATGATTGACCTCAAGCCCAATTTTGCTGGCTATTGATGATAGTTCATTTGTGTTTTCCTGCATCGTTTTTATCTGACTGCTGATGAGAACTATGTCATCAGCAAAGTCGAGGTCCTCCAAATGGTCTCCTTGTATCCATTCGATGCCTTTATTACCAGTGCAGCATTTCTTCATTATGAAGTCCATAACAATTCCAAATAACAAGGGCGATAAAATACATCCTTGTTTAACCCCAGTTTCTATTGGGAAACATTCGCTCAGTCCTTCCTCTGTTCGAACTGCACATGTGTAACCATCATACATGTCTTTGATAATATTTATGATTTTTGATGGTAAACCATATTGCTTCAGAATTTTCCACAAAGAATCTCTATGAATACTATCAAATGCTTTTTTGAAGTCGATGAAGTTAAGTACAAAAGGTTTTTGCTTTTCAATGTGTTCCTCCAATATAAGTCGTAGAGTGAAAATGTGGTCAAGACAGCTTCTCCCTTTTCTAAACCCAGCCTGTTCTTCGCGCATTACTGTATCTATTGAATCCTTTATTCTATTTAGGATGATTTTACAGAATAACTTTGAGGCAACTGACAAAAGTGTCACGCCTCTCCAGTTGTTACAATCTCTAAGATTGCCCTTTTTTGGGATCTTAACAATGATTCCTTTTTTCCATTTATGAGGCGTCTTCTCTGTTTTCCAAATGATGTTGAACATTTTTTGGAGATGTATTAAATTATGGCTATCAATTGCCTTGAGGATCTCAGCTGTTAACTTATCCTCTCCAGCAGCCTTGTTATTGGTCATTAGCTTTAAGGTGGTTTCTATTTCACTCAAGGTGAAGTCATCTAAATTTACATCTAATTCTGCTGCTGGTGTTTCAGCTTCAAAATCTATTAAACTTAGTTCTTAGTTTTAGCCCAGGTGTTATTTGTTTTGATGTTAGTTATGATCTTCATAACATTAAAATTACTTTTTGCCATTCCTATTCTTTTGTTTATTTCAGTTGTACATTTTCCATCACTGGTTATAGTATGTCCAAGGTCGTTAAAGTTCTGAACTGTCTCCAGGTCTATTCCTTCTATTTTGATATCCACTTGTGGGTTTTGAGTATCTTCTTTGTTTATGATCATAGTTTTAGTCTTTTTTATATTCATATCTAGTCCACATTTTTTGTTTGTCATGTTTATTTCATTAAGTAATTGTTGTAGATCTTTAGGATGTTCTGCTAGTAGTACAGTATCGTCAGCATATCTTAGGTTATTGATTATCTTTCCATTAATTTGTAGGCGTGGCATCTCTATGATGTTTTTAAAGATTTGCTCAGTGTATAGATTGAACAAACTTGGTGATAGGATGCATCCCTGTCTTACTCCTCTTTTTATATCAATGGGTGTAGAGAACTCTTTGTTATATTTTATTATTACTGTTTGCTCCCAGTATAGATTACATATTAGTCGTATGCCCATGTCATCTAGATCTTTCAGGCATTCTATAAGTTGTTTATGGTGTACTCTATCAAAAGCTTTAGTGTAGTCTATGAAGCAGGCATATATTGGTTTGTTTACTTCTGTGTATTTTTCGATTAATGTTCTTATGCAGAATATCGCTTCTTTTGTCCCGCTATTTTTCCTAAATCCAAATTGCTACTCATCTAATTCAGTATTGATTGTATTCTGAATCCTTCCTTGTACGACTTTTAGCAAGATTTTTGTTACATGGCTCATTAGGCTTATTGTTCTAAAGTCACAGCATTCAACTGCACCATTCTTTTTAGGCAATGCAATGAAAGTTGATGCTTTTAATACATTTGGTATGTATCCTGTGTGGCATATGTTGTTGCATATGTCTGTAATCAATTCAATGCCAAAATCTTCTAGTGCCTGTATCATCTCTATCTGAATGCTGTCAGGTCCTGCTGCTTTTCCCTTTTTCATATATTCCTGTCATCTATCTATAATATCCTTATTGTCTGTTAGCATTTTTCCTTTTTTGTCTGCAATGCATCCACCTTCTGTGGCTTTTTTATTTTTAATTAGTCATTCTCTTTACTTCTGTGTGCATTCCTCTTAAGTCTTGTTTGCTTTCCATAGTTTCTATTTCTATACATTTTTGGCTGAGCCAGTCTTCTTTTGCCTTTTTGCACATTTTGCGTATTTATTTCATTATCTATTTTATTGTATTGGGCAGTGTTCTTCGCTTGTCTCCTTTCTTCTATTTTTTCTAAGATTGTGTTAGTTATCCATTTTTTTTTTTTTTTTTTTTGTTCTTTTCTCTTTTGGGTAAGGTGTCGCAGGTTTCTTGTATGCTTTTCTTTATGCATTGCCATTTGGTTGTTACTTTTTCATCAGGATTTTCTCTTCTGTATTGTTCAATTCCCTCTTCTAGCAGCTTCAGATGAAAAATCTACACCCATTACTATAAAAAGAGGAGTAAGACAAGGATGCATCTTATCACCAAGCTTGTTCAATCTATACACTGAGAACATATTTAAAAACATCACAGAGGTGCCATTAATTGGAAGATAATCAATAACCTAAGATATGCTGATGATACTGTATTCATCATCATCATCATGAACCATACCGGTTGGCGTAGGCGATCATGTCCTTCCACAATCTTCTATCCACAGCGCATCGTATCAGTTCTGTTGTTGACTGTTTCCCATGCCATGAGACAAAGCTATCAAGTATTTTCGCTCTTTGTCATCCGAAATCTCTCTTTCCTTTTATTTTGCCAGTTGTAACCAAGTATTCCAACTTTCCTTTTTCTTTCTGATGTTTTTTAAGAACTTCCTTTTTGTGCTGGCCTCTTTGAGAATTTCCTCATTGGTCTTTTTAACTGTCCAGGGATCTTTCAACATTCTTCTGAGAAATCCCATCTCTGTGGCCTCTAATCGGATATTGTATTACTAGCAGAAAATCCTAAAGATCTACAAGTACTGAATGAAATAAACATGATAAACAAAAAATCTGGTTTATATATGAATAGCAAAAAGACTAAAACTATTTTCATAAACACAGAAAATATTCAAAACCTACAGGTGGATATCAAAATTGAACGAAAAAACCTGGAGACATTTCAGAACTACAACGACCTTGGACATTCCAGTGATGGAAAATGTAACTCTGAAATAAACAAAAGAATAGGAATGGCAAAAAGTAATTTTAATGCCATGAAAAATATAAGGGAGAAATGAAAAAAAAAAAAAAAAAAAAAAATATATATATATATCTATATATATATATATATATATATATAATGGTATTGAAAAAGCTTACGTAATTGATAGACGACATAAAGTTGAACGACGTTTCGGCTCAATAGGCCTTCAACAGGAACAAACAAACAAAACACACACAGGTGTGTAAGTGAATAAAAATAATCCTACACAACTAACTAGTAATGAAACAATCAAAACAAAATAATCGAAACTAGTTTAAGAAATGAAAAATGTCTTCCCTGTATCGTGGACCGTGGTCAGAAGAAGAAAGAAGGATTCGCAGGTGCGCGCTGTAATTAGCCTGCTGGTCGGAGGGTCAACAACGTGTAGATGGTTCTAAAAATATGTGAGTAGGTATATATATATATATATATATATATATATATATATATATATATATATATACTATAATAATAATAGTCTCTCTATATATATGTGTATATATATATAAGTAAAGTAAGTAAAGTACCCCCGTCACGCCAAGTGGCGTATAGGGAAATATGGTGTTAGTGACCCTATATTTTACAGACCTTCAGCACATGATTTTTGGGGTAATGTGGCCGGTATTATGCCCGAGCTGCTTTATTTTCTCAGAAAAAAATCCGGTACCCATTTAAGGCTGGGTGAACCCTGACCCCGTCGGTTGGGATCGAACCCTACCCCTTGTCCTTTGAAGTCCAGTTCACTAACCACTGAGCTATCGCGGCTCCCATATATATATACCTACACCCAAACACATGAACACATGCATGTATACGCACACCCATTCAGGGACAGCCATATATATATATGTAGAAATGTGGGTATAATGCCCACATAACCAGAAGAGTTCACACCGAGGTCAATGTGCATACACAAAGGAGAAAGAATAGAACAGAAGAATAACAGGTACTCGATGGAAGAATGAGTGAGATTTCTAAGAGTGGAGTACACTAAAAAAAAACACGTGAAAGGTAAGCAGCACAGACAAAAAAGGTACAGGAGACCACCGAAGTATCGCAGTGGGGTCTAGTGTTGGAGACCTATGAATAGCATGACATAGTGGATAGACTAAAGTGCCCAAATATGGGCAGCAGAGAAGACTATACAATAGGGAAGGAGCAACTAAAGGGAAACTATGTGTACAGGTGAGATACATTCATGCCTCGTGGGGTCAGCCAACCAAATTGGACTATAAGACGATTATCCAAAGCAAACAGGCTACGGTCGCCAGAGTGGCAAAGGACAATACCAGTGATATGTTGTTTTTGCTTGTGTGGTCTGAAGAATTCAAATGGGAAACCATGGGAGTGCCAGTATTCTGTTGAACATCTCGAAGATGTTCACATCCCTGCGATAAACGTCTCCCAGGCTCGCCAATATAAGCCATGTGCCATTGTTGGCATATGATGGCATAACTGATGTTTCGGGACACACATGTGAAACCATGCTTAATCTCGAACCGTCCGTTAGGGAATAAGACAGAGTCAGTGCGCAGCACATAGGCACAGGTGATACAGTTACGTCAACAAGGGGCCCTACCCAAGTGTTGATGGTCGGACCGAGGGAGATGGCTCCTAACCAGAATATCTCTCAAATTCTTGTCGCATTTGAAGGTGATCATAGGAGGGTCACTGAAAAATAGTCGAGTAGTGGGATCAGAGTGGAGGATGGTACGATAGCGGTTGAGTATCTTCACAGCAGCCAAGTTGTGAGGATGATAGGTGAGGGTGAGTATTGTTACTCTCAGAAAGGGGGGGGCGGTTGGAAGGAGTGAGTGCCTCTGGACGAGAGATAAGGATGACCCGCTTGAAGGCAGATTGGAGTATCGAATCTGGATAAAGCCGGCGGCTAAAGAAACCTAACATAAGGTGAGCCTATTGGAGGAAATCTTGGTCATCCTGGCAGATACGATGAAGATGCAATAAAGATGAGAACGGAATAGAATCACGACAAGAAGGAAAATGTGATGAAGTATATAGAGAAGGTAACAATGGGCGTCTGTGGGTTTATAGAAAACCGAGGTGTGGAGGCCAGAAGTACCCAAGGAAACAATAAACATTAACTGTACAACTATATTTCTTTTTAACACGTTGATTATGTCTTCTTCTTCTTTCCTTCCTCATTTGCCTTTCAGCGTCGAGAGGAGATATAATTTGCGTTCTTTTGCTCTTCTGTTCGCCTCTGTTGCTGTTATGTTTCCTAGTGCTTCTAATATTCCCTTGATCCATTTTTTTTCGCGGTCGACCCTTGGGTCTGGTATTCTCACAACGTTTATTGAGGAATTGTTGTGTTGTGTTTTTATCCGTCAGTTTGTCACGTGGCCAAACCATTTAATCTGTTGTTTCTTTATATATTCTATGGCTTAATATATACTTCTGTTCCCGATATATATATATATATATATATATATATATATATATATATATATATATATATATATACTATAATAATAATAATACTTCTGTTCCCGATATATATATATATATATATACTATAATAGTAATAATCTCGATTCCCGATATTAGAATAATCGACAGAATACTAGAAGGGAACAGAACCCGTCGTGGTTAATGCTGAGGTCAACGGTCTCATCTACGATAACACCGATGAGAAAGATGCAGTCATCTATACAGACAGATCTGTAAGACGACACCAAAGAAGTGCATGGGCATTTACAGCACGCTCGGCAGGCAGAATAGCCAAAGAAGACAGTGGTGCATACGCCATGACCACGAGTAGCATGACAATGGAGGTGATGGCAGTGACCAAGGCATTCAAATGGTTAGAGTCACAAGACTACACCCACGCATGTATACTGAGTGATTCGATGAGCAAAAAAAAAAGTGGAGGCGGGCTTTGTACGCATGCAATGGGTAGAGTCGTTGCAGAAATCCAAAATACGGAAGGTCACCTTTGTCTATGTCCCTGGACATGCGGGAGTACGGGGAAATGAGAGAGCGGACAGGTTGGCTAGCTGCGCTGTCGTTGAGGACGGGTAACCGATAGAACGGGCCGGACATCATCAATGCCCTCCGAGATGTGGGAAGAGCACAGGACTTCGACAAACACAGATCAACGTCACTTCTTCGGATGATGGAAATGGGAGTTAAGATGGGCACGGCCAGAAATGAGAAACTTGGTGGCCGTGTAAGAAGACTTATCAACCAACATAGAACTGGAGTTGTCAGTCGCTGGACACTGAAGGAATTGCTGAGGAGGGGATCTGAGCACCTATGGACATGTTCGGAGTGAACAATGATGATGACCCGCAAATAACTCAATAACTCAATATTCTATGGAGGGGCTATTCCTAGCTTTTTTCTCAGTTCTTCATTTCTGATTTTATCTCTCAGACTGTTTCCTGTCATTCGTCTAACACATTTCATCTCTGTAGAAGTTATTTTTCTTATTGTTCTTGCATTTAGGGTCCAGACTGGCATTAGTAGCACAACGTTGGGATGAGGATTGTATTGTAGAGTGCTCGTTTTGCCTCCAGAGTTATTTCCTTGTTGGACAATAGTGGTGATAACTGTCCAATGATTTGACAAGCTTTGTTGCATCTTGATTCTATCTCTGCTGTTTGTGAATTATTGTTTGTCACTTAACTTCCTAGGTATTTGAATTCCTCTACTTGTTTTAGTTGTCTGCCTTCTATAGTTATGTTGATGTTCTGTTTATTTCTGGCGACATTCATGACTTCTGTTTTGTTGATGTTGATTTTCATGTTGTATTTTGTGCCTGAGATGTTGAGTTTGTTTAAGTGTTCTTGTAGTCTTCTATTGTTTCATGTATTAGTGCTTGATCGTCTGCAAATATAAGCTCCTTGATCTCCTCTGTCTCTGATGGGTTGGCTAACTTGCATATATAGTCCACGTATGCAATAAACAGTAGGGGGGATAGTATGCACCCCAGTCTTACACCTGATCTAACTTCGAGGTGGTCCGTGTAGTCTACAGCTGTTCTGAGCTTCAAATCTTCAAATTACTTCCAAGAACATTCCTTCCACTGATATTTTTTTTAATCAGATGTCTATTTAAATAGTTACCCACATGCTTCAATTGCTGAATTATTAAAAATAAATTATTTATTAATTACTGACTCATCTTCTCTCTTTAAGTGAATTTTGTTCTTGGTGTCATGGCTGTGGATCAAGATATAGGCAACAATGGAAAAGTCATATACACTTTGGAGTCTCATGATGAATCTTACTTTCAAATAAATAGAGAAACAGGAATTGTGACAACCACTAAACATTTCAAATACCTGACCTGGAAACAGCCAAAAGTCACGTTTGTAGCCCATGCTTCAGATCAGGTAAGAGTTTATTAGTTTATTCCTTAGCAGATCCAACCATACCACGCATGAAGCATGCCCATAGGTTCCCTTCAATAGAAACCAAAGAGTATGCAAATTTATGATTCCATTAGCGTGCTGGTTAAATTCACCTACCTATACCCTCTTTTAACCCTTCTTACTGGTGTTAAAACTTATTCCAAGTTCCTGAAGTCTTTATTGCAGTTTCATCAATTATTGTTTCTTTGGTGAAACAGTTGTCAAACATACATATTTGTCCATTACAAGTGGAAATCTTTATCTCAACGTTGTGCTACCAATGCCAGTCCTGGACACTAGATGCAAGAACAATAAGAAAGATAACATCTACTGAGATGAAATGTGTCAGACGAATGACAGGAAACAGTCTGAGAGATAGGATCAGAAATGAAGAACTGAGAAAAAAGCTAGGAATAGCCCCCGCCATAGAATATATACAGAAACAACAGATAAAATGGTTTGGCCACGTGACACGGTAGAAAGATCAAAACACAAAACAGCGAGCCCTCAATAAGCGTTGCAAGAATACCAGACTGAAGGGTCGACCACGAAAAAGATGGATCGACAGAATACTAGAAGCACTAGGAAACATAACGGCAGCAGAGGCGAACAGAAGAGCAAAAGACCGCAAATTATATATCCCCTCGACGCTGAAAGGCAAATGAGGGAGGAAGGAAGAAGAAGAAGATGACAAGTGAAAATAACAACAAATTAAAACTAGTTGACAGTTGTTGACACTGAGATTGGATTTAGGTAGAGAAGAGTTGCATTGTTTATCCCCATCACATCTTCCACCTGATCTATTGATGCCAGTAATAAGCCCACTGGAGATAGTGTCTAAGGGAAAGTTGTATTTTACAACTAACTGCTTGTGTAATTGTGGAATCATCCTCTAACAATGTCGTGTCATATTTACATCTACTCAGTGCACATCACTCCAATGTACATGATCTTTAGACATCTTAGTACTTCATAGTACATCGTCAACTAAACTCTGTTCTGGCGTTGTACGTGGTCCACACTTGTTTTCATGCATGCACGCTGGTGCGTGACTGATCTTAAGATCGATTGTGATCCTAATTGGTAGCCGGTTTCACAATGATGGAGAAAAACAAGTAACTGTGAATTATTCTACTAAATCTCAACTCTCTGACTACTTTCTTAACTCCTGACATATCTACTTCCATTCTACTATATGACATGAGATAGAGTTTGATAACATTTAATATCATCATGAATCATTTACAGCGGATACAAATATGATTCTAATATATCACAGCCATTCTGGCAAATGTTCCCTACTGTTAACTGAGCTAGGCTTATCTCTCGTGTAATAAAGTCTGTTTCACACAACCTAACAACTGCTGTTTTTACTGATAACATTTCTATAGCTAGTGCTACCATAAGTCATTTCACATTAAGCTGACATAAGTCCTATTTATAATGCTCACTCCATCACTATTTCTCTGCGTTACGGGTCCTTCCGTACTTGTTCACATCCTCAGGCCTGGTAGTCGCATCTTGTTTTTGACTCAAGTTCTCTTTCACAAAACTGCTTCCATTGACAGCTCTTTTCACTTCCCCAGCCACTTGTCGAATGCCCAAATGTACAAGTCTTTATCTTCCTATGTTTGTAGTTCCACCACGTGATCCCTCAAGGTTCACTCTTTTGTGCGAGCTATCCTTGAACTTAGCACTCAAAACATTACTGTCTCTCCTTAAGTGAGACAACTTCCATTATTCATCTATTTCTAGTCTCTCTTTCCAAACAAGTGAGACAACTCCCATTATTCATCTATTTCTAGTCTCTCTTTCCAAACAAGTGAGACAACTCTCATTATTATCCTTAATCTATAACACGTGCAGGATGCAGTGCACACTGGTTGAGTGTCTCACCTAGCTTATTTTGAGTTACCTGTCTGCCTCTTGAGTCAACTAGTGGTTTTGTTTATATATCAACATTTTAATACCTAAGAAGGCAACTCCTGTCCCATGTTGATATTTTTCCAGCCACTGCTACCACATAGCACAGAGTTTCAGCACACATGCAATCTTACAAAATAGACATTCATACAATCTTAGAAACACATAAGCTTTCTTGAAGTCTTAAAAACACTAGACATTAAAACTTAAAAACACTAGACATTAAAACTTAAAAACACTAGACATTCAATATAAGAAACACTATATATTCATGCAAATGCAGAAATAGCATGCATAAATGCTCTATAAACAGTTTATATTGACAGAGAAATGGTCTCTATCTTTCCTTTCAACACTCTCCACACATCCCCAATGTCTGCAGCAAAACACCTCAGTCTCAATTGCTCCTCCATTTGGTTTTATTGTGTCTCTTTTTTCCATAATTAATGTTTCTGGTACATTTTTTAGAGCTGATTTGTCAGTTCCATCAATGCCTGGATCATGCAAGTACAATGAATTGGTTGCACAAATCAGCAAAGGTCTGTTATATCTATTCTTATCTCACTGATTCACTTTGAACCTTCCAAATCCTGGATGGAGAAAGTGACATGGTGATTGAGCTACTTAATGTCATAAAATTTTAAGGCACGAAGTTACTCCCTCAATCTCCATTTTTAGTCAAGAGGTATTTGATATAAGTGCTCTATAATTGCTATGTGTGTTCTTATAAGAAATTATTTTTTTATTGCTTTTTTGGTCTGTGTTTCAATCATATAATTTATTACTTTGTCAGCTTTTTCTGGTCATAACTTCATTGCTGTTAAAGATCTCTAAATTGTATTAATAGATTTATATCAGAGCTTTGAACCACACTGAGGTTAAAGAACCTTCAACTTAAAAAAAAATGATGTGAACTCACAATATAGGTAGGGAGCCGCAATAGCTCAGTGGTTAGTGAACTGGACTACAAAGGACAAGGGGTAGGGTTCGATCCCAACCGACGGATTCCGGGTTCACCCAGCCTTAAATGGGTACCGGATTTTTTTCTGGGAAAGTGAAGCGGCATGGGCGTAATACCGACCACATTACCCCAAAAATCGCGTGCTGAAGGTCTGTAAAATTTATGGTCACTAACACCATATTCCCTATACGCCACTTGGCGTGACGGGGGTACTTGACTTTTTTACAATATAAGTCCATGACAGTGAACAAATCCATGTCAGGCTTGCCTCATGAACTTAGGTAGTGCAATGATAGATATATCTTTCTATGAGATCATTAAAAGAGTGACAAGTTTCTGTTATGAATTTTTTAAAAGTAAAATTCAAGCAAAGGTGCATGTAGGATGGGGTGACTGAGAGAAAGCAGTTCCAGATTTTGTATAACCAGTGAGCTCTAAAAACATCTATTTATAAGGTCTGATTGCCTTTTGGTCTGTCCTGAGAGACTTATGGCTGATTTTAAACCAACAATTAGTTATAACTGTTTATCATTATACTATCATTATTGTCCTGTTCAAACTTTTTAATAATGTAGCCCATATTGTTGGCATGCTTTGTTGGCTATTCAAAATCAGAGATTGGTTTTTTTTGCTTTGGTTATGGAAGGTCCCGGTATCACTGCAAACGAATTAAAAAATCCATAATTGCTCAACCGCCCGTGCCAGTGGGATAATCCGAATTACTAACTCATCTCCCAAATAAAGAAAGATAACTGTACTCCCCATCATAGCAGTCTCAGCACACGCCGAAAGACATAAATCGAAACCGCACAGAAAGTGAACACAGCCAACTGTTCCCTGTTATACGATATCATCATTCATCGTAAACAATTGGAATATCGAAACATGATCAAAACGGATGAAACACACAGCTCATGGTGTGCACAGAGCACCTATCTCAGTAGCTCCTGCAACAAGCCAGAGTTGTAAACGTCTGACCGTGGAATTTAGTAGATTGGTAACAGGTCCCGTCATTGATCTATGACGGAATGTGTGAACTGTCTGTTTTCGACAGCAAATTTGCCACCAGCTGGACTGCAGTTGGATCAAGTGTCTCACCGAAGCTGAGGCATGACGTCATTTGCTGGAACAGCGATTCTTGGGGCACACTTTACTGATCTTGTAGCCCACGCGCAATTTGAGCGGGCGCATGAAGTTTATGCTGCCTTTGAATGACCCTTCGTTGCGGAGATGGCACTCGATGATGATGAAGATGATGATGACCAAGTTGTTAATTTATGCTGTTGCAACGTTCCTTTAATGTTGTCTACTTTTTTAATGTATGCTTTGTATCAAGATCAGAGATGACAGAGAAAACAGAGATGAGGTTTATTAAATCAATTAGCACGACTAAGAGCAAAAACCAAAACAAATGTTGCCCTACTTAAAGAATTTGTATTTGCTGACGATGCAGCCCTAGTCGCTCATAGTGAGGCCACCCTACAGTCGCTGATCAACAACCTGGATAAAGCATGCGACCTTTTTTCACTGTCAATTAATGTTCAGAAGACAGTAATACTAAATCAAGGTGACTTCAAACCTATATCTATTACTCTAAAAGACTGCCCACTAGAATCAGTACAGAAATTTACATATCTTGGATCCACAGTTACGCAAACCATCTCTCTTGATGAAGAAATAAACTGTCGAATTGGTAAGGCAGCTACGACCTTCGGCAAACTCACAAAAAGGGCATGGAACAACACGAAACTAACTCAAAAGACTAAACTCTTAATATATCAAACTTGTGTGCTTAGCACACTACTATATGGATCCGAAACCTGGACAACATACTCAAACCAGGAAAAAAGACTAAATGTCTTCCACATGCGATGTCTCCGCAAAATAATGCACATCAAATGGCAGGACAAAATAACCAACTTAACTGTCCTGCAACGTGCTAAGACCCTAACAATCATGTCGATGCTCAGAAGTCGAAGGCTAAGATGGCTGGAGCATGTCCAACGGATGGAAGAAAATCGCATTCCTAGGCAAATACTATATGGCGAGCTAAAACACGGAAAACGACAAATCGGCAGACCTAAACTACGATATAGAGATATCTGCAAATCATCTCTGAAAGACTTCTCCATCTGTGAAAACGACTGGCAACATCTGGCAAGTGATCGCACATCATGGAGAGCACGTATAAGGAACGGTATAACAACATTTGAGACTGTGCTAAGACAGGACTTAGAAGAGAAGAGACTCATGAAAAAGGATGGTAAACCCTGTGGACCAGCGAGCCTGACCTGTTCATTATGTGACCGCGTGTGTTTGTCAAACATTGGTAGAATTAGCCACGAGAGAAGCTGTTCGGCAAAAACAATACCTCAAAAAAATACGCAATAGCCTCCACTAGACCGTCTGACAAGACGAAAAGGGCCATATATATATATATAGTGCATGGGATAACAGTGTTGTATGAAGATCAACAAGCAGCTGTTCATACTAGAGAAAGTAGCTGGTGACAAACTTTCTGCCCACAGTCACAATTGTAATGTTCATGAAACAAACCTCAAGTGCTTTTCACAATGATACTGATCTACATAGTAGAAACAGGTGTAGTTCACCACAAGCATATTACCTACTAGAGTCTTCCAATGTGACAGACCTTAACAATAACTCTAGTTCCCTTGGCTGGGTTCCTCTTTGACCATGTTAGTCATGTGCATGGGTGTGTTCAATGCTTTCATGGGTCACCACCAGTTCAGTATGTTCACTTCAGCTTGCTGACTGTCAAATCTATCACTATCTGTGACCTATATTGTTTTTATGATGAAGTGCAATTTCAGGTCTAGTGACATCTCATTGTAGCTCTGACTCTGAGACATGAGTAGTTGGTGTGAAGGAGCACTGTACAATAGACTCCACTTATAACGAGATCTGTCATAACAAGAATTGTGATATAACATCTATTTAAAAAAACCCTTTTTTTTTTCTTTTTTATCCTATATTTGGAAAAAAAAATCTTTTATAACACTATTCCCTAGCCAGCAAATCGGTAATAGTGCATTTTATGAAATTTTATCATCGAGTGCCGTCTCCGCAACGAAGGTTGGCTACCATTGAGCGGCCATTCTGCGCTGTCTCTTGCTTTGATGATGCAGGTTGTCATAAGCTGATTTGTCCATCTTTTGATGTCCATGTTAGTCTTGGTCTGCCACTGCCTCTTTTATCTTGTATTTTCCCCTCCAAGATTACTTTTAGTAGAATGCTGTGTCTTTTAACATGGCCCAAAAATCGTATTTGTCTTGTTTGAATTGTGTTTAGTAGTTCTCTTTTCATTTTTAGTTGTTTTAAGACTTCATCGTTTGTTTTCTTTTCCTTCCATCCAATTCTAACTATTCTTCTATATATCCACATTTCAAAGCCTTCAATTCTCTGTTCTGTTTTCTGATGCATTAGACATAATGTCCATGTTTCTGCACCATATAGGATTATTGAGAAGATGTAACATTTTGCTATTCTTAGTTTTAGCCCTGGTGTTATTTGTTTTGATGTTAGTTATGTTCTTCATGACATTAAAATTATTTTTTGCCATTCCTATTCTTTTGTTTATTTCAGTTGTACATTTTCCATCACTGGTTGTAGTATGTCCAAGGTAGTTGTTGTTCTGAACTGTCTCCAGGTCTATTCCTTCTATTTTGACATCCACTTGTGGGTTTTGAGTATTTTCTTTGTTTATTATGATAGTTTTAGTCTTTTTGATATTCATATCTGGTCCATATTTTTTGCTTGTCATGTTTATTTCATTAAGCAGTTGTTGTAGATCTTTAGGATTTTCTGCTAGTAGTACAGTATCATCAGCATATCTTAGGTTATTGATTATCTTTCCATTATTTTGTAGGCGTGGCATCTCTATGATGTTTTTAAAGATTTGCTCAGTGTATAGATTGAACAAGCTTGGTGATAGGATGCATCCCTGTCTTACTCCTCATTTTATATCAATTGGGTGTAGAGTTCTCTTTGTTATATTTTATTTTAGCTGTTTATCCCAGTATAGATTACATATTATTCGTATGTCCATGTCATCTAGATGTATCTCTTTTAGGCATTCTATAAGTTGTTTGTGGTGTACTCTATCAAAAGCTTTGGTGTAGTCTATGAAGCAGGCATATATTGGTTTGTTTACTTCTGTGTACTTTTCGATTAATGTTCTCATGCAGAATATGGCTTCTTTTGTCCCACTATTTTTCCTAAATCCAAATTGCTGCTCATCTAATTCAGTATTGATTGTATTCTGAATCCTTCCTTGTATAACTTTTAGCAAGATTTTTGTTACATGGCTTATTAGGCTTATTGTTCTAAAGTCACTGCATTCAACTGCACCATTCTTTTTAGGCATTGCAATGAACGTTGATGTTTTTAGTTCATTTAATATGTATCCTGTGTGGTATATGTCGTTTCATATGCCTGTATCATCTTTATCTGTATGCTGTCAGGTCCTGCTGCTTTTCCCTTTTTCATTGTTTTTATAGCTTTTTCCACCTCAGACTTTAAGATTTTATAGCCTGATGTACATTTTATAACTGGTTTCTTGTCACTTTGATCATGAAATAGTTCTGATATATTCCTGCCATATATCTATACTATCTTTATTGTCTGTTAGCATTTTTCCTTTTTTGTCTGCAATGCATCCACCTTCTGTGGCTTTTTTATTTTTATTAGTCATTCTCTTTATTTCTGTGTGCATTCCTCTTAAGTCTTGTTTGCTTTCCATAGCTTCTATTTCTATACATTTTTGGCTTATCCAGTCTTCTTTTGCCTTTTTGCACATTTTGCGTATCTCATTATCTACTTTATTGTATTGGGCAGTGTTCTTCGCTTGTCTCCTTTCTTCTATTTTTTCTAAGATTGTGTTAGTTATCCACTTTTGTTTTTTTGTTCTTTTCTCTTTTGGGTAAGGTGTCGCAGGTTTCTTGTATGCTTTTCTTTATGCATTGCCATTTGGTTGTTACTTTTTCATCAGGATTTTCTCTTCTGTATTGCTCAATTCCTTCTTCTAGCAGCTTCTGGTATGTGTTCTTTACTTGTATTGTATAGGTATCTTTTTATTTTTGATTTAAAGCTGTTAAATCTAGTGGATTTGTTGATGAATTAGACTTTTGCTTGTTTCTCTTTCGTTTGATTTTCATTTTAATAATTACATGATTGTGATCTGAATTAATATCTGCTCCTGGGTAGGTTTTGGCTTTCTTTATGCTGTTACGGAACCTTTCTTTTATCATTTATGAAATTTAGCTTGTCAAAAAAAAAAATGTTAACAGTGTTTACTTTCTTGTCCATCTGGCAATGTGAGGTTAGCATGTATAGTAAGACCTACTTGTATACAGCTGTGAATGAGTGAGGTTTGGGAAAATAAAGCATACAGTACTTGTGGCTGTTGAAAAAATGACTTTATTTTTAAATTGAATAGGCCGGCCAATAGGTTTTCATAAAAAGGCGGTATTGATACACATAGAATTCTTTATACGTTTAAAATTTGTCCGCAAGCCATTAAATTTGTTATCGCGATGGCTACTAGTACTGGCAAAATACGCAAGTGCATATCATTTGAAATGAATGTAATGTTGACCGGGAAATTGGACAAAAAGTTAAAAACAAAAAGCATAAATGTACAGGGAACACGATTTTCCCTCAAGCACACTACATAAAATCCTTAAGGACAGAAACAACATTATGCCGGTGTTTACAAGTGGAGTGTTTGGTCAGAATAAAAAGAAAATTAGGAAGCATTATTACAAAGACATTGACTGCACTTTCGAAGCATGTTTCCTGCAACTTAGAATGAAGAATACCCTGATTTCAGGATCCATCTTTATTGAAAATGGAAAAAAGAGCTGTCTGAGGTTATGCCAACTTCAACCTAAGTGTGGGCTGACTAAACAGATTCAAAGTGTGACACGAAATTGCAATGGAAGTACGAGGGGAGGTCAAAAAGTAATGCACACCAATTTTTTTCTCGGCTAATAATAAAGATAGGAATATGAAATTTTGCACACTTGGAATATGACATGTTCCAATTATGTGTACCAAATTGCACAGCACTCTGATAAATATTACGCAATCTATGAACCGTTAAAATGGAGCTTGTCAACAATGTCCGTTACAAACAGCGAATTGTCATAGAATTTCTGGTTGCGGAAAAAGAAACTGTGGCAAGCATTCATAAACGACTGTGTGCAGTGTACAAATGTTCTGCAGTCGATAGGAGCACAGTTAGTCGCTGGGTTCAGAGAATTAAAGCTGCAGAAAGTGTACGAGTGGAGCTGCATGATTTACCGCGTTCTGGACGTGTTGCCTCGGCTACCAGCACAGACATGTTAAACCGGGCTGATGCCATTATTCGTAAGGATAGGCGTATCACTAGTCAGCAATTGGCATTGCAGCTTACAGTCAGCAAGGGAAGTGCAATCGCAATTTTTAAAACTCTCGGATATTCAAAGATTTGAGCTCGATGGGTTCCTCGGTGCCTAACAAATGATCACAGAGTTCAAAGGAAAAAATTCTGTTCTGAATTGTTGGAGCGTTTCGGTGTTGAAGGAGAAATGTTTTTGTCAAAAATTGTTACCGGTGACGAAACGTGGGCACATCATTATGAGCCTAAAACAAAAATGCAGTCAATGGAATGGCATCATCCGCAGTCACCAAAAAGAAAAAAATTCAAAACATCTCCATCAGCCGGAAAGGTGATGATCACTGTCTTCTGGGACATTGATGGTGTGATTCTTGTTGATGTAATGACAAGAGGTGAGACAATCAACTCGACAGCTTACATCAATACACTGACAAAACTCAAAAATCGGTTCCACAGAGTTCGGCCTAATAAGCCATCTGCAGATTTGTTGCTTCAACATGACAATGCACGCCCTCACACAAGTCTGGTAACACGGGAAGCAATCAACAAATTTGGTTGGACTGTACTGCCCCGTCCTCCTTACAGCCCTGATCTGGCTCCCTCAGATTTCCATCTGTTTGGACCACTCAAAAAATTCCTGCGTGGGACACACTTTGACAATATTGAGGATGTGATCCGTGCAGTTAAAAAATGGCTACGCGAGCAGGACAAAACTTGGTACAAACGAGGCATTCATGACCTAGTTTCGCGTTGGCGTAAGGCAATACGCTTGGACGGAGATTATGTTGAAAAATAGGTAGTGTAAAGGGGATGTTCAGCTACAATCTGTGAAAATTTCACACATTTTGCCCGAATAGTTTCCGAGAAAAAAATTGGTGTGCATTACTTTTTGACCTCCCGTATTATTTTGTGGCGACGCTGGATCAGTTTCAAAAGAAACAACTGAGAAGTGAACTACAGAAAAATCTCTAGCAGTTTGGACCAAAAAATATACACGTCGACAACTCAGGTCTAGTTTATAAGTGTGTCCCAAACCACTGAAAGAAAAGAAGTGTGCAGTGGTTACAAGATTCCAAAAGACATATTTTCTATTTTGATAGTTACCAGTATGAATGGTAATAAGCTGCTCCTGCTGGCAACAGGAAAATTTGAGAAGCTGGAGTGTTTAAATAATATAAGAAGACTGCTGACAGACTGCAAGTTTAACTGAAAAATTGTGAATGACAGTCAATATTTGAACAAGTTGGACAGGAAATTATTATTGCAGGGAAGAAGTAACACTCTTATTGTGGAAAATCACACGGCTCATCCACATTTAACATGTTTTAGAGCTGTTTCTTTGTTCTTCCTGTCTCCAAACACAAGTGTGCTACAACGATTGGACCAGGCATCATTTATTCTTTCAATATGCTTGAAAAAAACTTATTTCAGTCATAGAGAGTGACGGGAGCACTGATTGTCATCCAAATGTGAATCTTCTAGAATTGTTTACTAGGGAGGGAGCACTGATTGCCATCTAAATGTGAATCTTCTAGAAGTGTTGTCTAGAGACGGGAGCACTGATTGTCATTTAAATGTGAATCTTCTAGAAGTGTTGACTAGGGAGGGAGCACTGATTACCACCTAAATGTAAATCTCCTAGAAGTATTGACAAGGGACGGGAGCACTGATTGTCATCTAAATGTGAATCTTCTAGAAGTGTTGACTAGGGAGGGAGCACTGATTACCATCTAAATGTGAATCTTCTAGAAGAATTGACTAGGGACGGGAGCACTGAATGCTATCTAAATGTGAATCTTCTAGAAGTATTGACTAGGGAGGGAGCACTGATTGCTATCTAAATGTGAATCTTCTAGAAGTATTGACTAGGGAGGGAGCACTGATTACCATTTAAATGTGAATCTTCTAGAAGTATTGACTAGGGAGGGAGCACTGATTACCATCTAAATGTGAAAATTCTAGAAGTATTGACTAGGGAGGGAGCACTGATTGCTATCTAAATGTGAATCTTCTAGAAGTATTGACTAGGGAGGGAGCACTGATTGTCATCTAAATGTGAATCTTCTAGAAGTATTGACTAGGGACGGGAGCACTGATTGCTATCTAAATGTGAATCTTCTAGAAGTATTGACTAGGGAGGGAGCACTGATTACCATCTAAATGTGAATCTTCTAGAAGTATTGACTAGGGAGGGAGCACTGATTGCTATCTAAATGTGAATCTTCTAGAAGTATTGACTAGGGAGGGAGCACTGATTGTCATGTAAATGTGAATATTCTAGAATAGAATATTCTAGGAGCACTGATTGTCATCTAAATGTGAATCTTCTAGAAGTATTGACTAGGGAGGGAGCACTGATTGTCATCTAAATGTGAATCTTCTAGAAGTATTGACTAGGGAGGGAGCACTGATTGTCATCTAAATGTGAATCTTCTAGAAGTGTTGGCTAGGGAGGGAGCACTGATTGTCATCTAAATGTGAATCTTCTTGAAGTGTTGACTAGGGAGAGATCACTGATTGTCATGTAAATGTATATATTCTAGAAGTGTTGACTACGGAGGGAGCACTGATTGTCATCTAAATGTGAATCTTCTAGAATTGTTGACTAGGGACGGGAGCACTGATTGCCATCTAAATGTGAATCTTTTAGAATTGGTGACTAGGGAGTGAGCACTGATTGCCATCTAAATGTGAATCTTCTAGAAGTGTTGACTAGGGAGGGAGCACTAATTGTCATCTAAATGTGAATCTTCTAGAAGTGTTGACTAGGGAGGGCGCACTGATTGCCATCTAAATGTGAATCCTCTAGAAGTGTTGACTAGGGAGGGAGCACTGATTGTCATGTAAATGTATATATTCTAGAAGTGTTGACTAGGGAGGGGAGCACTGATTGTCATCTAAATGTGAATCTTCTAGAATTATTGACTAGGGAGGGAGCACTGATTGTCATCTAAATGTGAATCTTCTAGAATTGTTGACTAGGGACGAGAGCACTGATTGCCATCTAAATGTGAGTTATTGAATTATTGAGCTTTTAGCGGGTCATCATCATTGCACTCCGAACATGTCCATAGGTGCTCAGATCCCCTCCTCAGCAATTCCCTAAGTGTCCTGCGACTGACGACTCCAGTTCTATGTTGGTTGATTAGTCTTCTTACACGCCTACTAAGTTTCTAAATGTGAATCTTCTAGAAGCGTTGAAACGGCTGCGGCTGCTTGAGATGAAGTTAAAGGCGATACCATTACCAAATGTTTTCGCAGGGTTGGTTTTGTCCCACAGAATTATCAACACATAATGATTCCATTGGCGAGCCTCTATCTTCCACAGCAGCTGCCAGCTGAACAGACATTGTTAACCATTTTGATCAGACGAGACACATTGCTTCAGTTTGTATAACCGCTGATGAGTACCTGTCAGCGGATGAGAATTTTATCCCAATTGTGAGTCTTTCAACACACAGTAGAAACCCTACTGTTTTTTTCATGCAACAGGACAACAGTTCTGCCACACTGAGAAAACACAATTTTATTGGTATTTTGTTGATGATTTTGCAAAGTTCCAAAACAACGTATAATTTACTCTTTCTTTAAACCCAAAGGCATTCCTTCTTAGTGAAGAAGGTAGCTGAGAGATGTGGACACTGGAGCCCCTCTCATGGTGTATTCCTCATAAAAACAACAAAAAGCACAGACGTCAGTAGTGGATTATGGCGTTTAGGAGCCCTTTTCGCAGTCCAGCCGAAGATTATTCCTTATGAAAAAAGTCTAACCGGAGATTTTCTAGTCGGGCCGTTTTTTTCAATATGAGAGTCTAGCTGAACATGGCGGGTCGGGGTGACCTCTCGTTGTGGCGGTGTGACCTCTCGTTGACCTCAAGGGGGAATGGGGTGGGGTGATCTCTCGTCGTGATGTTTCGTGTAGGGAATGGGGTGGGGGACCTGTTGTGATCTCTCGTCGTGGTGGGGACTCATGAAAGTGGGGTGGGCGGGGGTGGCATAGCTTTCACATTCTTTCTTTGTACATTCTCTCAAAAGTCTTATAGTTATTCAAGAAAACTTGTAATGTATACCTAAAATTTCTTTGAAGCTAAAGGTAACAATTTACTCAGTGCTTTCCGTAACACTTGCACATGCCTAGGTATATACACGAAGGCGCGTTAATGACTTTAGCAATTGCCCGCCAAAGCATAACCAACACCTACATAAACACACGTGGGCCGCATTAATGACTTTAACAGGTACTCCCGTCAAAGACCCTATTTCTCTGTGAAATTTTTCGCTTGAGTAACTTAAACCAGCCTAGTCGTCTACATGAGCTGCGCTAATGCGTTTAACACATGAAATCATCAAACCATGAAATTTATTAATGATCAAACCGAACGCTTGGTCATCTAATGACCATGTTCGTACTAATGAGTTTATTCAGCTGATCAGTAAAAAACCCGTTATTAGACTAAATTTAACGGATGAGCACCTACACACAAGTCTTTGAGAGACTGACCACAGGGCCACGCTAATGAGTGTATCAGATGTCTAGTGTTGTGGCGATGTTTTAGAGAGACGGCAAATTAATGTACTATGATATTATTTTACTGTGGCTATATCAGAGATGTAACTTTCATGAGTAGTAGTATTTTATATTAGTGTTATTTTTAAAAGGGAAAATTAAGTAGCTTTCATGAGTATAGGAGTTGGGACTTGGCCTGTACTAGAGTTCCATCCTTGCCTCCATTGTAACTTGTAGTTCAAAAAGTAGTAGGTGTTGTTGTTGTAGTAGTAGTTGTTGTTGTTTTAGTAGTAGTAGTGGGTGTGTAGTAGTAGTAGTGGAAGTTGCAGTGGTAGTTTTAGAACTAGCATGACTTTTGTTTAGCAGAGTTATGACAGAGGCGTAACTTTCATGAGTGGTGGAGTTAGGAGCTGGAGTGTACTAGAATTTCACGGAAGTGATCGAATTTACATCTGATCAATCTAGTGACCACGGTCCTTCCTTGTAGCCATGGTTGGTAATACCTTCGTTTAGTGGGCTTATGACAGGGGCGTGACTTTTTCGTGTGTAGTACAAGATATGACAGAGGCTTATAGTTATTTTTATTCATGACAACTTTATTGTAGACCTAAAATTTCTTTGAAACTAATTGTAACATACAACCTATTCAGTGCTTGCCCAACTAATGTCCAAGGTCGTGCTAGTGAGTTTAACAGCTGAGCGGTAATGGAATTTCTGGGGCGTAATCTACTTGAGGGGTTCTGCGATTAACTTTTTTGACTTTGTGACTAAGTATTTTGCTGAATTGAACAGCTGAATGGAATTTATGTGGAAATACACACGAGTCTAGGCCATCCTCATCATCGAGTTTCAGCAACAAAACCAACTAGGTCGACAAGAAGTATTCAGATGAAGCCTAAACGGTGACATTATAGTTGAAACACAGGAAAAGGCTAGGGACAAAAGTTCCGTGGGAAGGTCAGGGGTAACGTCATAACTATCAAAGGTGTAGAAGACCTAGAGAACACTCCCGGTATCGATCGACTTTAGTGAACTTGAGTGGTAGAAGGGTAGCCTGAATGACTACTCGAACAAGGGACTCTGATAGTGTCATAGACCTGGCACTGGTGTCTTTTACCCGTTGTAACGGTTTGCAAGTGACATGTACTAGAATTCTACGGAAGTTTTCAACAGTGTGGTGGAATGTAGAAGATGATGAAGTTCGGATTTTGTTCCAGGGATTAGTCCTCACTCCAAGTGATTATGCCCCAACTTTCTGTCAGTACCACACAAATCGACAGTGAAGGGGACGAGAATACCTGAGGATAAGTGCCAATAAATAGCATCTATTGCACCACGAACGCATCGCAGACAAATCTCCCTGTAATTTTTTTATACTATTTTGTAAAGTTGAAGCAACTTGAATCCCCACACGTTCTTTAGCCGCTGTTGTAAATTGCATCATCAGCAACTACATGTGCCATAGTGGTTGACGTAGGCGAGCATGTCCTTTCACAATCTTCTAACTACAGTGCATCGTATCAGTTCTGTTGTTGACTGTTTTCCATGCTATGTCATTGCATCAGTCACAGGTGTCATGTCGTTGTATCAGACACAGGTGTCATGTCGATGTAACAGTCACAGGTGTCATGTCGTTGTAGCAGTCACAGGTGCCATGTCGTTGTAGCAGTCACAGGTGCCATGTCGTTGTAGCAGTCACAGGTGTCATGTCGTTGTAGCAGTCACAGGTGTCATGTCGTTGTATCAGACACGTATGTTATGTCGTTGTATCAGACACGTATGTTATGTCGTTGTATTAGACACGTATGTTATGTCGTTGTATCAGACACGTATGTCATGTTGTTGTCTGAGACAGAGATATCATGCGATTGTATAAGACACAGGTGCCATGCCATGTCATTCTATGAAACACAGGTGGCATGCCATTGTATCAGACACAACACATTCCAGTATGACAGCACAAATCAGGACATCATTAGTAAACGCAGATAGGAAACAGGTCGTCCCTCGCAGGAGGTAGGAGAGATGAACGCAGCCACCCTGATGGAATGTAGAAGTTGAGGATGCTTGGTGGAACAAGCCACAAACATTCAAGACAGGTCATAAAGTCAGAAAGACGCTTGGTGGAACAACTCACAAACATTCAAGACAGGTCATAAAGTCATAAAGATGCTTGGTGGAAGAAGCCACAAACATTCAAGACAGGTCATAAAGTCATAAAGATGCTTGGTGGAAGAAGCCACAAACATTAAAGACAGGTCATAAAGTCAGAAAGATGCTTGGTGGAAGAAGCCACAAACATTCAAGACAGGTCATAAAGTCAGAAAGATGCTTGGTGGAACAAGCCACAAACATTCAAGACAGGCCATAAAGTCAGAAAGATGCTTGGTGGAACAAGCCACAAACATTCAAGACAGGCCATAAAGTCAGAAAGATGCTTGGTGGAACAGGCCACAAACATTCAAGACAGGCCATAAAGTCAGAAAGAATCGAAGAACACAACCTGAAGGCTTGAAGCCTCTGAAAGAAGAGGTCGACCAAATATTGATGAACTTTAAAAATATCGGTATTTGTGGTTGCAGTGGCAGTAGTATTTGTTGTACATGTAGTAGTAGTTGTTGTTATTGTAGTAGTAGTAGTTGTAGCAGTAGTAGTGATTGTAGTTGTAGTACTAGAAGTTGTAATAGTAGTTGTTGTAGTACTAGTAGTAGTAGTAGTGGTTGTAGTAGTAGTATTTATTGTAGTCGTAGTGGTAGTAGTAGTTGCTGTTGTTGTAGTAGCAGTTGTAGTAGTAGTTGTTGTAGTAGTAGTTGTTGTAGTAGTAGTAGTAGTGTAGTAGTTGTAGTAGTAGTTGTAGTATTACTGTTAATGTTAACACTGACCTAATTTTCCACTCGAAGTACTGTCGAGTCTGTCTCCTCTGTGGTGTCAAGAACTAGGGATGGTGGTGAATTTTTATCATCCTCTGAGGTATATGTAGCGCCTGTCGGGTCTTTAGTGGGGGATGATAACGCGAGTGGCAGGTTACTAAAAATATATTGGATACATGATGTAATACCAGACCAGTGACGCATGGTCATGATGAATACAAAATGTATTCAATCAGTAAACATCCATTAATTTATCTTTACCACAGGAATATCTTAATTTCAGCTGTGCTACAACTATTTTATTTTTCAGAACTTTAGTTTCACACAAAATATTCATTCCTCTCAACAAAAAAAGGGTAAACGACCGACCTCTCGCAGACAAATCCAGGTTATGAAACGACAGAACCTGCGCTCCGTATATGAATATATATCCCCATATGATTCAGAAGGACCAATCGCATGCATGTATTCATGCGCGCATGCACAGACATACACCATCTCACGTGGGTCAGAAGGACCAATCGCATGGATGTATTCATGTGCAGACTTACACCATCCCACACTGGTCAGGAGGACCAATCAGATACATGTATTACGCTCTCTCTCTCTCTCTCTCTCTCTCTCTCTCTCTCTATCTATCTATCTATCTATCTATCTATCTATCTCTAGCCCTTTCTTATCTCTCAATTTCAATGTTTTTTATCCTGTCACATCTATCTTTCCACAAGTCCCATGATCTATTTTTTTTATTCATCAACGAATTATTGGGGGAAAAGCAGGAAAAGATAAGGTGAATTATTGAAAGAAATCAGGTAACGATAAAAAACAATGGAATTGAGAGATGAGAAAGGGCTAGAGAAAGAGAGCGAGAGAGAGACAGAGAGAGAGAGACAGAGACAGAACTGTAGGGAAAAAGAAGAAGTAAAAGAATGGTAGGGACATAACTGGAAGTTTTAAAGAAGAAGGAAAGAGAAAAGAAGAATAAGAAAGTAAAGAAACATAAACACCAATACCACTACACCTAGTATAAGGAAATAAATTGAAGCCTAATGATGCAAAAAATGCAATGAAGAACAGTATTCCTAGGTAAAAGAATAAAAAAAAGGGGACATAGTTGTCACCAGGGGATAGAACGAAGACTGAAATTAACGACCTATCAATAAAAAAGTGTAAGTCAGCCTTATACAAGGTAAACAATTACATAGATGAGGAGATAAAAAGCAAGGAATTAAAGAAAAATTTAGTCACCGCATCAAAACAAGACCTAAAACAAGTGAAACAACCATAATAAATATAGAGGATAAATTCGAAACAGGTTAAGGATATATGAAAAAAGAGACATTGTTAAGAGGAAATATATACAAGAAGAAGAAGATGAAAAAAGATAGAGGAAGCCAAAAATAAGGGAAAGCTGACAATGGTACTATTAGGGTCAGGTAAAAATTGAGTGAAATCATCCTGGCGAGACCAAAAAAGAGCTCATAGAGAAAGCTTTGCGAGTTGGACAAGTCGTATTTAGCAAGAACAGCTCCTGTATTGATCAAATAACTATCAAACATATAATAATTGGTCAATGCGTAGAACTTGGGGCATGATAAAGGCACAGTCGCCTATTAAAAGTAATGTTGGAAATGGAAAATGGGGGGGGGGGGGGGTAATAGAGGTGGAGTTAGAGTAACATGGACGACAATAGAAGGGAGGAAGGGCGTTCATTGGTTGTATATAGAGTCGACTCTGACCAATGGGAGTGAAGTATACTCAGTAGACAAAATAATAACGTGATGACTGGCAAAGAAGGAAGTATTGGATATAGATGAAATGGTATGTGTATGCGCATGCGCGAATGAATACATGAGTCTGATTGGTCCTCCTGACCCACGTGGGATGGTGTATGTCAGCGCATGCGCGCATGAATACATCCATGCGATTGGTCCTTCTGACCCACGTGGGATGGTGTATGTCTGTGCATGCGCGCATGAATACATGCATGCGATTGGTCCTTCTGAATCATATGGGGATACATATATTCATATACGGAGCGCAGGTTCTGTCCTTTCATAACCTGGATTTGTCTGCGAGAGGTCGGTCGTTTACCCTTTTTTGTTGAGAGGAATGAATATTTTGTGTGAAACTAAAGTTCTGAAAAATAAAATAGTTGTAGCACGGTTGAAATCAAGATATTCCTGTGGTAAAGATAAATGAATGGATGTTTACTGAGTGAATACATTTTGTATTCATCATGACCATGCGTCACTGGTCTGGTATTGCATCATGTGTCAAATCTATTTTTAGTAACCTGCCACTCGCATTATCATCCCCCACTAAAGACCCGACAGGCGCTACATATACCTCAGAGGATGATAAAAATTCACCACCATCCCTAGTTCTTGACACCACAGAGGAGACAGACTCGACAGTACTTCAAGTGGAAAATTAGGTCAGTGTTAACATTAACAGTAAAACTACAACAACTACTACAACAACAACTACTACTACCACAACTACTACTACAACTACTACTACAACAACTACCACTACAACTGCTACTACAACAGCAAACTACTACAACAACTACTACTACAACAACTACTACTACAACAGCAACTACTACTACCACTACTACAACAACAAATACTACTACTACAACTTATACTACTACAAACTTCTAGTACTACAACTACTACAGCCACAACCACTACTACTACAACTTCAATACTACAAGAACTTCAACCACTACTACTGCTACAACAACTACTACCACAATAACAACAACTACTACTACATGTACAACAAATACTACTGCCACTGCAACCACAAATACCGATATTTTTAAAGTTCATCAATTTTTGGTCAACCTCTTCTTTCAGAAGCTTCAAGCCTTCAGGTTGTGTTCTTCGATTCTTTCTGACTTTATGGTCTGTCTTGAATGTTTGTGGGTTGTTCCACCAAGCATCTTTCTGACTTTATGGCCTGTCTTGAATGTTTGTGGGTTGTTCCACCAAGCATCTTTCTGACTTTATGGCCTGTCTTGAATGTTTGTGGGTTGTTCCACCAAGCATCTTTCTGACTTTATGGCCTGTCTTGAATGTTTGTGGGTTGTTCGACCATGCATCTTTCTGACTTTATGGCCTGTCTTGAATGTTTGTGGGTTGTTCCACCAAGCATCTTTCTGACTTTATGGCCTGTCTTGAATGTTTGTGGGTTGTTCCACCAAGCATCCTCAACTTCTACATTCCCCCAGGGTGGCTGCGTTCATCTCTCCTACCTCCTGCGAGGGACGACCTGTTTCCTATCTGCGTTTACTAATGATGTCCTGATTTGTGCTGTCATACTGGAATGTGTTGTGTCTGATACAATGGCATGCCACCTGTGTTTCATAGAATGACATGGCATGGCACCTGTGTCTTATACAATCGCATGATATCTCTGTCTCAGGCAACGTGACATACTTGTCTGATACAACGACATGACATACGTATCTGATACAACGATATGACACCTGTGACTGCTGCAACGACATGACACTTATGACTGCTACAACGACATGACACCTGTGACTACTACAACGACATGACACCTGTGACTGCTACAACGACATGGCACCTGTGACTGCTACAACGACATGACACATGTGACTGTTACAACGACATGACACTTGTGTCTGATACAACGACATGACGCCTGTGACTGATGCAATGACATAGCATGGAAAACAGTCAACAACAGAACTGATACGATGCACTGTAGTTAGAAGATTGTGAAAGGACATGCTCGCCTACGTCAACCACTATGGCACATGCAGTTGCTGATGATGCAATTTACAACAGCGGCTAAAGAACGTGTGGGGATTCAAGTTGCTTCAACTTTACAAAATAGTATTAACAAATTACAGGGAGATTTGTCTGCGATGCGTTCGTGGTGCAATAGATGCTATTTATTGGCACTTATCCTCAGGTATTCTCGTCCCCTTCACTGTCGATTTGTGTGGTACTGACAGAAAGTCGGGGCATAATCACTTGGAGTGAGGACTAGTCCCTGGAACAAAATCCAAGCTTCCTCATCTTCTACATTTCACCACACTAGTGAAAACTTCCGTGGAATCCTAGTACATGTCACTTGCAAACCGTTACAACGGTAGAAGACACCAGTGCCAGGTCTATGACACTATCAGAGTCCCTTGTTCGAGTAGTCATTCAGGCTGCCCTTCTACCACTCAAGCTCACTAAAGTCGATCGATACCGGGAGTGTTCTCTAGGTCTTCTCCCCCTTTGATAGTTATGACGTTACCCCTGACCTTCCCATGGAACTTTTGACCCTAGCCTTTTCCTGTTTTTCTACTTTAATGTCACCGTTTAGGCTTCATCTGAATACCTCTTGTCGACCTAGTTGGTTTTGTCGCTGAAACTCGATGATGAGGATGGCCTAGACTCGTGTGTATTTCCATATAAATTCCATTCAGCTGTTCAATTCAGCAAAATACTTAGTCACAAAGTCAAAAAAGTTAATCGCAGAACCCCTCAAGTAGATTACGCCCCAGAAATTCCATTACCGCTCAGCTGTTAAATTCACTAACTCTACTACTCATGAAAGTTACGCCTCTGTTATAATTCTACTAAACGAAAGTCATGCTAGTTCTACAACTACCACTATAACTTCCACTACCTCTCCTACTACTACTACTACTACTACTACTACTACTACTACTACTACTACGACGACGAATAATAATATCACTACTTCAACTACAAGTTACAATGGAGGGAAGGATGGAACTTTAGTATCAAGTTCCAACTTTACTACTCATGAAAGCTACTTACGTCCCCCTGTCAAAGCAACACTAATTTAAAATACTCATGAAAGTTACATCTCTGATATAGCCACAGTAAAATAATATCATAGTACATTAATTTACCGTCTCTCTAAAACAACGCCACAACACTAGACATCTGATACACTCATTAGCGTGGCCCTGTGGTCAGTCTCTCAAAGACTTGTGTGTAGGTGCTCATCCGTTAAATTTAGTCTAGTAACGGGTTTTTACTGATCAGCTGATAAACTCATTAGTACGACCATGGTCATTAGATGACCAAGCGTTCGGTTTGATCATTAATAAATTTCATGGTTTGATGCTTCCATGTGTTAAACGCATTAGCGCAGCTCATGTAGACGACTAGGCTGGTTTAAGTTACTTAAGCGAAAAATTTCACAGAAAAACAGGGTCTTTGACGGGAGTACCTGTTAAAGTCATTAATGCGGCCCGCGTGTGTTTCTATAGGTGTTGATTATGCTTTGGCGGGCAATTGCTAAAGTCATTAACGCGCCTTCGTGTATATACCTAGGCATGTGTAAGTGTTACGGAAAGCACTGAGTAAGTTGTTACCTTTAGCTGCAAAGAAATGTTGGGTATACATTAAACGTTTTCTTGAATAACTATAAGACTTTTGAGAGAATGTACAAAGAAAGAATGTGAAAGCTATGCCACCCCCGCCCACTCCACTTTCATGAGTTCCCACCACGACGAGAGATCGCAACAGGTCACCCACCACATTCCCTACACGAAACATCACGACGAGAGATCACCCTACCCCATTCCCCCTTGAGGTCAACGAGAGGTCACCCCGTCACGACGAGAGGTCACCCCGACTCGCCATGTTCGGCTAGACTCTCATACAGAAAAAATAGGCCCGACCAGAAAATCTCCGGTTAGACTTTTTTCATAAGGAATAATCTTCGGCTGGCTATGTAAAATGGTGCTCCTAAACGCCATACTTCACTACTGACGTCATTATTAGGCATGGATGCCTAGTATAGGAGCCTCCTTCAGTCATATTTGACTATTGATTTTGCAGAAAACTCCAAGAAACGTTATTTTTTTTCTTTTCAGTCACCTAGTGATTATGTAATATAGAATTTTTTTAAAGAGATGTGACCACTCAGATTTCTAAAGTTTATACAGTACGTTCCTTACATTGGTGGGGGCGGGTTCTGTACCTATGCAATGTGTGGAGAGTAATTGCAGAAATCAGTAATAAAGGTAAAGGTAAAAGTAAAGGTAAAGTACGAGACTTGAACCGGCGTCTTAGCACGCGAGTATATACCCATATGTGCTCGGCCGCCTATCCAGAAATGTTCGGATATTTCTGTATAGTGTAGCCTCAAGCATCGAAACTCAGATGCGAAGCGACATTCCTCACCTTCCCAGGATAATATACCCTGGTACCCATTTCTGCCAACGGCTGGGTCGACCGTGGGGGTATTTTTTTTTTATTCCAACCACGAGTACAATTCACACTGCTCCCAGCGGCAATTGAACACGGGTTGTCCGAACGTCGGTTCAGTAATCAGTAATACCCAAGGTCACCTTTGTCTACGTCCCAGGACATGCAGGAGTACGGAGAAGTAAAAGAGCGGACAGGTTGGCTAGCTGCACTGTTGTTGAGGACGGTCAATCAATGGATCGGGCAGACATCCTCAATGCTCTCTGAGATGTGTGAAGGGCATAGGACTTTGACAACCATGAGTCCCACGTCACCCCTTCGGATGAAAGAGATGGAAATTAATTGGGCACAGCCAGGAACGAGAAACTTAGTGGGCGTATAAGAAGAAGACTCATCAACCAACACAGAACTGGAGTCATCAGTCGCTGGACACTGTGAGACTCGCTGAGGAGGGGATCTGAGCACCTATGGACATGTTCAGAGTACAATGATGATGACCCGCAAATAAATCAGTAACTCAATAAACATAAATTGGATATGATGATGATGATGATGATGCGTTCGTCCGATGATTTGAGGTATTCTAACGGATACGAACCGTAGACTTCCTCCTCGTCATCCGCCCTTAAAAGGACGTTAAGTGGACGTAGTTACGTTGTGTTGCAGTTTGCAGTGTAACACTGTGATATCTGCGCCTTTCGGCCCAACACATCCGATTTCAGCCGACGCTTTTTTGTGTACCGGGTTCGTCTTCCCACTTCGATCCCTGCTCGCTTGGCCAGACTAGACAGGTTAGTCTGTTTCTAGAGGCACCACGAAGAGGTGTAGCAGGGTCTGGATGGTTCTGGTTCACCGATCCTGGCGCAAGCCATCAGTTATGAGTCACTGACGACTTCCAGCTCTGGTGCTGGGGGGGCGCGCCTTCGCCTCCAAATTGGATATAACAAGATACGATTATAACAACAATATTTCGGTGGACCCAAAGATCTAATTAAAACTGTATTCTACATATTTTGAGATCATAAGCTTGTGTATATACATTATATTTGTGTACGCCTGGTATTTATATATTCATATTAAACCTTGTTAAATCTCATATGACATTAAGGATGTAGTACCCTTTTTTAGAGACATGTAGATACAAATACAGGATACATACAAGTTAAACAAATAAGCAACCCTTATTAATTTGCAGATTTTGGGACTTATGGCAAGGAACACTGTGAGCAAAATACGGAAATTTAAAAAAAAATCTAAGAAAGAAAACTAAACTTAGAATGTTCAAACTCAAACGTATTATCAACCCCTACCTACGCATGTGAAAGCTGGAAAACAACAAAAAAGAGATTGAGAGAAAACTAAATGCTTTTGATGGCAAATACCTTAGAAGAATACTCTGTGTACGATGGAATGAATTCAACACTAAAACAAAGATAAGAGAAATGGCCATGCAACCAACGATCTCATCAACCATTTGGAAGAGAAGATGGACATATGTTGGACATGTGTTAAGAAGAGACATCAAGAGAAGTCCAAAATAGGCTCTTCTATGGGAAACATCATGATACAGTAAACGAGGAAGACCTAGAGAAACATTGAAAAAACCACTTATAAGAGAAGCAAAGTTGGCAGGCTTAGACTCATTAGATAAGATCGAACATCTGGCCAAGAATAGAGATGGAAGACGAAAAACACTGTTAGCCCTATGTGACGTATTGTGGCGTGGGAGGGATCAAGGTCAAGACAATGACATTACAACCCAAAAATTATAGTCTCATTTCTGGATGAACACACTTGTCATCCAATCTGTAAAAATTGGAACCTAGTTCACGGAGATAAAGAATATAGTCATAGCAACAGGAGTAATATGCCCTTTATCATAAAATATTATGGAGCAAAAACACTCCCAACTCATACTTCATTATTGTAACCTTTAAATTTCATAGATATTTCATATTTATATAAAATATAACATTCTTGAATGTGGAATGAGTCCTTATATTCTTCCTGTTTTCAAAGGGCCAGCGTCCATTAAACAGTACAGCAACTGTTGTGGTAAATGTTCCCAACACATCAGATTCAAACTGTCCAAAGTTTAAATACATCAGCTCCAGTCCACGGGTTACAGAAAATGCTGAGATTGGTAGGGTAGTTGCAACAGTGTCAGCGATGGCCAAGAATAGAGTCACTTACTTCATTGCCGGTGGTAATATCAACAGTGCCTTTGCTGTCAATCCTGAAAATGGTGTTGTCACTGTAGCAGGAAAGATTGACTATGAGTTAATCCAAAAGTAAGTTTTTGTTTGTTTAGCATATCTTTGTTGCATTTTGAGGCCTCACATTTTCAAGAACTTTACTTTAGTATCTTGTCCATAGAGCTTGATGAGAGTGATATTTGGAGGTTTCTTTATAACTATTTTGGATGAGGGCATATGTTTTAATGTTGGTAAAATCAAGTAAGACAAGGATTCATCCTATCACCAAGCTTGTTCAATCTATCTATCTGTCTGTCTGTCTGTCTGTCTGTCTGTCTGTCTGTCTGTCTGTCTGTCTGTCTGTCTATCTATCTATCTTATAGTCCTTTCGAGCCGAAGACGGCACATAGGGCATAACTACAATCTCAAAAACAGAAACCTTGCGTGCCAAAATGGTACATATTACAGAGATCACTGCTTCTAAAATCTATGGTTCTGTTTCAATAACAATACTTTTTACAATGACAGCCTGTCAAGCCATCGATTAAGCGCCCTAGTCGCCTCTTACGACATGCCTGGAAGGTCACAGTGTCACTATTCTTTACTTCCCACATAATGAGGCCCCGGTAACACACGGGAGTTCAATCTATAGACTGAGGAAATCTTTAAAAACATCACAGAGATGCCAGGCTTAAAATTTAATGGAAAAATAATTAATAACCTAAGATATGCTGATGATACTGTATTACTAGCAGAAAATCCTAAAGATCTACAACTATTACTTAATGAAATAAACATGACAAGCAAAATATATGTATTATGAGGGGAGGTCAAAAAGTAATGCACACCAATTTTTTTCTCGGCTAATAATAAAGATAGGAATATGAAATTTTGCACATTTGGAATATGACATGTTCCAATTATGTGCACCAAATTGCACAGCATTCTGATAAATATTACGCAATCTATGAACCGTTAAAATGGAGCTTGTCAACAATGTCCGTTACAAACAGCGAATTGTCATAGAATTTCTGGTTGCGGAAAAAGAAACTGTGGCAAACATTCATAAACGACTGTGTGCAGTGTACAAATGTTCTGCAGTCGATAGGAGCACAGTTAGTCGCTGGTTTCAGAGAATTAAAGCTGCAGAAAGTGTACGAGTGGAGCTGCATGATTTACAGCGTTCTGGACGTGTTGCCTCGGCTACCAGCACAGACATGTTAAACCGTGCTGATGCCATTATTCGTAAGGATAGGCGTATCACTAGTCAGCAATTGGCATTGCAGCTTACAGTCAGCAAGGGAAGTGCAATCGCAATTTTTAAAACTCTCGGATATTCAAAGATTTGCGCTCGATGGGTTCCTCGGTGCCTAACAAATGATCACAGAGTTCAAAGGAAAAAATTCTGTTCTGAATTGTTGGAGCGTTTCGGTGTTGAAGAAGAAACGTTTTTGTCAAAAATTGTTACCGGTGACAAAACGTGGGCACATCATTATGAGCCTGAAACAAAAATGCAGTCAATGGAATGGCATCATCCGCAGTCACCAAAAAGAAAAAAATTCAAAACATCTCCATCAGCCGGAAAGGTGATGATCACTGTCTTCTGGGACATTGATGGTGTGATTCTTGTTGATGTAATGACAAGAGGTGAGACAATCGGTTCCACAGAGTTCGGCCTAATAAGCCATCTGCAGATTTGTTGCTTCAACATGACAATGCACGCCCTCACACAAGTCTGGTAACACGGGAAGCAATCAACAAATTTGGTTGGACTGTACTGCCCCATCCTCCTTACAGCCCTGATCTGGCTCCCTCAGATTTCCATCTGTTTGGACCACTCAAAAAATTCCTGCGTGGGACACACTTTGACAATATTGAGGATGTGATCCGTGCAGTTAAAAAATGGCTACGCGAGCAGGACAAAACTTGGTACAAACGAGGCATTCATGACCTAGTTTCGCGTTGGCGTAAGGCAATACGCTTGGACGGAGATTATGTTGAAAAATAGGTAGTGTAAAGGGGATGTTCAGCTACAATCTGTGAAAATTTCACACATTTTGCCCGAATAGTTTCCCGGAAAAAAATAGATATGAATATCAAAAAGACTAAAACTAAGATCATAAGAAAATAAAATTCTCAAGACCTACAAATAAATATCAAAGATGAAAAAATACATCTGGAGACAGTTCAGAACTACAACTACCTGGGACATACTATAACCAGTGATGGAAAATGTACATCTGAAATAAACAAAAGAATAGGTATGGCAAAAGTAATTTTAATGCCATGAAAAGTATACTAACATCAAAACAAATAACACCAGGGCTAAAACTAAGAATAGCAAAAGGTTACATCTTCTCAATATTCCTGTATGGGGCACAAACATGGACATTAGACAAAAAAACAAAACAGAAAACTGAAGCTTTGAAATGTGGATTTATAGAAGAATAGGTAGAATTGGATGGAAAGAAAAGAAAACAAACGATGAAGTTTTAAAACAACTAAAAATGAAAAGAGAACTACTAAACACAATTAGAGCAAGACAAATGAAATTTTTGAGGCATGTTAAAAGACACAACAGCCTAATAAAAGTAATATTTAAAGGGATCATACAAGGTAAAAGAGGCAGATGCAGACCAAAGACTAACACTAACAGACGAGTAACATCAAAAGATAGACAAGTCAGTCTATGATAATCTGCACCATCAAAGCAAGAGACAGAGTGGAATGGCGCTCCATGGTAGCCAACCTTCGATGCGGAGACGGGACCCAATGATGATGATGATGTTGACATTTGAAAATGGGTCCTCGTTTTTCCTTGCACCATTAGGTTCAGATATCGATTTTGGTTGTATTAATGACTCTGATAATGATTGGATATACGACTATAGATATACGACTAATATGCAATCTATACTGGGAGCAAACAGCAATAATAAAATATAACAAAGAGTTCTCTACACCCATTGATATAAAAAGAGGAGTAAGACAGGGATGCATCCTATCACCAAGCTTGTTCAATCTATACACTGAGCAAATCTTTAAAAACATCTCAGAGATGCCAGGCTTAAACATTAATGAAAAGATAATCAATAACCTAAGATATGCTGACGATACTGTACTACTAGCAGAAAATCCTAAAGACCTACAACAATTACTTAATGAAATAAACACGACAAGCAAAAAATATGGACTAGATAGGAACGTCAAAAAGACTAAAACTATGATCATAAACAAAGAAAATACTCAAAACCCACAAGTAGATATCAAAATTGAAGGAATAGACCTTGAGACAGTTCAGAACTATAACTACCTTGGACATACTATAACCAGTGATGGAAAATGTACAACTGAAATAAACAAAAGAATAGGAATGGCAAAAAGTAATTTTAATGTTATGAAGGACATACTAACATCAAAACAAATAACACCAAAGCTAAAACTAAGAATAGCAAAATGTTACATCTTCTCAATATTCCTATATGGTGCTGAAACATGGACATTAGACAAGAAAACAGAACAGAGAATTGAAGCCTTCGAAATGTGGATTTATAGAAGAATAGGTAGAATTGGATGGAAGGAAAAGAAAACAAACGATGAAGTCTTAAAACAACTAAAAATGAAAAGAGAACTTCTGAACACAATTAGAACAAGACAAATGCGATTCTTGGGCCATGTTAAAAGACACAACAGCCTACTGAAAGTAATCCTGGAGGGGAAAATACAAGGTAAAAGAGGCAGAGGCAGACCAAGATTAACATGGACGAGTAACATCAAAAGATGGACAAATCAACCGATGACAACCTGCACCATCAAAGCAAGAGATAAAGCAGAATGGCGCTCCATGGTAGCCAACCTTCGTTGCGGAGACGGCACTCAGTGATGATGATGATAATGATAAGCGAATAATTACAATACTGGTGGAGACCTTGTTTCTTTCAGCATGTTCATCATCATCATCGGGTGTCGTCTCCGCAACGAAGGTTGGCTACCTTGGAGCGCCATTCTGCTCTGTCTCTTGCTTTGATGGTGCAGGTTGTCATAGGCTGATTTTTCTATCTTTTGATGTTACTCGTCCATGTTAGTCTTGGTCTGCCTCTGCTACCTAGTATTTTCTCTTCCAGGATTACCTTTAGTAGGCTGATGTGTCTTTTTACATGGCCCAAAAATCGTATTTGTCTTGTTTGAATTGTGCTTACTAGTTCTCTTTTCATTTTTAGTTGTTTTAAGACTTCATCGTTTGTTTTCTTTTCCTTCCATCCAATTCTACCTATTCTTCTATATATCCACATTTCAAAGGCTTCCATTCTCTGTTCTGTTTTCTTGTCTAATGTCTATGTTTCTGCACCATTTAGGAATATTGAGATGTAACATTGTGCTATTCTTAGTTCTGCATGTTATGTTGTATAAAAAGTGTTATTGTTTTGTTTAAGCTATTTGATATATCATCATTTAAAGATAGTGTTGCAGACAAAGCTAGCTGTAATGAAAGTACATATACTAGAATTTGTATGTTTATTTATTATTTGACAAAATAACAAGCTGTGTACTAATCAATCACTCTGCTAGTACATCATATAACGGAGGAGGCAAGGAATATTGCTTAATATTCTTTCTGGCTGTTGCTGCTTCAAATTCTAGGTGGCAGATGTTTGTAACCATTCACATGCCGTCATACAGATTTTCAGCACACTTTGTGTCCCTAACCTTCACACTTAGTATCTCAGCACACTTTGTGTCCCTAACCTTCACACTTAGTATCTCTGGGTTTTTTTTTAAAAGTGCATTGATGTTTAACTCTTTATCCTAGTCAGTTAATCAATTACAAGAAATGTATAATTCAAAGGGAATGATTTAATCCTTCTAGTTTCTGGTAAAATTGTAATTCTTATTTTATTCATATAATTCTCACTTCTAGTTCTCTACAAAAATGTAGATTAAGTTATATTAATATTTTGATATTGGCAAAAGAGAAATCGTTAGTGTAAAATGTACTATATTTATTAATTTGTCCTCAAATGTGAATGTTTTATGTTCCATCTCATAGCATAAATTGTTAGGTTACACAATAATAACAATAATAATCATAAACAACACAAATATTGACAGCGAATCCTCTACATTTGTGCACAGAATCTCCATAGAAGCTCAGCTACAGTCGCACTGTTTGTAAAAGATTTGTTTAGTTTACCATTTCCACAAATTTATAATTGCATACCAGTCAAAATTACATAGTATCATTGTTTTTTCTTAAACTACATTATCAAATATTTGTTCTCAAATCAGGTTTGACCTTTGGCTGGAGGCCAGAGTTCAAGGTGCATTACAGCAATCCTCATTCTATCAACTTACAGTAGCAGTTTTAGATGAGAATGACAACTCACCAATATTCTCTAGCTCATTGTTCACTGCAGAGGTTGATGAAAATTGCCCAGTGGGAACCTTTGTTCTTCGTGTAAGTTTGCATATGCATTATTTTTATATGTAGTGGTTTGTTTTAACTTGAAATAATGCTGAAATATCTGCATACAATTTGTTTTTTTTTTACAATTTCAAATTAATGCACAAATCTACGGTGGTGGCCTTGGACCTAGAAGACATATTCAGCATTTAACATCTTTTTACTGGCCTAGAGTATCAGTTCTTAATGAAGTCTGTCGCAGAAACTTCAATAGAAAGAAAAGTTGCATTAATAATGGTATCAGGGTTATCATATCAGTACCAGTTATTTTTTATTCTATTATATTCATGGAATAAGATTCACTGCAGTTGAGGCATCCCTATATCCGCTCCACCGACCATTCCAGCATTTATCGAAGCATAAGCAGACTGACTATGCCTGTAGGGTGTTGATTATAGATCTACTATTGACCTTTCGAGCTGTAGCCGGCTCATAGGACATAGACCCAGATACGCTTTCTCTTATCTAAATTTTTATTCTAGCAGTTTTCAATCCGTATAAAGATCTTTTATCAAATCTCGTCATTTGTCTCTGTTCTGTGCAAGCAACTCTATCTACAAACGAAGCTGATTATAGGTACAATTATTGAATTAGTAAAAAAAAATTGTTTAATGTATGTACTGGGTTGCTATGGTTACACCGTGCCTGTGCACCGCAACATCTATGAAACACAAGAAGTGTTGAAAATGTTCAACCTTGAGGATCAAGTAGAACTCAAAGCTTCACGCATGTCATACAGAAGTGAACATGACTGCGACATTGTTTAAACATTACCATTTATCTTACAGTTCTCGCTCAGAGGTATCGCTAACAGTATCCATATTATGTGGTTTCCAACACTCAACAAAAGTTTGAAAGATTATCTCCCTATGTTTAATTGTATGGTCAGAAACTAACGAGAAATGCAATATCTAGAGGCACATGTAATTGCAGTCTGTCAAACAATAACCGTGTTGAAAAACATGATGCAATAGAGGTTCTGTAGCCCGTAAAATAATGGCAAAAATCAAGTTTTGAGAAAAGGCTTTTTCATTATGCATCTGCTGCAGGCAACTGGTCGTGGAGTGTAGTGGAACGGTACCAGGTCCCCCCTTTGCTATGGGACGGAGCGTGCAATCTGTGTTTCACTGCAAATTTGCCACCAGCTGAGCTGCGGTTGGAGCGAGTGTTTTACCAAAGCCTGACTTCATTTGTTGGGACAGCTATTCTGGGGGCATGCTCACTGATCATGAAATCTACACCATAATTGACTCGAGGAACATGGAGATTATGCTGCCCGTTATGGTGATCCAGAAGTGTCCATTTGGAACTGTGCACCATTTATACAGAATGCAGCATGTTCAATAAAACAGTATGAATAATCAGGATAAATGATGTTGGTTGCTGAAACAGGGGCTGAACAGATATGAGATTGCCCTGCCTGTAGTGAAGCCATTTCATTCTATAGTATAACGTCTGCATGTCTGGACGTAGATGTGGAAAGCCATATTGCACTTAACAATGGACAGCCAGGTGTGTCCATGGTTGGTATAAATAAATATTTATGTTGTGGACCAATGTTACCAGACTGTGCGGGCAAAATATATTTTAAAAAATATATTACCAAATACGGGGAGAGAAAGATGTATGTGTAAAGAAATATATTACCAAACACGGGGGCGAGATAGATGTGGGTGTAAAGAAATATATTACCAAACACGGGGGCGAGATAGATGTGGGTGTAAATAAATATTTTACCAAAACGGGGGCGAGAAAGATGTATGTGTAAAGAAATATATTACCAAACACGGGGGCGAGATAGATGTGGGTGTAAAGAAATATATTACCAAACACGGGGGCGAGAAAGATGTATGTGTAAAGAAATATATTACCAAACACGGGGGCGAGAAAGATGTGGGTGTAAAGAAATATATTAGCAAACACGGGGGCGAGATAGATGTGGGTGTAAAGAAATATATTACCAAACACGGGGGCGAGATAGATGTGGGTGTAAAGAAATATATTACCAAACACGGGGGCGAGAAAGATGTGGGTGTAAAGAAATATATTACCAAACACGGGGGCCAGAAAGATGTGGGTGTAAAGAAATATATTACCAAACACGGGGGCCAGAAAGATGTGGGTGTAAAGAAATATATTACCAAACACGGGGGCGAGATAGATGTGGGTGTAAAGAAATATATTACCAAACACGGGGGCGAGAAAGATGTGGGTGTAAAGAAATATATTACCAAACACGGGGGCGAGATAGATGTGGGTGTAAAGAAATATATTATTAGACACGTAGACGGATTGGCAGCATTTAAAAAGACTCACTCAGACCCTATTAAGAAGGAGCAGCAAGCAACAATGAGCAGACACAAACCTTTAGAGTTTAGCAGAGAAAGGCAGAGATGAGCACATATTAGCGATTAGCAAACAATAATTAACAGCCAGCAATTACAAATACTACTATTACTAGTATAGATGAGAAGTTGATAAATAGCATATGTAGTCAGTAGTCAGTCCACAACAGAACTGGTGTTTAGACATCTAGAAATGTGTTCTGTGATTTACTCATTCCGGGAGGTGGTTATCCAGACTGCCCGGGAGTTTGATTATAATATTACTGACAGTACTTTATTATGTGATAATATAACTTGTGACTTCTTATTATTTCCTTCCTTTTCCGAGGGAAATATAATTTGCGGTCCTTTGCTCTTCTGTTTGCCACTGCTTCTGTTATGTTTCATAGTGTTTAAAATATTCCATCAATCAATCTTTTTCATGGTCGGCCTTTGGGTCTCATCTACATCAAGTACCATGCCTGCTGGCGTAGGTGATCATGTCTCTCTATCCCAGTCGATATCAACTGTTATTTATAATTTCTGTTGTTGACCTTCTGCCAAGCCATCCAATGATTTGACAAGCTTTGTTGCATCTTGTGTCTCTTTATGCTGTTCGTGAATTGTCGTTTGTCACTAGAAATCCTAGGTATTTAAATTCTTCTACTTGTTTTAGTTGGGAGCCGCGATAGCTCAGTGGTTAGTGAACTGGACTACCACGGACAAGGGGTAGGGTTCGATCCCAACCGACGGCTTCCGGGTTCACCCAGCCTTAAATGGGTACCGGATTTTTTTCTGGGATAGTAAAGCAGCACGGGCGTAATACTGACCACATTACCCCAAAAATCATGTGCTGAAGGTCTGTAAAATATAGGGTCACTAACACTATATTTTCCTATACGCCACTTGGCGTGTTGGGGTACTTTACTTTCTTTTTTTGCTACTTGTTTTAGTTGTGTGCCATCTATAGTTATGTCGATGTTCTGTTACTCTTTTGTGGTATTCTTAACTTATATTTTGCTGATGTTGATTTTCATGCTGTATATTGTGCCTGTGCTGTTGAGTTTATTTAAGTGTTCTTGTATGTTTTCCAGTTTTCCATGTGTTAGTGCCTGATCAAATAGAAGCTCGTTAGTTGCATCTGTCTCTGATGGCTTGGCTAACTTATAAATATGGTCCATGAATGTAATATATAGTAGGGGGATAGTATGTACCCCAGGGTGCAGACCCCAGCTCATTTCGTAATTGTAAATATGTATGCCTCTAATGGGAAGATGAACACACAACAATGGCAGAATCTCTTCGAGTTCGATGAAGAGAACGTCATTTATTTTCTGAGGAGACTTTAATGCTAGACGAAACCAGTGGGGTAACGTGTTGTAACCAACAAGCAGGGAGAAGACCTAGAGAACGCACTAGTGTCGGCCGATTTAGTGTGCTTGAATGATGGAAGGGCAACAAGAATTGCTACTCGAACAGGGGACTCTGATAGTGTCATAGACCTTGCACTGGTGTCTTCAACCTTCGCAGCGGTTTGCAAGTGGAGTGCACTGGGGTTCCACGGAAGTGATCACTATCCATGTGTCCTCCTAATTGAGAAAAGCAGAAATAGAAGCCAGAAAAGAAAGCTCCACACATTCCACTACGAGAAAACAGAACAGGACGTCATTACCAAAATCAGACATAGGAAACAGAGCGTCCCCCGTAGGAGGCAGGAGAGATGGACGCAGCCACCCTGGTGGAACGTTGAAGTCGAGGAAGCTTGGCGGAGCAAGAGACAAACGGTCAAGACATGACAGAAAGCTAGAAAGAATGGAAGAACACAACCTGAGCTCTTGAAGCGTCTGAAAGTAGACGTCGACCAAAAGATGATGCACTTTAAACTATGTGCTAAGGATGCCAAATGGGATGACTTCTGTAAAAAAGTGTGCTCAGAAAAATCTTTAGCCATATTCTGGCGCCTTCATCAGAGCATGAATAGCACAACACGACACAGAGACATACTAGACTTTCAGAGCACAGACCGGATATAGCACAAATCTGATGAGAGCAAAGGGAAGGCTCTGCTTGGCCGCTACATTGAGCAGACGGACCAAACAAATGAGGCTGTAAGAATGAAGATACGGGGATCGCTGTCAAAATTGTGTAAGTATGTAGTGCTGGAAGATCTCACAATCACAACCGATACCATTCGCACGACACTTAAAAGGTCACACAACACTGCTCCTTGTCCAGATGGTGTTCGGTACGATGACATAGGCGATTTAGCTGACGATGACTTGACAAAACTGGCCAATGAGTTTAATGCTAGCATTCGGAGTGGCCAGATTAAGGAGGAGTGGCTAACAGCTACTTACTACCGCTACCAAAGCCAAACAAGGACCATTCTCAGATCAGTGCCTACAGAATCATCACAATGCAGAACACTGCGGGCAAGCTGCTGGAGAAAATAGTTGCCCGTGTCCTCACCTGTCACCTTGAACAGAAACACGTATTCCCATCCACACTCGGAGGTTATAGATATAACAAAGAGACATGGCTCAATGCGGCAGTCTTTGCCTATGACGTCTTCGAAGGCTTTCACAAACGAGAGGAGACATGTGCTGCTGCTATATACCTGGATGATGCATACAACAGGGTACCATTTGAATATATCATGCATATGCTCCTCAAACTGGCGGTGCACCCCTTCCTCATTAGATGGATCGCCGCGGCACTGTTTCAGAGGAAGGTGATACTCAGATGTGGAAGTTGGTCTTCCGAGCCAACATCCATTTGTCCAGGGCTGCCACAAGGCTCACCATTGTCACCAGTTCTATTTAACGTGTACACAATAACTATCACGGAACAACAGCTGGATGGGAGCGGAAGAACTATGACTTTTGCTGATGATATTCTGGTATATCGACAGGGAAGAGACAGACGGGGAATCGCCTCCACAATGCAAGACGAACTCGATCGCATTTCTTCCTGGTGTGGGGTTTCAGGTGCCTTGGTTAATCCTAATAAAGCATCAGTTTCACGGTTCTCCCTTAACAATCATATCGTTAATACGACCACACCGGTAATACGAATGGGAGCTGATGAGGTGACAAGTTGATGACATACTTAGGAGTTAAGTTTGATCGCAGCCTGTGTTTTAATGACCACGTCGACCATGTGATAACAAAATCCCGCAAAGGATTAGCCGCCTTGAAGGTCATGGCAGCTGCCAACATCGAGCAGAGGCTACTTACTCTTCTGTTCCAGGGATTAGTGCTCGCACCAATCGAGTATGCCTTGGCAATTTTTACTGTCAGTATGACTCAAATTGTTAGGCTGGAGAAAATACAAAATGAAGTCATACGCATTATCTTCGGATGTACAAGGGGCACTCCCTGTGTAGCAATGAGGTATCTTCTTGACTTTCCAACCATGGAGGACAGAATCAAGATCTATAGGGCACGAGCATACCTGAAGATTAGTACAGATATAGAGCATCCATTGCACCACGTGCTCAACACAGGGAAAGGTGCCAGGCTAAAAAGAGGCAAATCATGGGTGGGCCGAGCAGAAAATATCATCAAAGAGGTCTGTGGGCTTACCAATATCAGCGTTGGTGATCAGTGGATACGGGTACCTACGTCGTTCAATGGGACTTTCTCGTGTATTATCACACTCAACAGGAAAAGTAGGGAACAGAACCCGGTTGTGGTTAATGCTGAGGTCAACGGTCTCATCTGCAATAACACCAATGAGAAAGATGTAGTCATTTATTCAGACGGATCTGTAAGACGACACCAAAGAAGTGCATGGGAATTTACAGCACGCTCGGCAGGCAGAATAGTCTACGAAGACAGTGGTGCATACGCCATGACCACGAGTAGCATGACAATGGAGGTGATGGCAGTGACCAAGGCATTCAAATGGTTAGAGTCACAAGACTACACCCACGCATGCATACTGAGTGATTCGATGAGCATGATAAAAAAAGTGGAGGCGGGCTCTGTACGCATGCAATGGGTAGAGTCGTTGTAAAAATCCAAAATACGTAAGGTCACCTTTGTCTATGTCCCTGGACATGCGGGAGTACGGGGAAATGAGAGAGTGGACAGGTTGGCTAGCTGCACTGTCGTTGAGGGCGGGCGACCAATGGATCATTAATGCCCTCCGAGATGTGGGAAGTGCACAGGACTTCGACAAACACAGATCCACGTCACTTCTTCGGATTATTGAAATTGAAGTTAAGATGGGCACAGCCAGAAATGAGAAACTTAGTGGCCGTGTAAGAAGACTTATCAACCAACATAGAACTGGAGTCGTCAGTCGCTGGACACTGAGGGAATTGCTGAGGAGGGGATCTGAGCACCTATGGACATGTTCGGAGTGCAATGATGATGACCCGCAAATAACTCAATGTACCCCTGTCTTACACCTGATTTAAATTCGAATTGGTCTTTATAACCTGCTGCTGTTTTGACTGTGCAGTTGCTGTTGATGCAGAGACTTAAGTTGGGTAGATGTTGGCTTATTCCGTATGTTGTTAGTATGTCCCAGAGATGTTCTCTGTTTACTCAGTTGAATGCTTCTTCCTGGTCAATGAAAGCTATGTACACATTTTGATTGTGTTCTGTTGTCTTTTCTGTTAGCTGTTTTAAGGTGAATAGAGCGTCAATACATCCTCTGTTTTATTGGAACCCTATTTGAGAATCGCTTAAATGTAGTTCTATTATTGGTCTCAGCCTTTTTTCCGCAATTTTGGCATATAACTTTCCTACATGGCTGGGAAGCGATATACCTCTAAATTGATTGTAGTCTCTCTTTACCTTTCTTTTTTCATATTGGTACGATGATTGCCTGTTACCAGTCTTCTTGAGTTTCTTGTTTGTGGCATCCTGTTTTAAATATTTTGTGCAGCCATGCCGTACTTTTTGTCGTGCTGCTGCTAATATTTCTACTGATATGTTATCTCTCCATGGTGCTTTATTTCTTGGTGCATATTTGATTACTTCTTTGATTTCCTCTTTCATGATGTTGGGTTCAGTGTTTGTGCATTCTTGCGTGGTGTTTGTTGCGTTATTGGTAGTTGGCCCGATGTTTAATAGGTCTTCAAAATGTTCTTTCCATTTCTCTTACATTTGCTGTGCTTCTGTTGCACTTGTGACTATAGGAATGTAATAATATTACGTTAATAAATATGTTTTCATGTGATGTACTACTTTAAGAGTTTGTTCGTGTCAAGAATAAATGTTACTTGATAGTGTTAAAGAAAGGCGAACCGCCTATATGAAGTATGAAGAGGTACGGCATGAGAGGCATTACATTATATTCAACATTTCAAAAGCAGAGATATCCAGTCTTCGGTTTATCGGCATAAAACAGTTGCATTATAACAAGCATCAAGTATAGAATAAAACCATATTTTCACAAGGGATCAGTCATGAACTGGTGTCCTCATACTCTCACAATGTGCACATTTAGAACATATTCAAGATGGGGGAATGTGAGTATTGTGACTTACTAGAGATACCAAAATTGCAATGATAACGTTTTTTTGTGAATTGACTGTTAATAAAATAAATTTTAAGTATTTAACTACTCCAAAGTCTATGTGAGAGTTACTGATGAGAAAATACATCTTAAGCACAAAATCACGGCTGATATCGAGCACATAAAAATATAGCTTGGCATGTACACAACAGTTTATTCTTGACTTGTTATAAATCAGGTCAATGAATTTAAATATCTGAGAAGATTGTAACCTCTGATGGTAGATGTACAACATATGTGAGATGGTAGATGTACAACACAGGTGAGATGGTAGATGTACAACAGAGGTGAGATGGTAGATGTACAACAGAGGTGAGATGGTAGATGTACAACAGAGGTGAGATGGTAGATGTACAACATAGGTGAGATGGTAGATGTACAACATAGGTGAGATGGTAGATGTACAACATAGGTGAGATGGTAGATGTACAACAGAGGTGAGATGGTAGATGTACAACAGAGGTGAGATGGTAGATGTACAACAGAGGTGAGATGGTAGATGTACAACAGAGGTGAGATGGTAGATGTACAACAGAGGTGAGATGGTAGATGTACAACAGAGGTGAGATGGTAGATGTACAACAGAGGTGAGATGGTAGATGTACAACAGAGGTGAGATGGTAGATGTACAACAGAGGTGAGATGCAGAATGGATCAGGCAAAAGCAGAGTTCCAAAAAATGAGGAAGATACTGTGCAATCCATTTTTGACAATATAAACAAGAAAAAGAGTTTTTAAATGTTATGTAGAGCCAGTCTTAACATATGGATGTGAATCATAGACAATAGGACAACAGACAAGAAAATCACTGGAAACCGTAGAACTGTTGTTTGACAGAAGAATGTTGAGAATACCATGGGCAGCTAAGAAGAGTAACGAAAATGTTCTGAAAGAGGCCAAAGTAAAAAGAGAGCTAATTTCCAATATTATGAAGAAACAATCACCTTGAGGTAAATGCCTAAGCATATATCGATGACATGATAAAGTGGTCATAGGGTTGTACTATGAAGAGTTTATTATATCTGGTTATGTTAAACAATGGTTACTGTCGTTCTGTCATGTGATCATGATTACTACTCTTGATAATGAGGATGACATCAGAAACGCAGGATATTATACATACAACTGAGTACCTGGTAGTGTATTCTGCTTTACTGTTTGAGGTTCAAGATCTAGTCTATTGATCATTAACAGCTATGTCTTCCCATTCATATATTCTTCCATCTTATTATTCACATTGATGTGTGCTCATCTTACACTTTCAACATCTCACTGTATACTGACTGCTCTCTGATGGACACATTCTCACATTCATTATATATCTGTCCACTTCAGTTCTATGAATACAATGAATTTAAATCTTTAATTTACACATACAAAGTGCCATTTTTTGTGTTCACCTATCTGGTAAGCCTTTAATAATAATTGATGTTCATATTACCCTTTTTTGGCATATGTACCGCACAAAATGGGATCATCCATTTATTGAATAAATAACTCATTTCTTTCAATAAATTGTAATTGTTGCCAAATTCATTTCTGAACCTTCATTTAAACAGCATCAATAACAAACCAACTTGAACTAGATAAACTTAATATGGGGGGGGGGGGGGGGGGGGGTTGATAGTCTAGTGCTACAACGTCAATGACGTCATCCTCAATAGAGGAAAGACAAAGCCAACAGAAGCGGTGGTGATTTGTCCAAAATATGAGCAACTGAATCCATGGTTTCTTTATGATGTTACCCTCCCCTGATCTCTTGGGATCCGATATCTAGCCCTCTCGGATAACGGCAATAAACAGGAGGTCCCATGTGCACTCGCACACGTTAAAGAGCTCTTGGCAGTTCAAATAAAAAAGAGTACGCCATAAATATAGTCGCTGTCTGAGAAAAATTGTCACCAGAGACCTACCCACACCATGGATCCCAGGCCGGGCTACAGAGTTCGTGCAAATGAACCAGGGTTATCCTCGGATTTTCTTGAGAGAGATATCGGAGCACCTATGGATAAGACATGGTGTGCAGTGATGATGATCCTAGCAACAAACAAGCAAGTTTATTAATTTTTCTGGCTGAAGCAAGTTGTATTATTTGTCCTTCTGTTTGACCAGGTCATGGCCTCAGATCTAGATTCTGGAAAAAACAAACAAATCTTGTACATCATCATAAGTGGTAATGAGAACAACACATTTGCTGTTAACGGAAGCTCAGGTCATGTGACCACCATCAACCCAGTTGTGGACAGGGAAAAGATTGCACTCTTTCATCTTGTGATAGAGGCCTCAGATATGGTGAGAATGATTGAAATATATGAATAGGTAAAGCATACTACATTATATAATTATGTCAAGTGTCATGCTCAATGATGTGAGCAGTCATGTATTTCTGCATGTTCATGTTTGTTTGTCTTCGAGCATTAGTTTTGTTGACACATTTCTTCCATACTAAATTATCAGATTATCAAGAATATGCAAAACAAAATATAAGAACTTGATTTCCTACACTTGAACAGAGAGTGGTTATGGCACATGCCAGTAGTTGACCCTTGTTTGAGTGAGTTCAAAATGAGCTTTCTGTGTAATGGAAATGATGCAAGCATATTTTTGTTTAATACATGTTTGGTGCTCACTGCAATTTGAGACATAAGTGAGCAGCTTGTTTGCATCAAATTCTGTTTCAAGTTAGAATATAAGTTAGAATATATCAGTTATAGAATGTTATGAAATGTTGAACATAGCTTTTGAGGACAAGAGTATGAGCTGTTCCAAGATGTTTGTATCGTTTGGTTTAACTGGGGGTAGAACATTGGTGGATAATGATGAGCTTACAACAAGTCAAGAGCAACATCAAGTCCATGTTGATTTTTTAAAAAATCAAAACAGAATTGTTCACAAGGAATGTATGTCTCCTGATAAAATATCTAATTATGCTCTCTATATTAAAATCGTGAGATGTCTTTGAAAATATGGAATACGAGTCGGTGAGCATGATAAGAAAAGTGGAGGCGGGCTCTGTACGTATGCAATGGGTAGAGTCATTGCAGAAGTAAAAAAATACGTAGGGTCACCTTTGTCTAAGTCCCAGTACATGCGGGAGTACAAGGAAATGAAAGAGCGGACAGGTTGGCCAGCTGTGCTATTGTTGCGGACAGTCAAACAATGGATCGGGCAGACATCATCAATGCCCTCCGGGAAGTGGGAAGGACGCAGGACTTTGACAACATGAGTCCACGTCACTCCTTCGGATGAAATAGATGGGAGTTAGTTAGATGGGCACAACCATAAACTAGAAACTTAGTGGGCGTATAAGAAGACTTATCAGCCAACACAGAACCTGAGTCGTCAGTCGCTGGACACTACGAGACTTGCTGGGTGCGGATCTGAGCACCTATGGACATGTTCAAAGTGCAATGATGACGACCCGCAAATAACTCAATAACTCAATAACTCAATACAAATAATGCTGTGTAAGCTTGTTAAACAGAACTACCATGAATCATAAAAATATTTGTTTACATTTACATTTTGACCATGGAATTAAACTTAGAATATTTTGCTCCATGAAAATAATATTTGGAGTTAAAATATATAAAATTGTAATATACTGTTTTTGTTACTTTATACAAGTTGTAGTTTATATAGTAAAAAGTAATGTAACCCTCCACAATGTTTTAAGATGTATGGTGAATATGGTGTTAGTGTCCATATTTTGTAGTGATTTCTCCCATTTTAAATTGAAAGTCCACAATCTAACATAGAAATCTATCATCCATTGGCTTGATCTTAGCTTTATGTTTGATCTTTCATTTAGCTTTTTTTTTAAATTTGCTCCTACTATAAAATCAATACTTCACACATATTCTAAAATTTACAGGGATTTAAAAAGCAGTCAGCAACTACCATGGTTAAAATCATCATTAGAGACATGAACGACAATCAGCCAACATTCTTTGGGCCACGAAGTGTGGCAGTTCCTGAGAATCTTCCCAAAGATTCTTTTGTCATGCAGTTGACCACAAATGACCTTGATGTTGGAGAAAATGCTCAGGTGACCTTCAGCTTTGAGAACACAGCTGACAAGTCTTTTCCTTTTGCTATAGATACCCACAGTGGGTATATCACAAATGTCCATGAACTTGATGCAGAAACAGAGTCAAGATATTCTTTCAGAGTCATGGTCACTGATGGAGCTTTTATTCAAAAAACTGTTCTCATTATTCGAGTTCTAGATGTGAATGACAATCCTCCAAAGTTTCAGAACTCTGTTTTGTTGTTTAACTTGATAGAACAACAAGCACCAAACACAAAGGTTGCTCAGCTGTCAGCCATAGACCTAGACAAGACCAGCCCTAACAACATGTTTTCCTTCTACTTCAAGCACCCATCCTCAGCCTTTCAACTTGACTCTGAGACTGGAGAAGTGATTGCTCTGAAAACATTCTGTTTCTTGCAGGAGCCATCAACAGTCCAAAATATTAATGACCATGTCCTGTATGTCGTTGTAATAGACAAAGGCATGCCTTCCTTATCTTCTACTGTCACACTGGTGATACGGATCAGTGTTGTCAATAATCATGCACCACTATTTAAAAGTAGTCATTATTTTTCAACCGTTCCTGTCAACTTTCCGGTATCTACCAAGATAATGCAGGTCATTGCTGAGGATAACATGGATGTAGTAAACAATGCAAATATCACATATGAATCTATCAGTGGAAGTGGAATATCATTGTTCTCAGTCATTGCAGCTTCAGGGGAGGTCTATACCAATGTTTCATTGAAAGGAAGGGTTAATCAGAGATTTACTCTGATAGTGATGGCTAGCGACAATGGGATCCCTGTGATGTCATCTACAACAAATGTGGAATTGTATGTAACAGAAGTCAATATGAGTCCCCCAAGATTCAGTAACAAAAATTTACATAAAAAGATAAGTGAAGATGTGGTTGAAGGCTACATTATTGACACTTTGACAGCCACAGACATCGACAAAGGCTTAAATGGAGAAATTTGGTACAATATCACATCAGGTAATGATGACAACTTATTTTCTATTGGTGCAAGTGATGGTGTTCTGAGGGTCCAAAGAAAACTTGATTTTGAAACTAAGGCATCCTATACTATTTCAGTGACTGCTAGAGATAAGGCATACTTTTACAAAGAGGTTACCTTGGATTACCTTATTACCCTTATTGATGCCAATGACCACAAACCAATCTTTGGTCAAATCTACTATGAAGCCTATATCAAGGAAAACTCTAAGATCAATTCTGAAATTGTAATTGTATCCGCCACAGATAAAGACACCTATAACAGAAATGCTGAAATCTGCTATTCCATATCTGGAGACATGGATTCCAGATTACTTTTTGAAATTAATGAAAGAACTGGTGCTATCACCTCGAGCAAAGTGATGGCTGACTTTGAGCAGAAGACTTTGTACACATTGCTTGTTGAAGCCTTCAATCCAGGACATGACAATTGTGAATCTCCTGTTTGGACATCAAGGACTACTGTATTTGTTCATGTCATATCAGAAAATGAACACATACCTCAATTTATTCACCAGAACTACACCTTTGAAGTAAGTGAAGCAACAGAAATTGGTACATTTGTTGGACATGTTCAAGCTGTTGACAAAGATGATGGTATAGACGGCACTGTGTTTTACTATCTAGAAGGGGAAAGCAACCTGATGGGATTCTTTGTAGAGCCTGCTACAGGGGTTCTAAGAGTATCCAGGAGACTTGACTTTGAGTCTACCCCCTTTATTGTCCTCACTGTTATTGCCAAAAACTGGGGAAGTGTGTTACACAATAACACAAACTCATGCTTCATAAACATTTTTGTCTCTGATGCTAATGACCCACCAGAATTCAACAGATCAATATACTATGCAAATATTTCAGAGCACCCCAAACGGTAAGTGCATTTTCTGTGACATATATACCAAGTAATACATATTAATTAAAATCTGTACATATTTCTTTTTATCTATGAAATTAATGTAGCTATGTGTACATATTTTGTCTAACTATCTGAAGACAATAATAAAAAATAAATAAATGTTTATTTAAGAAACTTCCAAGGTCAGAGACAAACAAATTACGCAGAGACACTGTCTAAGGTTTTACAATCGGAGCCTCGGTAGTCTAGATGTTAACCACCCGACTGGGCTACAGACATCGGATAACCGGTGTTCGATTCCAGCTGAAAGCGACGTGAATTGTACTAGTGGTTGGAAAAAAAATATATCTGCGGTCAACCCAGCCGCTGGCAGAAATGAGTACCAGGGTAGCACTCTGGGAAAGTGAGGAATGCCATCTCACATCGCGAGTTTCGATGCTTGAGGCGACACTATCCAGAAGTTTCCCAACACTTCTGGATAGGCGGCCGAACACATATGGGTGAAAACTCACATGCTAAGGTGTAGATTCACGTCTTGTACTTTACCTTTATTTTACATTAGACAGTAGAGGTGGACAAACCTAACAAATATTTACAATCTTTAGAAATGTGATGTTTGTTTACTATGATATTTCTTCACACCAAATTCTTACTCTATTATTGTATTTTTGTTTTCACTTCCCTATGCACCTTTTTTAATAAGAGAGATTTAATGGTGCTCTGCAAATAATAGATCATTTTACAGTTACATTGTGTTAAAAGGTCATTAGTCATTAATATATTGCAGGTTGTATATTTATTTGAGTCTTATGGTCTTTAATCTTATAAATATATCTTTTGCTGTCATTTTTGCATCATTAGCAATAACGTAAAGCACTTGTTGAACCACTGCATTGTATCCTTCTAGAGTCTTTGTGCTCTCTATTTAATTGCCCAATTTTGAATATTATATAATATGAATTTCTTATTTTATTTCTGTATTTCATTTTCTGTGACATGAAATTTTTTTTTTATACACTATTATTATAAAGGTTATTTCATATAATTACATATCCTGAAAAAGAACAAATCATTATTTCATACATTATAAACATCATTTAATAATTTGATAATGCTAATTAAATTAATGGACAGCTAAGAAGAGTAATGAAAATGTTCTGAAGGAGGCCAAAACAAAAAGAGAGCTAATTTCCAATATTAGGAAGAAACAATCATTCTTTGGACATGTAATGAGAAGGGGACAGCTTCCAAGTGATAACTGCGAAAATTGAGAGTCGAAGCGATAGAGGGAAGCAAAGAGAATAGATACTAGACAACTTAGAGTTGCTTGGCAGAAAGTTAACAAAAGAAAGTATAAATAACTGTCGAGAACAAAAGTTGTGGAGCGACATGATCACCTACGCCAGCAGGCATGGTACTTGATAATGATGAATTAAATTAAATTTAATATTATCTTCACTATTTCTATCCTCAGAATTTGTGCTCCTATTAATTAATTTCTAAGCATGCAAGGTACAAGCTACATTTACACCATATTCCTAATTTGTTGAAATTGTTTGCTTAATTAGCTCTATTCCTGTTCTCCATTTCTTTCCTTGTCATGAAATGATTGTTTATAAGATACATTTTCCTTAGATAAGTGCTTTTTTAATTGTAGAGAGACATTCTTACAGAAACAAAAATGTCTTGTTGTAGAGTTCACAGAATAATTTATTTGACAGTTTTACCGTCTGTCTTTCAACGTACATGGTTTGGTCTCAATCTGCACTCAAGCAGACAGTTTATTCTGTAGAATAACAGTAATTTGTGCTGTCATTCATTCATATGTGACTTTCCCAGTTGCTGGATCACAATGTGGACTGTTTTAGCCTGTAGCAGTGTGGCACTGGTTGTACTGTTAATCTTTACTTCAAGACACAAATGTTTACTTTGTGTTATGTGCCTGTAATACTCTTTGTTGGAGTTATGTCAAGAAACAAAACTATCACCAGCGTAGCTGTTTTTTCCCTCAGTAATTCAACAATTCACTCGCATCCCAGTCATCTGATGCAAATTGAAACAGATGCACCGACTACACATTTAGACAGCAATATAAAAGAAATCATTATAACAGAAATTGAATTAGCAGTTGTTTTTTTTTTCGTTCGCCATCTTTTACCTCTGTTGCGTGTTAATACGTTTTTCACTGACAGCCGTGCGCACAGGGGTCCCTCGCTGCACAGGCAGATAACTCCGTCTTCTGAGGTACTCATATTTTTTTTCCGTCTATGAGTAATTGACGGTTATTACCGGGCCTCGCTGCTGAAACCAGAGGTGGTTGTCGCAGAGAGAAATCATTAATCAAAATCCCAACCGGTGTATCCGGAATTTGAACCTACAACCTCTCTGTCTCGAGGCCGGCGTTTTGCCTCGAGACCAACCAGTCCCCCTGAATTAGCAGTGAAACACAAAGCCAATAATAAAGCTTCTGCCGTAGATAAAATAATTGCAGAGATGATGAAAGCATTTAATAATGAAATCTTATTCCACCTAAGAAAGTTATTTAATCGAATTTGGGATGAAGGAAAAGTTCCTACAAACTGGAAGAAAGGGATCATTATCAAACTACCTAAAAAAAGGCAATCTTAAATATTGCAATAACTGGAGAGGAATTACGCTTTTATCAGTTGCCTCCAAGGTTTTCTGTAGAATCATGTTGAACAGAATAAAAGATTATGTAGATGATATTATGTAAAGATAAGGTCATTATCATCATTGAGTGCCGTCTCCGTATCGAAGGTTGGCTACCATGGAGAGCCATTCCACTCTTGTCTCTTGATTTGATGGTACAGTTTGTCATAGTTTGACTTGTCCATCTTTTGATGTTACTCGTCCATGTTAGTCTTGGTCTGCCTCTGCCTCTTTTACCTTGTATATTCCCTTCCAATATTACTTTTACTAAAAGTTGTGTCTTTTGACATGCCCCAAAAATTTCATTTGTCTTGTTCTAATTGTGTTTAGTCATTCTCTTTTCATTTTTAGTTGTTTAAAAACTTCATCGTTTGTTTTCTTTTCTTTCCATCAATTTCTACTTATTCTTCTATAGATCCACATTTCAAAGGCTTCAATTTTCTGTTCTGTTTTCTGGTCTAATGTCCATGTTCTGCACCATACACAAATATTGAGAAGATGTAACATTTTGCTATTCTTAGTTTTAGCCCTGGTGTTATTTGTTTTGATGTTAGTATATTTTTCATGGTATTAAAATTATTTTTTGCCATACCTATTCTTTTGTTTATTTCAGTTGTACATTTTCCATCACTGGTCATAGTATGTCCCAGGTAGTTGTAGCTCTGAACTGTCTCCAGATGTATTCCTTCAACTTTGGTATTTAATTGCAGGTCTTGAGAATTTTCTTTGTTTATGATCATAGTTTTAGTCTTTTTGATATTCATATCTAGTCAATATTCTTTGCTTGTCATGTTTATTACATTAAGTAATTGTTATAGATCTCCAGGATTTCCTGCTAGTAGTACAGTAACATCAGCATATCTTAGGTTATTGATTATCTTTCTGTTAATGTTTAGGCCTGGCATCTCTGTGATGTTTTTAAATATTTGCTCAGTGTATAGATTGAACAAGTTTGGTGATAGGATGCATCCTTGTCTTACTCCTCTTTTTATATCAATGGGTGTAGAGTTCTCACTCCAGGCTTGTTTCTAAACTGCGTACTCAGCGTCTCCAACTTGTAGCGTGACTCAGGTGTTTAATGACAGGCACAGACTATTTTCTCCGGCAGATCATCCACGACTTCAATAGGCAACTCTATACGTTTATTTCCTCCCACCACAAGAAGAAGATCTCTAGCCTCTGCCCCGCCCCACAGTCTCCACCATTTCCTACGTCTGACCTCGATTCTTTAGTGGTTTGCATACCTCCTGACCTCCATCTCTCGAACAATGAGAGGCTTGTTATCTCCAAAGGTTTAACATTTATTCCCCTGCTCCTTTCTAGTGACCATTACAATCTTTGTAAGGGTGTCCATAATTTACATAGTCGTATGCGCTTACAATTCCGTTTCTCGGGCACACCTGTTGCCTCCTGCTCACCTACCCCTGTAGATGAGTTTTCTCGCTTCCACCCCTGTAAATCGGATTGGACCCCACAAGCTGACGATTCACAGGCCTTGGATCTCTACATAAAGGTCACCTCACGTGAGATACAACAACTGAGCCCTAGAAAACTTCACCGCTCTAATTTATCTCCCTCTGAGTTTCGGGCCCTCTCTAATCTCCGCCGCCAGGAGGACATTGTTGTCAAACCGGCAGATAAAGGGGGGAGTGGTGGTAGTTTGGCGTAAAGACTTATACATTTCAAAGGGCAAGAAACAGTTATCTAATACCATGTTTTATAAACCCCGCCTTAACGACGCCATTGTCCTCCATAATAAGCAGGTCCAATCTACGAACAAGGAACTGATCCAAGACAACCTTCTTCCTCCTAGTGCGTACTGCCTCATTATCCCCAATAGTGGTATTGGTAAGCCATCATTCTACATGCTCCCTAAAATTCACAAAATCTACAATCCAGGACGTCCCATCGTGTCAGTGTGTGCTTGCCCGATTGAACACATATCCGACTATCTAGACAGTGTCTTCCTGCCCATGGTAGTTAGTCTTCCTTCATATGTCAAAAACACAAACCATGCCTTGAAGATCATCTCTTCCATCTCTCTCTCCCGTGGTCGCTCAAACCGACTTTTCGTCCTCGATATTTGTTCTCTTTAAAACTCTATCCCTCACTCCAACGGCCTCCTGGTTCTACAGTTCTTTCTTGACCAGAGGCAACATCCTTCTGTTGATACTGCACTCTTCTCCGCCTCACTGAGCTTGTACTCAACCTCAACACTTTTGAGTTCAATGGTGACTTCTATGACCAAGTTAGTGGAATAGCCATGGGCATCAAGATGGGTCCAAACTATGCCTGCCTATTCATGGGTTACTCTGAAAACTAAATTCTCAAATCGTATGAAGGCCCCCTTCCCATCAAATACCTCTGGTACATTGATGACTGCTTTGGACTTACCGATCTACGTGAGGATGACAGTAGTGGGAGCCGTGGTTTTGGATCTCGCCTGGATACAAAGACAAAGAGGAAGGAGGAAAGATTTACTCCTATAAGTACAAGAGTTATATAGTCAAATACCACCACTTTCCCATGGTGGAGAGTGGTGGAACCTCCGGGAGAGTGATGCAATGATATATATGTATATATGTATAGGACTTGTATAGGATATGAAGGGGGTAGTTGAGGGACAATTGGTTAATGAGTCATGTAATGGACATCAGTTTTTCGCGCCATTATCAACTACCAATAGGGCGAGTGTATGTTGTCCGGCTATAGACCACGCCCTTTCCGGAAGCGAAACTACCATATTAGGGAGTAGTGATACGTTAGTTATTTCATAGATATGGTGAGCATATATGCATATAATAGTAATAAATTAATAGTTATTATATCTACGTGGACGTAAAGGGACCGTATTTAAGATAGATATGGACCATAATCAGTGATATTTAATCAGGTATCTCTCGGCGACATGAACGGACAGTCATATTCTCCCAGTATTGGGTGAGTACGACATGGATCAATGAACCAATCGTTGCTGCTCTCCCGTGAGACAATTGATTTTTTTCCCTCACGCGCGCGGAACGGCAACAAGTTGTTATGTAAAAAGGCGCGTACATGATTTAATATATTCATTCGACTACCGGCCGTCAGTCAGTCACAAGGTATGTTAACACTGCTAGATACGTTTCCATATCTGTAAATCTACCAGCAGAGCCTCACCGATATTATCCTACCAGAACTGTATATCTAACAGCAGATAACCATAGGTGTTATACTGAAACACCGTCGGAGAAGCTAGGAGAAGCAGACTTTAAAATACCAACATTATAAGAATACAGGTAAGTTGAAATTAAAATACAATAAAAAATTGCTTAAAATACATAACAATGTGTGTTTATTATCATAGTTTATTAGTGGAAATGAATCACGTAACATATAGGAGCGTGTTCGGTAAATGTCGTAACGGTCATTGACTTATAAAACGGGAAAAGCTTCTTATTCGTCTTATCATAAGTGTGGATAATGTCAACACCCGAGACCACAAAATCGTTCGTGAGTGTATCACACATTTTACATTCAGAACTAGTCATTTTCGAATCCATGTAAGATAAATTCAGAAGCGCGCGTGGTATGTGAAATCAATCAATAAAACGTGTCTGGACATGTTCGGCTACACATTACGCGTGAGCTCCACAAACCGAGTGCTGTGTTAAGTTTTCGTGACTCTTATAGTCTCGTCGCGTTAGTACACATATTGTAAAATTGGATAGTATGGTTATGATAGTGATATGGACATGATAGGGATAGGGACTCAAAAATGTCTATTAAAGCTTTAGTAAACACCTAGATACCCGCTCACTGACAAAAAAAATATGTATATAATATTTAAAACTAACTGTTAATGGATGTGTGTTTTAGTTAATGAGAATCATGTAGATGTTCGTTATGTGTTCTGTGTGGAAAGATTAAAGTACTGATAAGGGAGAGCGAGGAAGAGAGAGGGAAAGAGAGAGAGAGATTGAGAAAGAAAGAATGAAAGAAGGACAGAAAGAATGAAAAGAAAGAACAAAGAAATAAAGGAAAGAATGAAAAGAAAGAATAAAGAAATAAAGGAAAGAAAGAAAGAAAGAATCGAAGCATGCTGATATAGCAATGGTTGACGCTTAGAGGGAGTTATAATAGGATAATAGAAGATGGGCTTTATAAGATAACCACTTACTGATAAAATATAATATTTAAAAGTAACTGTTAATGGATGCATGTTTTATTTAATGCGAATAATGTAGATGTTCGTTCTGTGTTTTGAGTGGAAAGATTCAACAACTGATAAGGGAGAGCGATGGATAGAGAGAGAGAGAGAGAGAAAGAAAGAAAGAAAGAAAGAAAATAAATAAAGAAAGAAATAAAGAAAAGAAAGAAAGAACAAATAAAGAAAGAAATAAAGAAAAGAAAGAAACGAATTAAAAGAAAGAAAGAAAGAATCGAAGCATGCTGATACAGCAATGGTTGACGCTTAGAGGGAGTTATAATAGGATCAGGAAGATGGGCTTTATAAGATAACCGCTTACTGATACAAATATAATATCTAAAAGCAACTGTTAATGGCTGTATGTTTTATTTAGTGCGAATCATGTAGATGTTCGTTATGTGTTTTGAGTGGAAAGATTAAACTACTGATAAGGGAGAGCGATGGATAGAGAAACAGAGAGAGATAGAAAGAAAGAGAGAAAGAAAAGAAAAAAAGAAAGAAAGATAGAAAGAAAGAAACAGTTGAAACGGACTGATATAGCGGTGGTAGACACTGAGAGACAGTTATAATAAACAAGCGAAAGCGGGGGAATGAGTCATATCTGGTTATAGCGTTTATGATAGTAAGAGTGACGGATGAGTGTTGGTCAGTATGGGGATGGTGTAAGGCATGAGAACTGGTGAGATTAGGTGTGCTAATGAAAAGGTCGATAAAGAATAGCTGACTAGTAACATGTAGTATGTACCGGGTCTGCTTCTGTGTGTGTGTTTGTGTGCGCGTGCGTGTGTGTACATGTGTATGTGCGCGCGTTATATATGTATACTATTTCAATGTATTTTTGGTATGCACACTAAATGTATGGTGTTATCTCGTTGACAGATGGCATCCCGTAACGAACTTGTAAGCAGACCACGCCGCGTGTGTGAAACGTGTGGGAAAAGCTTTACACGGCGGGATGCTCTAACCAGACACGCAGATACCCGTGTCTTATATGCGGCTGCATCTTTACAAGATCCACAAATCTTACAAACCATGTGGCGAAAAAACACGCAACATATGCAACTATAACACCGGCCCAGAACCGGCTACAACAAGGGCCCCAACAGTATTCTATGTAACAGACAACAATGTTGCAGAGACCGGGGATGAAGAACAACAACACTCTAGAAAGAAACCCCGAGTAGATAACACTCGTGGGGGTGACCAGTCTACACCTAGAGACAGTACAGAGCACATATCATCTGTACACATTAATACTAAATACTCGTGTAAAGACTGCTGGAAAATCTTCAATAGACAAGACAATCTAGATCGGCATGTAGACACTGTTCACAATAAACATACATACCAGTGTCCTATATGTCCTTGTGAATTTAACAGACAGGACAATCTAAGAACACATATTAAAAATAAACACCAACTAGTGATATCAACAGTTACAAGTTCAGCATCCTTGAAAAGACCATCAACCTCATCAATATCTACCCCCTCCGCCTCAGCAGCTTCGATACCGACGACCTGTTCAAAGTCTGGAGCTGCACCAAAAAATAAGAGGAAGCGGAATAATGTACAATCGACAGAGCGTCAACACAGCAAGAAGGCGCGGATAGATCATGAATTAGACAGTTTAGCTAGTTTACAGACAGATGTTAGACAAGTCTATGTCGACAACCGGCCGGTAATATGGTCACATATTAATAATAACAGACATCTGTCAACGCACACGCTGTTTCACAAGCCAAATACACCCCTATCGCCGAACTGGACAAGTCTTCTCATTCCCATCTTTAATAACCAAACACGTAGATTTAAAATAAATTATATTCACAATTTCATCCTGAGGAATAAAGAAAACAATGACCTTCGGTTGTGCCATAGTAGTTTCAATAATAGTTGTCTATTCCAGACTCCAATGGTTATAAATAACAGAACATATTTTGATAGGTTCCTTACACAACTACAAGATAGCGACCCATTAAACCACGCAAATCATAACAGACCTAGCAGCAAATATACAATTGAAAGTGTTCCAGCTACAACATTCTATTCCTATCATTTCGTAGAATATCTTATCGGATGTCTAACAACCGAGCTCCCACTGCACATTACAAAAAATAAATTCATTTAAATAACACAAGGGAATCACCCTATACTGATAATCTTTGTTTCTTTATATGCGTAGCGTTATTTAGGGGTGCTAATCTCAGTAATTTACACAGACCCACTCGCGATCTCCTGAAACAGTGGCAAGAAAATCAGGGTTTAGATATAGACAACGAGTTCCCCGGTGTAACGTTAGCGCAGATCCCATCATTAGAGAAGTGTTTGGGTATTAACGTGGACGTCTTCGCTTTTGACAATGACCAAGCCCTGTCCCCAATGTTAAGAGGTAGTACGAATTATAGCAACCCCTTACGAGTTTTATATTACGAGGAACATTTTATGTATATAGCGGATATAGATAAGGCGGCCCATGCTTTTTCTTGCCCTAAATGTGGAAAATTGTGGAAAGAATGTTGGGATATGGGTAGACACGAGAAGACATGCACCGGGGATAAGCGAAAAGACAAGTATATCGGAGGAGTTTTTCGGAACCAAGAATCTATACTTCAAACGAAAGCTAATCGGGGTATAGAGGTTCCTAATAACTACGTGTATCCCTACAGAGCAACATACGATTACGAATGTTACTTAGGTAATGTACCGACGACAAATGGAGACACTACTAGCGTGACTGAATATGTAGCCAGGCATATTCCAATGGCGTGTGCCGTAGCCAGTAATATTCCTGGTTATGAGAAACCGGTATGTTTTGTAAGCGAGGGTGATTCTAAAAAATTAGTGAGTAAAATGATAGATTATCTAGAGACATTAGCGAAACGGACGTATAGAATCTTACTCGGTAGTTTCAAACAGGTTTTTGACAGTTTAAGAGACAGGGGTGACTGTAGTGACCTCATAGGGAAACTCGAGTCATACTTGAGAGAGCTCCCCGTTATAGTATTCAACTCTGGAAAGTATGATCTAAACGTTATCGAACCATATTTAATAAGGCACTTCGTAGCTGGGACGAACAAAGTAGAAAAAGCGAACGAAGAAGAAGATGATGATGAAGCAGAAGATGAGGAAGAAGAATTGAAAAATGATGACGATGAAGAAGAAGCTGAAGAAGTTGAAGATGATGAAGTAGATGAAGAAGAAGAAGAAGAAGAAGAGCCGAAACAAAACAAAACTAAAAAAGTGGTGACCTCGCCCTTCAAGTTTACCGTTAAGCGTAATAATAATTTTATGTGCATCTCCACTTTTGACTAAAGTTCTTAGATATTATAAATTATCTCGCCCCGGGGTTCTCTTATAGTAAATACTTGGCGGCGTACAAGATTAAAGAGACAAAAAGCGTATTTTGTTACGAGTATATTACGAACCTAAACAAGTTAGATGAAACATCTCTTCCCCCTCATGAGACCTTCTTTTCAACCCTTAAAAACTGTAATATTTCGAACGAAGAGTACGAGTATTGTAACAAGATATGGGTGGACAATAACATGTCCACTCTCAGAGATTTTATTGTTTGGTATAATAATAAGGATGTCGGACCCTTCCTACTCGCATTAGAAAAACAAATAGATTTTTACGCAGGTTTAGGTGTAGATATGTTTAAGGACGCCATTTCCGTCCCCGGTGTGACGTTAAGATACCTCTTCAACACCATACCTAAAAACGTAGACTTTTCTTTATGCGGTAAACGCGAGGCAGAGCTTCATAAAACGCTTAGAGATAATATAGAGGGTGGCCCGAGCATAATCTTTCATCGACACCACGAGAAGGGTGAGACTCGAATCAGAGGTAATCCTCAAAATGTAGTAGAGAGTATTAAAGGCTACCACGCAAACGCTCTGTATCTCTGGGCGTTGATGCAGAAAATGCTCACTGACTTTCCAATTATTCGAAAAGTTGAGGACGGGTTTAGACAACGTAAAGTTAATTATTACGATCAGCAGAGTAGAGAGTGGTTGACGTGGGTAGCTCACAAACATAAAAATTGAGTTTTGAACTCAATACAACGGGGGTGAGGTACCTTTAGGACCACGTAGGATTAGAGTGGATGGTTTCTGTCAAAAGAGTAATAAGGTCTATCAGTTTATGGGGTGTCTCAGTCATGGAGATATCTGTCACCTCACTAAAAAACACAAAGGTGTTAACCCTATAAGCAAAAAACCCTTGTCCGAGTTATACGACAAGACCCGCGAAATTCGCGAATATTTAACCAATGACGTTGGAGTTGAAGTGGTTGAGATGTGGGAATGTCAATGGCAAACGCTAAAGAAAACCGATAGCACAATTATTCCATTTCTTAAACACGCCCTCCCCAGATCAAAACCATCGTATGCCAGGGAAAATTACCCCTAACCGTCGCGCAGATTTTGAAATCTGTTAAAGACGAAACGCTGTTTGGTCTGGTAGAATGCGATATTCATGTCCCCGACTCTCTCAAGGACTATTTTAGCGAAATGACACCCATATATAAAAATGTAGACGTGTGTAGAGACGATAGAGGAGAGCTTATGAAGGAATACGCGGTGAAAAATAAATTATTGACGACCCCTAGACGTACCCTAATCGATAGTTATATCGGGAAGAAAATTATTTGGCCACCCCCTTATTAAAATGGTATTTAGATCACGGGCTAGAGGTAACCAACATCTAGGGAATAATAGAACAAAGAAGTATGTGTTAGCACTCGGAAAAATTGACAGACAAACAACAATAGAAAAAAACGAAGAACAATATATGGTCCGAAGTGGGATCGAACCCGTACTCAGTGGCACCGCGCCTTGCCACGAGAAGCCGAACGCTTGGCACACTGCCACGCAGCCAACTAAAAAAATTGGCTATTGCAGCAGTGTCTTGCACGAAAGGCGCTCTCAATGACTATAGCATAGGGTAACGATCACAGACCGGAAATAAATTGTATATTTGTACTTTCCTATTAATGCAAGTATCTCCCAGTAGGGCTGAATACTTGTGTTGTAGACAAACATTTATTGGACGAAACAGCACGAATAGTAGTTCCCAGTGGTTATATACTGGGTACAAATAATAATACATAAATATTATATGGAGAACTTCCGAGGCGATAATAGGGAATAATAGAACAAAGAAGTATGTGTTAGCACTCGGAAAAATTGACAGACAAACAACAATAGAAAAAAACGAAGAACAATATACAATTTATTTCCGGTCTGTGATCGTTACCCTATGCTATAGTCATTGAGAGCGCCTTTCGTGCAAGACACTGCTGCAATAGCCAATTTTTTAGTTGGCTGCGTGGCAGTGTGCCAAGCGTTCGGCTTCTCGTGGCAAGGCGCGGTGCCACTGAGTACGGGTTCGATCCCACTTCGGACCATATATTGTTCTTCGTTTTTTTCTATTGTTGTTTGTCTGTCAATTTTTCCGAGTGCTAACACATACTTCTTTGTTCTATTATTCCCTATTATCGCCTCGGAAGTTCCCCATATAATAATATTTATGTATTATTATTTGTACCCAATATATAACCAACATCTACCAGGTTATCGAATACCACCGTGTTAGTTGTTTCAAACAATTTGGGGACACCGTATCCGACGCCAGGAGAAAAGGGGATGTAGATGAGACGCAGCCCATTACTAGTGAGACAATGAAGTTGTTAGGAAATTCGGCGTACGGGAAAACTCTCACCGATAAAGCAAAACACGCGAACGCGTACTGCGAGGGTGTGACCGCTTCCAAGCTCGTTAACGATCCAATATTTAAACATATGACAGATTTAGCAATAGGAAATATATTCGAGGTGGAAATGTTAAAAAAGACGACGAGGTGGGACCCTCCGTTACAAATCGGCTACTTTGTATATCAATACGCCAAGCTACGGATGTTACAATTTTATTACGATTTTTTAGACCGGTTCGTAGAGATATCATACTTTCAACTGTGTGAAATGGACACTGACAGTCTGTATTTGGCGTTAAGTAAACCTAGTTTAGCTGACGCTGTTAGACCACTTTTACTTGACACTTTTTATAAAGAGTACGATCAGTGGTTCTCCTCAGAGACCAGTAGCGTTCATCGGGAGGAGTTTGTTAGGAGTAAAGGTAAAGTTAAGGTAGATTGCCGAGACTGCGAAAAAACAAAATTGTACCATAAACGTACCCCCGGTTTATTTAAGTTAGAGTACGAAGGGGATGGGATGGTATCGTTATGTAGTAAAACATACCACTGTTTTGGAGATTACTCAAAAACTAGTACTAAAGGGCTTAGCAAACATCACAATAAACTAGACAAAGATATATTTATGAAGGTTCTCAAGACACAACAGGCACAGGGAGGGAAAAATGTGGGTTTTAAACGATATAAATCGAGTGTCAATACATATACACAACACAGAAAGTCTCTCTCTTATTTCTACATCAAACGTCGTGTGCACAACGACAATGTGACGACTTTCCCGTTAGGTATCTAGAGTATTTATATGTATATACAATGATACTTCTGTGATAGTTTTATGTACAATGATAATGAACATATGTTTGTGTCATTGTCACGTTTATATTGTATTAAAAATATATTTTTTTTTAAATGTATGCTGTTTTTTTTCTATTGTATATAAATGTCACGTGGTACTGTCTCGTAAGAATAATATGGATACTATCAGTGTCCTTGGTTGTAAACCTGTGTGTAAAACAAAAAAAAACGAGTTACAACATCTATGATTTTCACAGCGACACAACCCATTATATACGTACACATAAATGACAAATAACACGAGGCGTGTTTTGTCATTTATATATATTTTATTGATACAACACAACACCGATACTGCGTATGCAGTACATCTAGACACGACATAAAAACACAACATCTAAATGTTCAGCCTTAGCCTCTTTCTTCTTCTAAGATCACCAGGGACAAGCGTTGTTATTGGCTGATTCTTTTCAATGTTGTCAGTATCGTATACGGGAGTCCTGTAAGAACCATTATTTATCGAATAAGGCTCGTTGCATGCTGATGTAGATACTGGAAGTTTGTGATCTGACGTGGTCGACGGCTCGTTCGAGGGAAGCGGGTATAGTGTGGCATTAGCCTCGAGACGAGCACACTTGGCCAATCCAGGTCGACACTCGTCCTGCATAGCCACGATCTGTTCGTTTCTTCTAAGATGACCAGGAGATAGTGCTGGTATTGGCTGAATACTTTCGACGTTGTCAGTATCGTAGAAAGGAGCCATGTAAAAGCCAGCATTAATCGAATAAGACTCGTTACTCGGCGACGTAGATACTGGAAGTGTGTGATCTAGGCTGATCTTGGGTTCGTTCACTGTATGAGTCTCTGGTTTTGTTGCAATGGCTTCGAGACGATCATACTCGCCCAATAACTCGTCCTGCATAGACACGAGCTGTTCAAATTCTGAACGATTCAACATGATACCAAACTTGGTGGGATATTTTAAATTCGATGGCCCGAAAAATTTTCGAATATTGATCATAGTCGACCCTCTGTATGAAGACACACAGCCAATAGTTTTCAGCCATGCAGCCAATGGTTTGACCATTTCACGATCTGCTGTAACGTAGACCCAGCTAGTGGGTACATTGATAATCGGTGCAGCCGTGGTGTTTGTCAGCATCTTCTGTATCTCAGCACTGAACGATGTGTGACTGAAGATTTCTCACCCGCGACTTTTATAGCATAGGTCAGATCCGGTTTAGTCCGGATTTTTAAAAACTAAAATTCGTGTCCAGACTTGTCTGCGATATTTTTAGCCACTTACGTCATTGTACTAGAAATTTTAAATTTTGTGCCAAAAGTTTTGGTGCGAGTAGGCGATACACGATTCGATCGTTTATGTGTTGTCTGGTGGATGAGGTAAACGGCATTAAGACCCTTTGCATTGAGCCTCCTCGTGTTTTAATCAGTAGAAAATACACAGAGTACAGTCCACACGCGTAACTAACAAGATCTTGTAACTGGCGCGAGTTGTAGATGAGAGGTCTGTTCGAATTCCTCTCGATACAATCGATGATCTCGGTATGTCTGGGAAAAAACCCGAAACTGTCGAAATACACAAACTGCCCCATATCGTTGTAGTAGAGGGCGACCCAGTGAGAGCCCGGTCTCCAACTCGGGTCGGTATTGATCACAAAGGCTGCGGTTTTAGTGGGATCGATATAGCGAGGTAACCGATCGCGAGCCACTACGCTAACAATGGAACACCGTCTCACAAATATGTCAGACATAAGTACGTTGAGAATATCATTCGTGTTCATTGTCGTCGTGTTTACGCTGTGTAATCTGTAAGAATCTGTCTCGTTTTAGAGATCTCCAGCACGGAATCCAGTTCCGCGTAAACTAGGACCTGTATAGGATTAGGCGTGATCTTTGCAAATTTAAGCTCAATGGCGACGGGCCCTGATTTTGTCAGCTCATATTGTTTGGCGTTCAAAAGAGACTAGGGCTTAGATCGAATGCAAAAAGAGTGTAGGCGTTCTTGAAGTCGTTATATTATATTCCGTTACCAGCGTCTGTTCCCACAAGACCCAACGCCAGCATGGACTTGAAGTAGGTGCGAGCTTACTGACCGCGGTCAAATTCGATAGATAGAGGTTTACCCCAAATACTATGACCGGCGACGGTGACGTTCAAGTAGGTAAGACCAAAGTTTTTAAAATTGAAGGGGTTAGTGTCGTAACTTCCGTTAATGCAGCCGAGTCCAGTAAGCCGAGGACTAGTCGCGTTGGTGTTTGGGTCAGGAAAAGGTTGTCTTGGGAATGAGATAACATACCTTTAGGAATGGCAAATGTTTTAATCATAACTCTCTTCATGGGGTATCGCGCATTGCCTCGTAAGAGAGCCTTTCATGAGCCAGCGAAATGGCCGAATTAACCGAGGCTTTCCTCACCAACAGGGCGGCGTAAGTGATGACACTTTTATAACCGACAGTTTTGTCGTGAGCTATTATGTTAAATACGTCCTTTGAGGGGGTCAACTTAATTTTCACGTCAACCCTGTTTAGCATGTAACGCTCCTGAGCAAAAATATCAGAGTGAAGTCGCCCTATCATATTTAGTTCATGGTTACCTCGGGCCAGATTTCGCCGAGTTTTAAGACCTATATTGGAGTCACCTTGGGTGTCATCCGCGTGTTTGGTAGTATCGGTGTAGAAGAGTGCGCTCGTGAGATAACCTTTCTTAGATTCCTTGCTATGGTTGAAAGTGGCTTCTAGGTATGCTCGAAAAGGGTAGGTGTTTTCAGAAGTTGAAATCAGAGTATCGTTGAGAGATACGTCGACTTGCGAGATTAGACTGTGGAGATAATGGTTCACAGGAGCAACTTCAGCATCAGCCGTTAAATTGTCACCGTTGAACCGCGTAACTTTTGCTCTCATATGCAGATACGTTGGAAAAATCGATGTATTAATCCGAATTTCCGCTGATGGAAAATTCTGTAAGGGCACCAGACGCCAGAGATGTCAAGGGTCCAGCTTTTCCACAAACTGGGCAGAATCAAGAGATGTCTGAGTCGGTGGAACGCTAAACAAATCTAGTCGAGAATGGAAACACTCGCAAGACTTGGGATGTACTAACGCCATATCGCTTAACCGAATATGTCCGAATAGTTTGTCCTCTTAGACTTCTTGCACGCGGAATGAGAGTGAGCGCGTCGTTTCGTCGTTTTTATTCAACTTGTCGGCATCCCAGGTGGAGCTGCTCGTCTTTTCCTTCTTCTACCGCTTCCGGTTTGTTGGCCTGTGTCGCCATCGGCCAGATGACTGATGGCTCCCTGAATTAAACGCTGACCTGATTCCTTAGCTCTTTCTTTAAACGCATCTCCAATGTTTCTTCCCGCCAATGCGCCTTGCGCGACTTGTAGTCCCGTGCCGACACCTTCTCTGAGTAATGCCTTACCGCCTGTTTTTAGCAACGGTAAAATTGCTCTTCCGATGTGTCCGAAAAAAAACTACCGATACCGCGCCCTCGCTGACTTCTACCTCCGACAAATACCGGGAGGCCGTGGCCGGCTTGATTAAAGCAACACACGTCGTATAACTTAGCATTTCGATGAAGCGGCATGTGTCTCACCATTATTCCAGATCGAAGTGCTTCCGCGCTTTGAAATGTAACATCAGTACCGACGTTCCGGTTGTAAATGGGATCACAACTCCCCTGTCGTTAGTTAAAAGAATGTCTAACCTGTCTAAGGAAAACCTGCTCAGGGGGACATAGTGCGGTTTGTCATAGATGCAAAATATGGATGTGGTGGTTTTCTCCAATATGGGAACTGCCCTCAGTAAGGGTACCAGGACATCCCCACTACTCTGGGTGATACTAGATCGCAATAGACGTACACGTTTCTAGTTTGCGTTTCCAAATTTATTTATTTCTCGCCGTGCAGGGCCACGTTAGCGTCTGTCACGCGATTCGATGGGAGGCTTAAGATCCTTTTCAATTCCTCGCTTATGGTAACCGAGGGTCCTTGTTCAAAGAGCTTAAGTATGGCCTTATTTTCGTTTTTTTAAATTAAAAAATCCCATTTTTATGGGTGGTGATTTTTCCAATATCACTTTATTTAAAGCATCGATAAAGTTATCCGCTGTCTTGTATAACCCCGGCGCCAGTTCCATTGTTACTGCTGTGTTACCAGAGGTTTCGTAACGGATCCAGATATCGCCGGGTAAGACGTTGAAATGAGTGTTTGGAAATTGTATCTCGGCCAAACCGACTTCGTAGTTTGCATTCAGTTCGATAGTTTGAGGGAGTTTGACGAAAAATTTTCCATGACTATTTTCAGGATAAATTTGCATCGACGCGTTGCTGGGGGCTGTGATGTAAAAACTCATCTTCCTTGATTCACCGTCTCGTCTCCAACTTTGGATTAGGTAGCATGTATCCCAGACAACTACTCAGGAGCGCGATCCAAATCTTTCCGTCCTGACCCTCACCGTTTCCACCCGTCAGATTAAATAAAGCCACGCCGATGACGGCATATATAATAATCATTTGGCAGAGAAAAACGATTTCCATTCGCGGAAGCAGTTTACCGAAAACAGGCCAGAGAGAGGTTCTGCTATCGTGACTGGTCCCTTCGTCGTTCTTCTTTTCTTCTCTTTCAACTACCGTACTCAGAAAAGTTTGCACGTGTTCCTCCCCCTCCATTTCGTCAGTCTCTGTATCTCGATACTTGATCGCTCAAAATCCAACTGTTAAATGATGAGTTGTAACCGAACCATTTGACTAAGTACTCTTTTTTTCCACCAACTTTCCTCTCTTCTAAGATGGCTTCTATTCGATACACCCGTTTATCGCCGACTTTCTGAAACTCTTCTGTATAAAACGACCCTTTCAACTCTTCACCAGAATCATCTTTCACAACGTAGGTTACGGGTTAGTGTTTTTGTTTACACGACTGATTGTAAACAGTTCTTCCGTCCACGATGGTGTATACCCCTTTTTGAAATTAGCTCTGGCTTGAGCTATCCTAACTCGATCACCTTCTCTATAACGTTTATTGATCGCCACTGAATGCCTATTGTCTCTCCCCGACAGTTTATTATACAACGTGTTCCAGACTCGTTCTTGATTGGTCAAGTTTACGTGGACCGGCGCCATTTTAATGCTCCTGTGATACGAATTATTGTAGTTTCTGAGTAGTGCGGATAACGCATCCACATATATCAATTTGTTCGTTTTCGTACAAATTTCCACATTTTCTCTTTTAACGTGCGGTTAAAGCGTTCTACGATCGCTGCCTTTATATCCTCGTTCTCCATAGTGAAGAAATGAACTCCATTTTTCTTGAGAAACTTTAGGAAAATTTTGTTGACGAATTCGGATCCTTTGTCCGTTGAAGATTTATCGGTTTGCGCTCGGCAAATATTTCGCTCACGGCCTCCACTAGATTTTTTGCGGTTTTCGACCGTATCGGAACCGCCCAAGCATACTTTGAAAACACGTCGATTTACGTAACGAGATACGAGTACGCATCGTTGTATCTTGTTAATTGTCTCAGATCGATCAGATCAGCCTGGAACTGATGATGCATACCACCCACGATGATGGGTCGTCTCTTAAATTTTCTAACAACGGGTTTGTGTAGAGTATAAGCATCCTGTCGACTCAGCCATTCTTTAATCTTTGCAGAGCTTAGTTTTGTACTACGCTGTAAACCACCCACACCCCCGTAGGCACCCGGTCGTTTTGGATCGTAGTAACGGCTTCTCAGCATCTTATCTACTCCTTTGGCCATGTCTCCTAGTTTGGTGTCGAAATTTTACTTTTTCTTCTTTTCCTGAGTCTGTACCTGCCCACAACTTCTTTGTGAGTGACACTTTCGTTTTCGCCCTAGGCGCGCTTGGCGCTGAGTGATAAATTTTTTCGTCGACTTCATCTTCAAGTACCGCGGTTGGTGGTGATGGTGTTGTAATCGCGTTAAGGGATGGCGGTGTCTGTGGAATGTCCACTACGCCTAGAGGTTTGTGTCTGTACTGATCGAGACGTTGCAGATACCGATGCAATGTCTGCTGATACAGTCTGGCTTTGTCGCGTGGTGACATGTCCTCTCTTTCCACGACTCGTTTCATTTGCGTATCCAGATCTCCTAGGCTCTCTTTTAGTGACTCGGGTGGCGTATATGCAGCTTGGTGGTGATTTACAGACTCTACCAGTCGAGGATCGATCAAAATCATTTTCTTGGCCATTGTTCACATGCCCAGAATACCGCTCAAGATACCCAGAAATGGTTTAATCAGAGCGCCGATAAATCCACCCTTTTGAAGAATTTGTTTTCTCTTTTTCACGGTCGTCTTTTTTCGTGCGAGAAACCTCAGGTCGTGTTTATGGCGCGGCAATAGTCTCTTCTGACCCTGCGTGAGCCGAACGTTACCTTTTAACACGTTGTGGCAGCATTCGCACTGAGTTCTTATGAGATCAGAAGACGCTGTTTTCATCCCGGCCTTTACAGCTGGTGGTTTAGCTGAGCACAGAAAACGCAACATCTCTCCGTGTCTTTTCACCGACTCCACCATGTTCTTTACTTTGGGATGTAGACTACATGATATTCTTTAGGAAAAATATTTGCACGCAGCCTTAGATGATCTGGCGTCTCTTGCCGAAGGTCAAATAATAAATACCCGCGTGGAGCCGATGTCGCATCTTTAAAACATTCTTGCACGTACGACACGCGACCGGGGTACATTTGTTTGGCCAGATTCGTAATCTGAGATCCGTCTCTCGGGTTTTTAAACAGAACTATGTAATGACTGTTGAGACTTATCGTCCGCTGTTCCTTGTTTTTGCTAAAGAGATTCTGTACTATATACACGCCGCTTATATTTATATGATGACTTCCCTGGTAAATAGTTTCGTGACCATATCGTCAGTTTCGTTCATCAGATCGTCTATGACCACCAGAAGTCTCCTATCTCCTCGCCATTGCTCCAAGTCGGGTTGCCCTTTGTTAAACTGAACACCCTTCATCGTTTCGTACATCGATTGCCACTCGCCGTAACAGTAGATTATTTCCTCAGGCGCGGGTCTGACCATTTCTGACACGTGATCGATAAATCTCCTAACAAACACACTTTTTCCGCATCCCGTCGGCCCTGCAACTAGCGCCGTAAACGGATTATTCCAGGTTGGATCTATACCTACGACTGTTGTGGTGTAGATTTATATCGTTATTTTATAACTTACGAACCTTATTTGATAACACATTAACACGATACGCGTATCGAGACCATAGGTATTGTTATTAACCTATGTTTTATTGTCTGTTGGCCACGCACCGAGACAGAGCACTCATTAGTTTACATAACAACAGTTGCAGTTGTGCTCGCGCGGGGAACAAAAATATCATTGTCTCACGGGAGAGCAGCAACGATTGGTTCATTGATCCATGTCGTACTCACCCAATACTGGAAGAATATGACTGTCCGTTCTAACGTATCGCTACTCCCTAATATGGTAGTTTCGCTTCCGGAGTGGGCGTGGTCTATAGCCGGACAACATACACTCGCCCTATTGGTAGTTAATAATGGCGCGAAAAACTGATGTACATTACATGACTCATTAACCAATTATCCCTCAATTACCCCCTTCATATCCTATACAAGTCCTATACATATATACATATATATCATTGCATCACTCTCCCGGAGGTTCCACCACTCTCCACCATGGGAAAGTTGTGGTATTTGACTATATAACTCTTGTACTTATAGGAGTAAATCTTTCCTCCTTCCTCCTTCCTCCTTCCTCTTTGTCTTTGTATCCAGGCGAGAGCCAAAACCACGGCTCCCACTACTGATGACGTCTCCAAGTTTATCGACTACATTTGTAGCTATGAAGATAACATCTTGTATATCCACTTCCTCTGTTACCTTCCTAGATCTTATTGTTTCTTTGGGTACTTATGGCCTCCACACCTCGGTTTTCTATAAACCCACAGACGCCCATTATTATCTTCTATATACTTCATCACATTCACCTTCTTGTCGTGATTCGTTTCCGTTCTCACAGTTATTGCGTCTTCGTCGCATCTGCCACGATGACCAAGATTTCCCCCAATAGATTATGTTAGGTATACCTTATGTTAAGTTTCTTTAGCCGCCGGCTTTATCGAGATTCGATCCTCTAATCTGCATTCAAGCGGGTCTTCCTATCTCTTGTCCAGAGGCACTCACTCCTTCCAACCGCTGGCCCCCTTTGAGAGAACAAAACACACCATCACCTATCATCCTCACAACCTGGATGCTGTGAAGATACTCAACCGCCATTGTACCATCCTCCACTCTGATCCCACTACTCGTCTGCTTTTTAGCGATCCCATTATGATCACCTTCAAATGCGACAGGAATTTTATATTCTGGTTAGGAGCCATCTCCCTCGGTCCGACCATCAACACTTGGGTACGGCCCCTTGTGGTCGGAACTGTATCACCTGCGCCTATGTGCTCGGTGCTGACTCTGTCTTATTCCCTAACGGACGGTTCGAGATCAAGCATAGCTTCACATGTGTGCCCCGAAACATCATTTATGCCATCATATGCCAACGATGTCATATAACTTATATTGGCGAGTCTGGAAAACGTTTAGCGGATAGATTTTGTGAATATCTTCGAGATGTTCAACAGTATACGGGCACTCCAATGTTTTCCCATTTCAATTTCTCAGACCACAAGGGCAAAGACGACATCCGTATCACAGGTATTATCCTTTGCCATTCTTGCGACCGTAGCCGATTTGCTTTGGAGAATCGTCTTATAGTCTAATTTGGTTGGCTGACCCCACGAGGCATGCATGTATCTCACTCGTACACATAGTTTCCCTTTAGTTGCTCCTTCCCTATTGTATAATCTTCTCTGCTTCCCATATTTGGGCACTTTAGTCTATCCACTATGTCATGCTATTCATAGGCCTCCTACACTAGACCCCACTGCGATACTTCGGTGGTCTTCTATACCTCTTTTGTCTGTGGTACTTACCTTTCACATGTTTTTAGTGTATCCCACTCTCAGACATCTCATTCTTTCCTCCTTTTTAGTACCTGTTATTCTTCTGTTCTATCCTTTCCCCTTTGTGTATGCACACTGACCTCGGTGTGTACTATTCTGGCTATGTGGGCGTTATGCGCACATTTTTACATATATGTGATTGTCCCTGTATGGGGGTGCATATGTATATATGTTTTCATGTGTATGAGTGTAGGTATTTATATATATATATATATATATATATATATATATATATATATATTTGTATATATATGCACATTTGTATGTGTGTGTATACATGTGTGTGGGGACTCTCAGATGCTTATAGACATTGTCAGTGTCTTTGTAGTCGGGGTAACCTAGACAGATCCCCCACTCACATATTTTAAGAACCTTTTACACATTTTTAACCCTCCGGCTAGTAGCATGGTAATTACAGAGCGCATCCGCGAATCCTTCTTTCTCATTCTGGCCACAGACCACGACACATGAAAAAAAATGTTTCGTTTCTTAAACCAGTTTCAATTATTTTGTTTTGGATGTTTCATTATTAGTTAGCTATGTATGATTAGTTTTATTTACTTACATATCTGGTTGTTCGTTTTTTCCTGCTGAAGGCCTATTAATTTTGGAACGTCGTTCAAATATTTGTTTTCTTTATCAATTACGTTAAACTTTTACCATACCATTTTTCTATTTTAAAAACTCTCACTCTCATTTAGCTTTTCTGCAGCTTCGCATTTTTATGCATTCATTTACATTTCTTTGCCTTAACCCCTGACTTATAAACATAATTCTGCGGAGGAAATCTAAATGCTATGGCCACGTCAAAAAACACAGCAGGCTGGAAGGAACAATAATTGAGGGCATGATTCCAGGATGATGCATCAGGGGAAGACAAAGAAGAAGGTGAATTCAATGCATCAAAGAGACCTTGACAACAGAAGTGGGAGATCTGGCTAGAGACAGCGATTCTTTCAATCAGGCTGTGGTGAATGCAACATTTTGTAAAGAACATGTTGCCTGATGAAGAATGGTCATTAATGGTGCTCAGAAAATAATGGGTCATATTACAGTTGTATTGTATTAAGAGGCCATTATTAATTAATTTTTGCGACCCAGAGAGACACTGAGAAGAACATTGATCAGAGAGGCAAGAGCGGCAGGAATCGGCTCCCTCAATGAGATAGCGTTTTTTGCACCGAACAGAGACAAAATGGCAAGATTTGATAAAAGATCTTTACAAGGATTCAAAACTGCTAGAATAAAATGTAGATAAGAGAAAGAGTATCTGGGTCTATGCTCTATGGGCCGGCTACGGCTCAAAAGGTCAAAAGATAGATTAGATAGATAGATTAGATATATAGATAGATAGATAGACAGACAGACAGACAGACAGACAGACAAACAGACAGACAGACAGACAGACAGACAGACAGATAGATAGATTGATAGATTGATAGATAGATAAATTGATAGATAGATTGATTGCAGGTGTCATATTCATATGATGAGTTATGCATTATTTCCTTATTCCACAAAGTGGTCTAGCAATGTGCTTCGGAGCCCATTATTTTAGCTATTTCAATTATCTCTGTAAGATATCTCAGTGCAAAATAAAGACAGGTGGAACAATATTAAAACAGGTAAATGAATTTAAATATTTGGGAACTTTGTTAACCTCAGACGGAAGATATACAAAAGAGGTGAGATGCAGAATGGCTCAGGCAAAAGCAGCTTTCCAAAAAATGAGGAAAATACTATGCAATCCATTTTTGACAATAGAAACAAGAAAAAGAGTTCTTAAATGTTATGTAGATCCAGTCTTAACATATTGATGTGAATCATGGACAATAAGACAACAGACGAGAAAATCACTGGAGTCTGCAGAAATGTGGTTTTACAGAAAAATGTTGAGAATACCATGGACAGGTAAGAAGAGTAATGAAGATGTTCTGAAAGAGGTCAAAGCAAAGAGAAAGTTAATTTCCAATATTAGGAAGAAACAATCATAATTTTTTGGCCTTGTAGTGAGACGAGAACAACTGGAATATATTGTAACAACCGGAAAAATTGAGGGACGGAGAGATAGAGGGAAGCAAAGAGAAAAAATACCAGAGAATGGCTTGGCAGAAGGTCAACAGAAATGATAAATAACTGTCGAGATCGAAAGTTGTGGAGAGACATGATCACCTACGCCAGCAGGCCCGGTACTTGATGATGATGATGATGATGATGATTATCTCTGTATTAGTCTTGAGTTCATTCAGTTGTACATAGAGTATTCTTTTCAGACATTTGTCTTCAAAAGCATTTAGCTTTCTCTCATCTCTTTTGTTGTTTTCCAGCTTTGACATTCATAGGTAAGGATTGAGATTACGTTTGAGTTGAATATTTTAAGTTTGATTTTCTTGCTTAGAATTTTTTATTGAAATATTTTGTCCAAATTAAAAAAAAAATTCGCGGCTGCTTTTGCTATCCTACTTCTGAATCTCTTTTTTTGTTTCACCTTCTTGATCTATATTACTACCAAGATATATATAGTGGTCTACTCTTTCTTTGTTTCACCTTCTTGATCTATATTACTACCAAGATATATATATATCTTGGATCCACAGTTACGCAAACCATCTCTCTTGATGAAGAAATAAACTGTCGAATTGGTAAGGCAGCTACGACCTTCGGCAAACTCACAAAAAGGGCATGGAACAACACGAAACTAACTCAAAAGACTAAACTCTTAATATATCAAACTTGTGTGCTTAGCACACTACTATATGGATCCGAAACCTGGACAACATACTCAAACCAGGAAAAAAGACTAAATGTCTTCCACATGCGATGTCTCCGCAAAATAATGCACATCAAATGGCAGGACAAAATAACCAACTTAACTGTCCTGCAACGTGCTAAGACCCTAACAATCATGTCGATGCTCAGAAGTCGAAGGCTAAGATGGCTGGGGCATGTCCAACGGATGGAAGAAAAACGCATTCCTAGGCAAATACTATATGGCGAGCTAAAACACGGAAAACGACAAATCGGCAGACCTAAACTACGATATAGAGATATCTGCAAATCATCTCTGAAAGACTTCTCCATCTGTGAAAACGACTGGCAACATCTGGCAAGTGATCGCACATCATGGAGAGCACGTATAAGGAACGGTATAACAACATTTGAGGCTGTTCTAAGACAGGACTTAGAAGAGAAGAGACTCATGAAAAAGGATGGTAAACCCTGTGGACCAGCGAGCCTGACCTGTTCATTATGTGACCGCGTGTGTTTGTCAAACATTGGTAGAATTAGTCACGAGAGAAGCTGTTCGGCAAAAACAATACCTCAAAAAAATACGCAATAGCCTCCACTAGACCGTCTGACAAGACGAAAAGGGCCATACATATATATAGTGGTCTACTCTTTCCAATGTCTGATGATTTAGATATACACTCTGGAGTATTGTTATTTTTCATTATTTTTGTTTTATCCCTGTTGATTTCAAGTCCTATTTTTTTCTGCCTTGGATGATAAGGTATCTGTGGTATTTTGCATCTTAATGATATTGTCACTTAGGAGCACTGTCATCATTTGCAAAATCTAGATCTTCCAAGTAATTCTCTTACCATTGAATGACATTATTGCCTTTCCAACATTTACTTGTTATGTAATCAATTGTACTTCCAAACATCATTGGGTATAGTATACATCCCTGTTTTACTCCTATTTCAATTCAAAACCAATCACTCATTCCCTCCTCAATGAGAATTGTACAAAAATAGCGGTCATATATGTTTTTTTATAATGTTGGTAATTGTTGGTGGTATTCCGTAATGTTTCAAGATATTTCATAAGGAAAAGGTTTCAAGATATTCTACAAAGACAATCTATGTATGCAGTCAAATGCTTTTTTTTAAAAATCAAGTAACTTGCAGATTAATGATGGTTGTTTTTCTGTGTGTTCTTCTGGTATTATCCTCCAGTGAATATTTGGTCAAGACAGCTTTTCCCCTTTCTGAATCCTGCCTGTTCTTTGCGCATAACATTATCTATAGCATCTTTAATTCTGTTCAGCATGATTCTACAGAAAACCTTGGAGGCAACAGATAAAAGCGTAATTTATTAGTTAATAATCTCCTGTTATTGCAATCTTTAAGATTGCCTTTCTTAGGTAGCTTGATAATGATCCCTTTCTTCCAGTTTGTAGAAACTTTTACTCCATCCCAAATTTCATTAAATAACTTTTTAGGTGGAATAAGTTTTGAGTATTAAATGTTTTCAGAATCTTTGCGGTTATTTTATCTGTGTTTTATTTTATCTGTGTTTTATTTTATGTGTGTTTTATTTTATCTGTGTAGCCATGTGTTTCACTGATAATTCAATTTCTATTATTGTGATTTATTTTATATTGATGTCTTGATACTGAGTTGGTGCATCTGTTTGGAACTGCATCAGATGACTGAGATGAGGTTAAGAATATCCTAGAAATGTTCTGCCCATCTGACTCTATTATTAGCACTAGAAGTTTGTAAGGTGCCATCTTTACTCACAACAGGTCCACTATTTGATGTAAAGGAGCCTTTTAGATATTTCTGTATATTATATAATACCTTGTTATTTCCTGCTTTGGAGTTTAATTCCGCCTCAACTGCCAGATTATCTAGATATGTTCTTTTATCACGTTTTTCACCTATTATCAAGGTCTTTATATGTTGCTTTGAATAGTATTTTACTTAACTCAGTCTTGACATTTAACAAGACTAGTTTGGCTTCACACCAATTTTGGATATGATTCCATCTGATATCTGAGATCCAAGCTTTTCTTTCAGCTTCCCTAAATCCAGCACTTAATTCAGCTGTTATCAACATTGCTGTGTTGTGAATATCCTCCAGTTCATCTGTATTCAATTCTTCTATTGCATCCAAAGCTTTAAAGTGGTTGTTGAGTTCTAGATTAAATTGTCCTTGATATTTTCATCTTTTAATTTGTTACTATTTATATTCTTCAAGACATGCTTCTTGTACTGACTTCTCATTTTAAGTTTAACCACCCCAATACATATGTTAAGGTCACTATTGACGACATCCCCTTTATAAGCCCTCACACCAATCAAGGAATTTTTCAATTGTCTTCTAATGCATAGATGGTCAGTTTGGTTTCTTGTTTTACCATCTGGAGATGTTGTCTTATGTATCTTTTTTATGTGGAAATAATGTTCCACCTATAACTAAGCCTACTGTTAAACATAGTTATATTAACCTTTCTCCATTCTGATTGACAGTGCCTACTCCTTCTTTCCCCATTGCCATCATAACTCCATTGTTGTCTCTTCCCACTTTGGCTTTAAAGTTGTCATTTTATAATTAATATATCATTGCTTTGGCACTTTTATTTATTAGATGTTGCAGCTTGATAGTAAAATTCATCCTTGATTTCATCTCCAATTTCATTAGTGGGCGCATGACATTGAATAATTGTTAATGTTCCATACTTGTTTTTATAACGAAAATGTATCTACTTGTCCTTCAAATTTTAAAGTTAGTGTAATCTCTTAACTTCTATTTTTTGTCCTTATTAGACTTAATTCTGGGATTTTCTGCATACATATATTTGTTATTGTTATGTTATTAACTTTTCGAGCCGTACCCGTTCCATAGGGCGTAGACCAAGATACTCCTTCTCTTATCTGAATTTTTGTTCTAGCAGTTTTCAATTCTTTTAAAGATATTTTATCAAATCTCGCCATTTGTCTCTGTTCTGTGCAAGCAGCTCTATCTCATTGAGGGAACCGAATCCTGCTGCTCTTGCCTCTCTCATCAATGTTCTTCTCAGTGTCTCTCTGGGTCTTCCTCTTTTTCTCTTATCTGTTGTTTCCCATATGAGGGCTTGCTTTGCTATTCGGTTATTGTCTCTTCTCATCACATGTCCAACATATGACCATCGTCTTTTCCTTATTACTGAAAATATTAGTGGTTGATTGGCGATTTCTCTAATTTCCTCGTTTGTTTTGAATTCGTTCCACGCTATACCAAGTATTTTCCTTAGACATTTATTTTCGAATGCGTTCAACTTTCTTTCTATATCTCTTGTTGTTTTCCAGCTTTCACACGCATACGTAAGGGTTGATAGTACATTTGATTTGAATAGCCTAAGTTTTGTGTTTGTGCTGACGAGTTTTGATTTCCACAACTTTTCAAGGCTTCTGAAAGACATTGCTGCTTTAGCTATTCTGATTCTAATTTCTTTGCGTGTATCCCCTTCTCGATCAATGTGACTTCCAAGATAGATAAAGTCATCGATCTCTTCTACTTGTTTGTTTTCCATGTATTTTTTGTCGTCTGTTGGAATTAAACTTTTCACGACTTTAGTCTTTTCATGATTGATCTCAAGCCCAATTTTGCTGGCTATTGATGATAGTTCATTTGTGTTTTCCTGCATCGTTTTTATCTGACTGCTGATGAGAACTATGTCATCAGCAAAGTCGAGGTCCTCCAAATGGTCTCCTTGTATCCATTCGATGCCTTTATTACCAGTGCAGCATTTCTTTATTATGAAGTCCATAACAATTCCAAATAATAAGGGCGATAAAATACATCCTTGTTTAACCCCAGTTTCTATTGGGAAACATTCGCTCAGTCCTTCCTCTGTTTGAACTGCACATGTGTAACCATCATACATGTCTTTGATAATATTTATGATTTTTTTATGGTAAGCCATATTGCTTCAGAATTTTTCACAAAGAATCTCTATGAATACTATCAAATGCTTTTTTGAAGTCGATGAAGTTAAGCACAAAAGGTTTTTGCTTTTCAATGGGTTCCTCCAATATAAGTCGTAGAGTGAAAATGTGGTCAAGGCAGCTTCTCCCTTTTCTAAACCCAGCCTGTTCTTCACGCATTACTGTATCTATTGAATCCTTTATTCTATTTAGGATGATTTTGCAGAATAACTTTGAGGCAACTGACAAAAGTGTCACGCCTCTCCAGTTGTTACAATCTCTAAGATTGCCCTTTTTTGGAATCTTAACAATGATTCCTTTTTTTCCATTTATGAGGCACCTTCTCTACTTTCCAAATGATGTTGAACATATTCTGGAGATGTATTAAATTATGGCTATCAATTGCCTTGATGATATCAGCTGTTAACTTATCCTCTCCAGCAGCCTTGTTATTGGTCATATGCTTTAAGGTGTTTTCTATTTCGCTCAGGGTGAAGTCATCTAAATTTACATCTAATTCTGCTGCTGGTGTTTCAGCTTCAAAATCTATTAATCTGTGGGGTAGTGGACGGTTAAGAATTTCTTTGAAGTGTTCCGCCCAACGGGCTTTTATGTCTGCGCTTGTTGTTAGCATTAATCCAGATTTGTCTAGAATTGGTGTTCCACTGGATGTATAGATGTTTGTAAGCATCTTTTGTACAGTATAAATAGTTCTGCTGTCTCCTGTAATTGCAGCTGTCTCTGCTTTCTCTGTCAAATTGTCTATATAAGCTCTTGTATCTCTTCTTGCTGAACTTTTCACTTTGTTGTCTAATTCTTTGTATGTTGCTTTTGCCAGAACCTTTCCAAGATCTGTCTTTACATTAGTCATGGCTCTCTTCGCTTCTCTTCTTTCTTTGATGTATTTCCATGTGGTATCTAAAATCCAAGCTCGCTTTTCCATTTTCTTCAGTCCAGCACTTGCTTCTGCTGCTGTCATTAGTATTTTGCTCTGTGAGTCCCACATTTCATTGATATCTAAGTCTATTTCACCGAGTGCTGTATAACAATTACTTAGCTCTATGTTAAACTTTTCCTTTATGGCTTCATCTTTAAATTTATGACTATCAATTTTATGTGTAGTTGACCTCTTTTGTTGGCTTTTAAATGTTAATCTTATTTTCCCAATGTACAGGTTGTGGTCACTATTAACATCAGGACCTCTGTATGCTCTTACATCTATTAATGATGATCTGAATTGTTGTTTAATACATAGGTGGTCAATTTGATTTGAAGTTCTATCATCAGGAGATATCCATGTTGTTTTGTGAATATTTTTGTGTGGAAATAATGTCCCACCTATAACTAAATTTTCTATTAAACATAATTCTATTAATCTTACTCCATTCTGACTTGTAGTATCACAGCCTTCTCTCCCTATTACATGTTCCACTCCTGCGTTGTCTTTTGCCACTTTGGCGTTGAAATCTTCCATTACAATTAAAAGATCGTGTTTGGGTATTTTGTTTATATGTTGTTGTAGTTGGTTATAAAAATCGTCCTTAACTTCATCATCAGCTTCGTTAGTAGGCGCATAACATTGAACAATTGAAAGTCTTCCATGTTTTGTTTTGTAGCGTGTTCGTATCAGACGGCTATTTACCGGTTCCCGTTCTAATAAACTTCTTGCAGCTATGTCTGTCATCATTATGCCTACTCCTTCGCGGTGATTTCCATCGTGCCTTCCAGAAAAAAAACTACTATTTTATTATCAATAGATCTCCTACCTGTTCCAAGCCAGCGCATTTCGCTTAATCCTAAAATATCTAGATCGTATCTATCTATCTCGCTCGCGACTTGTGTTTGTTTCGTCGGCGCGGCCATTGTTCGTACATTCCAGAATCCTATTTTTGTTGTTGTTTTAGGGCCGAAAAAACTATCACTATTATCTACTGCTAATTTACACATTCTGTATCAGGTCTACGTATCATTAACAACATCGTTTTTACGATAGCGGCTTGTTAAACCTCTGATCAACGGTTCTAGACCAAGCCGGAGACAAATTATTCCTCCATTTTGGAAACAACCGGAAACACATATATTTGGCTTTATATAAACAAGTAGACATTCTTTGTCTTTATATAGATGCACTCACATACACACAGGGAGCCGCGATAGCTCAGTGGTTAGTGAACAGGACTACAAAGGACAAGGGGTTGGGTTCGATCCCAACCGACGGCTTCCGGGTTTAACCAGCCCTAAATGGGTACCGGATTTTTTTCTGGGAAAGTAAAGCGGCACGGGCGTAATACCGACCACATTACTCAAAAAAATCATGTGCTGAAGGTCTGTAAAATGTATGGTCACTAACACCATATTCCCTATACGCCACTTGGCGTGACGGGGGCTCTTTACTTTTTTTTTTACATTTTACTCACATATAGTTTGTGTGTGAAAACAACAAAGATGTAGAGAAACAACACGAGTAGAAAATGGGTCACGGCCAACAGTGACCTCAGTGCGCGGGCAAGCACTGGTAGCATAAACAACAGCCCTTACTCTGCAACAGAACTAGCACAGCGGCAGAGGACAATGTAACATACACACAACAGTGCTAAGAGCCAAAATAATGGAGAAACAATCCCGATCATACAGACATAACGTAAATAAAATTGCAACCATAAATATTTGCGGTATCAGAGACAAAGAAGAACAATTAATCTACGCAATGATAAAAAAAAAGTAAGTACACCCGTCACGCCAAGTGGCGGCGTATAGGGAATATGGTGTTAGTGACCATAAATTTTACAGGCACATGATTTTTGGGGTAATGTGGTCGGTATTACGCCCGTGCCGCTTTACTTTCCCAGAAAAAATCCGGTACCCATTTAAGGCTGGGTGAACCTGGAAGCCGTCCGCTGGGATCGAACCCTACCCCTTGTCCTTTGCAGTCCAGTTCACTAACTACTGAGCTATCGCGGCTCCCCAATGATAAAAAGAAGAATAAAAATACTTGGAGTAGCAGACACACGACTGAAGGAGAAACAAACAAGGAAAGCGTACATGAAATAGAAATCCCATCTTGTGGCCTCTAAAGGTCTTTTCATTTGTTTTTCTATTGTCCATTCTTCGCTTCCATAGGTCAGAATTGGTTCTATATAGCATCGATGAACTCTCTTTCTCATTTCTATTGACATAGATTTGTTGCATAAGATATTTTTCATTTTCTGAAATGCTATTTTGGCCTGAGTTATTCTGCTTTTTATTTCTGTGTTGCATCTTCCATCAGATGTTATCACTGTGCCCAAGTATTTCAAACGTTGCACTTGTTTCAGATTTGTCTTGTTTATTTTTATGCTGCATGATGGTGATGATTGTTTCTTCAATATAACCATTACTTCTGTTTTCTTACTATTCAGACTGAGACCTTTCTTGACACCAACGAAGTAGCAAAACACGGAGTAGGATTCATTGTAGACCCAGAAACGTTCAAAAACATTATAGAAATAAATCAACATTCAGAAAGGATAATTACCCTAAGAGTAATAGAAAACAACGTCAATATAACATACATCCAAATATATGCACCTTGCAACAACAACGACTAAGAGAGCGAAGAATTCTACGAAACACTTAACGAAATCATAAACAAAGTAAATAAGAACGAAGATCTACTGGTGATGGGGTACTTTAACGGGAGACCAGGAAAACGCAATTATGAGAACTCCAAATATCTGGGCCCATTTGGAGATAACACAAATAGAAAGAACGAAAATGGCAACCGACTGCTTGAATTATGCAATCAACATGAATTATGCATAACTAATACTTTCTTTAAACATAAAGACTCACAAATATACACCTGGTATAAATGGAACGATAACAATTGTAAAAGTCAAATAGATTTCATCCTAGCGAGAACACAAAGGAAGAGGAAAATCAGAGACAGCAGAGCGGTACCTAACATCACAAATGATACAGACCATAAAATGGTGCTGATAACCATTCAGAAAGCAAAACAAGACAACACGAACCAATTGAAAACAAGAAAACAATCCGAAAGGACAATAAAATTAAGCCAACTTAAAACAGAAGACAAAAAGAAAGAAATAGAAAAACAACTAGAAAGCCAATTTAAACAACTACCACAACAAATAACTACAGTAGATAACGAGTGGCTCATTTTCAAAAAAACATTGACGAAAATAGCAACCGCAATATGCGGAACGAAGCAAAGGAAGAAGGAGGGAAAGATGAGCACTCAATGGTGGAATGATATAGTCAAGAACGCCATAAAAATAAAGACAAAACTATACAAAATCTGGCTAAAAACTAAAAAGCCAAGCGATTATGATATATACACAATAGAAAGAAGAAAAGTGAAGAAATTAATCAAAGAAGAAAAACATAAAGCATGGATAAAATTTAGAGAAATGATTAGTAACAATCACAAATCAGCATCCAGAGACTTCTATAGAACAATTAAAGCCATAAGACAAATGAAAGACAATTATGACCCAACTGAAATCATCAATGATAAACAAGGCCAAGCAATAACAAACAAAGCGCAAATCTTAACGAGATGGAAAGAATATTTAGAAGAGCTTTTGAATGTAGAAACAGGTCCAAAAACACACAAAAAGCAACTAATAGTTGGCGATAAAGAACCAAATATACTAATGAAAGAAATAGAAGAAACATTACGACTAGCGCCAAGAAACAAAGCCCCCGGAATCGATAACATCCCAGTAGAAATGCTAACTAACAGCAACGGGAGAGGCAGGATGTAAATGGCTACACAGAATATTCAACGCTGCATGGATACAACAGCAAGTCCCAGACGATTGGAAACAATCCATTATATTAACAAAATGGAAAAAGAAGGGCAGAAGAAGAGACTGCAACCAATATAGAGGAATATCGCTATTAAGCCACACAGGGAAGTTATATGTCAAGATAGTTGAAAAAAGATTGAGACCAATTATAGACCCACAACTAAGCAATGCTCAGATGGGCTTCAGGAGGAACAGAGGTTGCACAGATGCCCTATTTATCATAAAATAACTAGCGGAGAAAACAATAGAGCATAATAAAACACTATATACAGCTTTTATTGACCAAGAAAAGGCGTTTGATAGGGTGGACAGGGAACAACTGTGGTCCGTATTGCCCTTGTACGGAGTGAGTCACCACCTAGTAGAGATATGCAAGAGCCTCTATGAAAGTAGTCGCACTACAGTAAGATCTTCAGCAGGCTACTCTAAACACTTCACCATTAACTCCGGAGTAAGACAAGGCTGCGTGCTTTCCCCCTTACTTTTCATCACATATATGGACAATATATGCAAATTAGCATACCCGATCAAAGGAAATATACCAAAACGGATGATAACAAGCGATAACACAAAAGAGAACGAAATATACGCACCAGAAAACAACAGAAGAGAGGAAGAAATCAATGAAATACTATTTGCAGACGACCAAGTTCTGATACATGAAACAACTGAGGACCTACAAGATCATATCAACAGGCTAAACAACACTTGTAAACAATACAACATGAAGATCAACATAAGCAAAACCGAAGTAATGGCAATAGCGAGAAAGAAAGAAAAACTAAACATCATAATAGATAATACAACTTTGAAGCAAGTAGACAATTTTAAATATCTGAGTAGCACGTTAACACAAGACAATAACCAAGAGACCGAGATAGATATAAGGTGTAACAAAGCATGCCAAGTTATAGGCCAAGTATCAACACTATTGAAAAACAAAGCAATAACTACGGAAGCAAAAAGGGCAATATACAAATCAATTTTTCTACCAACTCTGTGCTATCAGTGCCAGAATTGGACCCTGGACTCTAGAACAATAAGAAAGATAACGACCGCCGAAATGAAATGTGTCAGAAGAATGACAGGAAACAGCTTAAGGGACAGAGTAAGAAACACTGACCTGAGGAAGAAACTCGAAATTGAACCAGCCATCGAATACATAAAGAAACAACAGATAAATTGGTTCGGCCACATAACAAGACAAAAATAACTAACAATGAATCAAAGAGCCATAAACAAACACTACGAAAACGCCACATTAAGAGGAAGACCGAGAAAGAGATGGATAAAGGGAATACTAGAGTCACTAGGAGGAATAACATCAGAAGAGGCCAACAGAAGAGCAAAGAATCGCAGATTGTTTCTCCCCTCGACGCCAACGGCAGCAGATGAAGGATAGAAGAAGAATAAGACTCACTCATATACATACAAGAATATGAACATATACCTCCGCTATGTTTTTTACTTGCAGGTATACCTTTGTAATTAACATCCATGCTGAAGACCATGACTTAATATTGGAGAACCAAAACTTTTCCTTTGAAATAATCAGTGGAAATGAACATGGGGAGTTTGAGATCAATCCTTCAGGCAGAGTACAAACCACTGGGCAAGGAAATCTGGATCGTGAAAGCAAAGACAGACGTGTGCTAGTTGTTGGTGCCAGAGATTCCCACGACCCGAAAGTAGTTGGTAAGAATACTCTATTCTCATTTATTTTATTCATGGAATCAGTTTAATTCTAGTCAGGTCATCCCCATGCCAGCTTCACCGCCCTTCCCTGCATTTCTCAAAGCACATGCAGACTAATTGTTCCTGTAAGGTGTTGATTATAAATACATCTGCTTTTCCCCACTGATACTCCAGATTGACCAGATCACTTTTCCACCTTTAGACTCCTCAGTCTCTCAATGTATACATCATTGCCCCACCTTTAGACTCCTCAGTCTCTCAATGTATACATCATTGTCCCACCTTTAGACTCCTCAGTCTCTCAATGTATACATCATTGCCCCACCTTTAGACTCCTCAGTCTCTCAATGTATACATCATTGCCCCACCTTTAGACTCCTCAGTCTCTCAATGTATACATCATTGTCCCACCTTTAGACTCCTCAGTCTCTCAATATATACATCATTGCCCCACCTTTAGACTCCCCAGTCTCTCAATGTATACATCATTGTCCCACCTTTAGACTCCTCAGTCTCTCAATGTATACATCATTGCCCCACCTTTAGACTCCTCAGTCTCTCAATGTATTCATCATTGCCCCACCTTTAGACTCCTCAGTCTCTCAATGTATGCATCATTGTCCCACCTTTAGACTCCTCAGTCTCTCAATGTGTACATCATTGTCCCACCTTTAGACTCATCAGTCTCTCAGTGTATACATCATTGCCCCACCTTTAGACTCATCAGTCTCTCAATGTATACATCATTGTCCCACCTTTAGACTCCTCAGTTTCTCAATGTATACATCATTGTCCCACCTTTAGACTCCTCAGTCTCTCAATGTATACATCATTGTCCCACCTTTAGATTCCCCAGTCTCTCAATGTATACATCATTGTCCCACCTTTAGACTCCTCAGTCTCTCAATGTATACATCATTGTCCCACCTTTAGACTCCTCAGTCTCTCAATGTATACATCATTGTCCCACCTTTAGACTCATCAGTCTCTCAATGTATACATCATTGCCCCACCTTTAGACTCCTCAGTCTCTCAATGTATGCATCATTGTCCCACCTTTAGACTCCTCAGTCTCTCAATGTGTACATCATTGTCCCACCTTTAGACTCACCAGTCTCTCAGTGTATACATCATTGCCCCACCTTTAGACTCCTCAGTCTCTCAATGTATACATCATTGTCCCACCTTTAGACTCCTCAGTCTCTCAATGTATACATCATTGTCCCACCTTTAGACTCCTCAGTCTCTCAATGTATACATCATTGTCCCACCTTTAGACTCCCCAGTCTCTCAATGTATACATCATTGTCCCACCTTTAGACTCCTCAGTCTCTCAATGTATACATCATTGTCCCACCCTTAGACTCCGCAGTCTCTCAATGTATACATCATTGTCCCACCTTTAGACTCCTCAGTCTCTCAATGTATACATCATTGCCCCACCTTTAGACTCATCAGTCTCTCAGTGTATACATCATTGCCCCACCCATTTTCCTCCTCCTCGCTTAAGGGATGAAGAACAAACTTGGTGATGTCTTCTTTGTCCAGAGTAAGGCCACACTTATAGCCAGATCTTTTAGCAAACTTATTTGCTATTTCATTGCTGTATACACTAGCGGCCCTGGACAGTTTACCCAGGTTAACGTGCTCGCTGTAGAGCCATCAAAGATCTTCCTCCACTCCTTCCACAGTGACTGTCTGTCAATCTTCTGTAGCGTATTTTGCGAGTCCATCACCAAGACTGTGTGAACAATGTTCTGCGCAACCAGCCATGCTATTGCCGTAAGTGATGCTTCTATCTCCACTCTCATGCTGGATACCGTATGCTACTCTTGCCAGAATCCCTAGACACTTCTCTGTCATGTTGTTATGCCACAAAACCCCAACTCTGTGCTGCCTCTAGTATACAGAACTATCCGTGTAGATGATGAGGTCCTGATGTGACAATACTTTTTTTTGATTGCGTCTCTTATTATGACTATCAGCTCCATAGGCCCAGTTGCGACACTTCCTAATGAGCTGAGAGATACTTTGGTCAGTCTCTTCTTTTTCAATATGTTACTTCTATCCAATCCTTACCAGCTTGGATGCTGTTCAGATCACATACTCTACGTATGGATTCTTCTGTCACAGTCACCCAGGATTTTTTATGCCTGAGGCACCTGCTCTTGGTCACATCCATTTCTGAATGCAAGGGATGATTTATGTTCCTTACCCTATTCAATTAATGTTCGGTAAGTCAAGTAAGTACCTCATTGAATGTATAGGTGTATCTCTGGTGCACCCAAGAACTGCCTGTTGGCCCTCATTCTGAATCCTTTCCAATCTTGCGATCTTAGCGGACAAGAGAGTGAGCATACCCAAACCATAATTCAGTTGTGAGAGCACTACAGCCTGCATGAGCGAGGATAGTAACAATTGCTGGAGGTTTGCTTTGGCCATAATCTTGATGGTACCGACACCTCTCCCTGTCTTATGAATGGCATTGGTCACGTTTTGATTGAGAGAAATGGTTCTATCAATTTCTGTCCCCAAATGCCTAATAGTCGAACTCTTCACGATTGTTACACCATTTCAGTTTATGACTGGGAGAATGTTTTCAACTTTTCTGTTGCTAAACAAAGACCACATTACGGAAGCCTTGTTTGGGTTAATGAATGCCTTGTAGTTATTGCACCCAGTTGTTATCTGATCCACTCTTTCCTGAAGTTACCTAGCCATTTTTTGCTCTACATGGCCATGTACATAAGCCATAATGTCAACTGCAAAAGCAAGAATGTGACCTGATCTGATGCTATTTAATTGCGCTACCATGGCAGTGTATTTTTTTAACAAAGCAGATGATAAGGGTATCCTTGAGGTAACCCCAGGAAAGTGAAAATTGATTTGTAGATATTTTAATGGACAATTGTCATGGAATATAGGAATACATTTCTTACAAGACATGGACCATAATGATGCTTTGAGAGAAATGTTGAAGAAGAAAAAAAAATTAGTTTTAATCTTGTCTGAAACTGATATACAGAAAATGCTTGACATTATAGTGGTTGAAAGCTATAATAAAGGCGTTAGTTTTTTTTTTTTTTTAAAGCGAAAAGACGTAATAGTTGCAGCAAAAGAATAATTTCTTAAATGCACAATTACCATAAATGGTACATATTAAAATAGATCAATGAATTCAAATACCTAGGAACAATTTTAACTTCACATGGTAGATGTGCAAGAGAAGTAAAGAACAGAATAGCTTAGACAAAGGTTGCATTCCTAATCCTAAGAATGAGAAAGATATTATGCAACCCATTTGTGTCAATTGAGGCGGGGGGGGGGAGGGATTTTTTCATTGTTATGTGATTGTTAGTGGAACCAGTCTTGGCACATGGATGTGAATCCTGTACAGTCTCACAACAGATGAGAAAAACATTGGAGACCACAGAGATGTTATTTTACAGAAGAATGTTGAGAATATCAAAAGTTCAGCTAAAAAGAGGTGTGAGGACATTATAAAAGAGGCCAAAGCAAAAAGAAAGTTTGTTTCCAACATCATGAAGAAATAATAATCACATTTTGGTCATGTAGTGAGAAGGAAACAACTGGAATATATTGTGACAACAGGAAAAATCAGAGGTAGAAGAGATTGAGGGAAACAGAGAGAAATACTACAAAGCAGCTTAAGAGTGGTCTGGCAGGAAGTCAATAACACAACTGATAAGCACCAGTTGAGATAACAAGTTGTGGAGAGATATGATCCCCTAAGCCAGCAGCCATGGCTTTTGGTGATGATGATGATGATGATGATGATGATGATGATGATGATGTTTGTAGGTAGTGTTAACTCTTTCATTAAGTTTTCAAAGAGAAATTGTGTACGTGCTTTTGTGTATTTGTGTTTGCATGCACTCACACATACATACACATATCTATACAGAGTGCTTTATTATTGTGAAGATAAGTTGAACTTCTTTGTGATCCCCAACTTTCCTTTAATTTCACATGTTCATTTTAGAAGGTTGACTTTTCTTGTGAGTTTATATTGTAATTGGTTCCCAACATTTTATTATAGTTCGTTCCGTAATTCGTGCCCACTGAGTTTATCAATTATCTCAGAAACTGTTTGATGAATTTCGGTACTTTTTTCATGCAATCTTATTTTTTCACGGACCTTAAGTCTGTTTTTTTTTCCCTACTGTCATGCATTTAGGACAGATTTTTGTTTCCTTGAGGTATATAAAAATATGATTTTCTTGGTTGTCCTAATTTTTATGAGTTTACAATACCCACATTTGTTGTAATCAATTTGTCGTTTAAAAAAGCAAATTTCACGTGCTTCTCCACATAATCTTAGTACCAGCTCGCACTTACTGCATGTCATTTGTAAGATGCGTCATTAAGAATGTTATTTTATCATTTCCGATTTCTTGCGAAATAAATCTGGAGGCGATTATTGAAAAAATATTTACTTTTAATGTATATTCCTTTATATGTGATCATTTGTAAGCTGTTGTGAAGTGACTTTTTGATTTTTAAAAATCATGAAGAGTTTAAAGTGTAAATTCATCACTATGGAAAAGGTTACCGTGTTATTGTACAGGCACTTTTGCAAGGAATCTAAAAGGGATCGGTTATATTCATCATCATCATCATCATGTGCCGTACCTGTTGACGTTGGCGATCATGTCCTTCCACAATCTTCTATCCACAGTGCATCGTATGAGTTCCGTTGTTGACTGTTTCCCATGCCATGACACCAAACTATCCAGTATTTTCTCTCTTTGTCGTCCGCGATCTCTCCTTTCTCCTGCTTTGCCAGTTGTAACCAAGCATTCCAACTTGTCTCTTTTCGTGATGTGCTCAAAAAATGTTGATTGCTTCTTTCTGATGTTTTTTAAGAGTTCCCTTTTTGTGTTGGCCTCCTTGAGAACTTTCTCATTGGTCTTTTTAGCTGTCCAGGGAACTCTCAACATTCTTCTGAGAAATCCCATCTCTGTGGCCTCTAATCGTCTTTTCATTTGTTTGTCTACCGTCCACGATTCGCTTCCATAGGTCAGAATTGGTTTTATATAGCACCGATGAACTCTCTTTCTCACTTCTATTGGCATAGAGTTGTTACATAAGATATTTTTTTTCTGAAATACTATTTTGGCCTGAGCTATTCTGCTTTTTATTTATGTGTTGCATCTTCCATCTGATGTTATCACTGTGCCCAAGTATTTCAAACGTTGCACTTGTTTCAGATTTGTCTTGTTTATTTTTATGCTGCATGATGGTGATGATTGTTTCTTCAATATAACCATTACTTCTGTTTTCTTACTATTCAGACTGAGACCTTTCTTGTTGCTTTCTTTTATTATTATATATATAGAATTTCTTGTAGCTCATTCTCTGTCTCTGCTATTAAGACTGTGTCATCCGCATATCGTAATCATCCGCATAACGTATATTACGATATATTTAAAAAAAAAAACAGAAAAAAAACACAGGCAGCTCTAAGTATAGACAGAAAGTTTTTTAATCAATGAATAGGACAGAACTTTGAATCTGCAGAGGCGACGGTCAAGCAAGGAAGAAAAATAAAAGTTGATGATTTTGACGAAGATTAGATATATTATATTGAAAATCAACTAGTTACACTGCGCATCCCCTGCACCTTCTTTCAATTCCGAACGTATGGACTTTGTCCCTCCTTCGGAAATCCTTGAAACGAAGTCGAGAGGGGGATAGTGCGACTGGGTAAAGCACTATCTCCATATCCTGTGCCCAGGCAGAGTAGGCAAAGTGAATTGCCTTTGTGGATCTCACAAAGGCATTCGACACAGTAAACAGAGATGGTCTCTACAAGGTGTTAGAAGGCATAGGCTGCCCTCCTAAATTACTTAGGCTGATAATTTCCTTCCATGAAGACATGAATGGCAAAGTCCATTTTGATGGGAGTCCATCAGAGAATTTCAAAGTCAACAAAGGAGTGAAACAGGGATGTGTCCTCGCCCCCACCCTTTTTGGTATATTTTTTGCTGCCCTCCTAAATTACACCTTCGAAAACAGCTCAGGAGATATTTACATTCGCACTAGACCAGATGGCTCACTGTTCAACCTAGCACGACTAAGAGCAAAAACCAAAACAAATGTTGCCCTACTTAAAGAATTTGTATTTGCTGACGATGCAGCCCTAGTCGCTCATAGTGAGGCCACCCTACAGTCGCTGATCAACAACCTGGATAAAGCATGCGACCTTTTTTCACTGTCAATTAATGTTCAGAAGACAGTAATACTAAATCAAGGTGACTTCAAACCTATATCTATTACTCTAAAAGACTGCCCACTAGAATCAGTACAGAAATTTACATATCTTGGATCCACAGTTACGCAAACCATCTCTCTTGATGAAGAAATAAACTGTCGAATTGGTAAGGCAGCTACGACCTTCGGCAAACTCACAAAAAGGGCATGGAACAACACGAAACTAACTCAAAAGACTAAACTCTTAATATATCAAACTTGTGTGCTTAGCACACTACTATATGGATCCGAAACCTGGACAACATACTCAAACCAGGAAAAAAGACTAAATGTCTTCCACATGCGATGTCTCCGCAAAATAATGCACATCAAATGGCAGGACAAAATAACCAACTTAACTGTCCTGCAACGTGCTAAGACCCTAACAATCATGTCGATGCTCAGAAGTCGAAGGCTAAGATGGCTGGGGCATGTCCAACGGATGGAAGAAAAACGCATTCCTAGGCAAATACTATATGGCGAGCTAAAACACGGAAAACGACAAATCGGCAGACCTAAACTACGATATAGAGATATCTGCAAATCATCTCTGAAAGACTTCTCCATCTGTGAAAACGACTGGCAACATCTGGCAAGTGATCGCACATCATGGAGAGCACGTATAAGGAACGGTATAACAACATTTGAGACTGTTCTAAGACAGGACTTAGAAGAGAAGAGACTCATGAAAAAGGATGGTAAACCCTGTGGACCAGCGAGCCTGACCTGTTCATTATGTGACCGCGTGTGTTTGTCAAACATTGGTAGAATTAGCCACGAGAGAAGCTGTTCGGCAAAAACAATACCTCAAAAAAATACGCAATAGCCTCCACTAGACCGTCTGACAAGACGAAAAGGGCCATATATACACTGCGCAAACTTAAAGTTCGACTGCAAATAGAATGTGATATTGAAATCTCAAAAACTACTCGGTGGAACATCGTAAGAGGCATTGGTTTCACTTTTTAAAAAATCTGCTAGTGGTAGAAATATTGTTTGTGAAAAACCACACCTGATTGCTGCCCGAAGCAAATACCCGAGGCAGGTCCGTGAGCGACGAATGCAAAACAACGATATAGTATATTTGGATGCAACGTGGGTTGATGCTCATCATACATATATGAGAAAGAATGGCAATCATTTGACAAAGAAAATAAAAGAAGCATTCCCAGCAGCAAAGGACAACACATTGTATTAGTACTTACTGGCAGTATGGAGAATGGCCTTGTTAATGACGCACAACTTATTTTTCAATCAGTCTACAGATGGTAGGGACTACCACAATGAAATTAATTGACACATTTTCAAAGACTGGATAGAGAACACACTACTCCCCATTCTGGATAGAACTTCATGCCTTGTAATGGATAATGCATCCTATCATACTGCGGTAACGATCTATCTATCTATAGACCTTTCGAGCCGTAGCCGGCCCATAGGGCATAGACCCAGATATTCTTTCTCTTATCTAAATTTTTATTCTAGCTGTTTTCAATCCTTCAAATATATTTTATGAAATCTCGCAATTTGTCTCTGTTCTGTGCAAGCAACTTTATCTCATTGAGGGAGCTGATTCCTGCTGCTCTTGCCTCTCTGATCAATGTTCTTCTAAGTGTCTCTCTGGGTAGGCCTCTTTTCCTCTTACCTATTGTTTCCCACATGAGGGCTTGCTTTGTTATTCGGTTATTATCTCACCTCACCACATGTCCAATATATGACCATCGTCTTTTCTTTATTACCGAAGATATTAGTGTTTGATTGGCGATTTCTCTAATTTCCTCGTTTGTTTTGAATTCGTTCCACGCTATACCAAATAGTTTTCTTAGATATTTATTTTCGAATGCGTTCAACTTTGTTTCTATGTCTCTTGTTGTTTTCCATATCTCATATGCATACATACAAGTTGACAGTTGATTTGAATAGTTTAAGTTTTGTGTTTGTGCTGATGAGTTTTGATTTCCACAACTTTTCAAGGCTTCTGAAAGACATTGCTGCTTTCATCATCATCATCGAGTTCCGTCTCCGCAACGAAGGATGGCTACCATGGAGCGCCATTTAGCTTTGTCTCTTGCTTATATGGTGCAGGTTGACATTGGCTGATTTGTCCATCTTTTGATGTTACTTGTCCATGTTAGCCTTGGTCTGCCTCTGCCTCTTTTACCTTGTATTTTCCCCTCCAGGATTACTTTTAGTAGGCTGTTGTGTCTTTTAACATGGCCCAAAAATCGCATTTGTCTTGTTTGAATTGTGCTTAGTAGTTCTCTTTTCATTTTTAGTTGTTTTAAGACTTCATCGTTTGTTTTCTTTTCCTTCCACCCAATTCTACCTTTTCTTCTATATATCCAAAGGCTTCAATTCTCTGTTCTGTTTTCTTGTATAATGTCCATATTTCTGCACCATATAGGAATATTGAGAAGATGTAACATTTTGCTATTCTTAGTTTTAGCCCTGGTGTTATTTGTTTTGATGTTAGTATGTACTTCATGACATTAAAATTACGTTTTGCCATTCCTATTCTTTTGTTTATTTCAGCTGTACATTTTCCATCACTGGTTACAGTATGTCCAAGGTAGTTGTAGTTCTGAACTGTCTCCAGGTCTATTCCTTCAATTTTGATATCCATTTGTCGGTTTTGAGTATTTTCTTTGTTTATGATCATAGTGTTAGTCTTTTTGATATTCATTCTTTGCTGCTTTAGCTATTCTGATTCTAATTTCTTTACTTGTATCCCCTTCCCGATCAATGTGACTTCCAAGATAGATAAAGTGGTCAATCTCTTCCTCTGCTTTGTTTTCCATGTATATCCTGTTATCTGTTTTTTATGGCTTTAGTCTTTTCATGATTGATCTCAAGTCCAATTTTACTGGCTTTTGATGATAGTTCATTTGTGTTTTCCTGCATCGTGTTTATTTGACTGTTGATGAGAACTATGTCATTAGCAAAGCCGAGGTCTTCCAAATAGTCTTTTGTATCCATGTGATGCCTTTATTACCAGTGCAGCATTTCTTCATTATGAAGTCCATAACAACTCCAAATAACAAGGGCGATAAAATACATCCTTGTTTAACCCCAGTTTCTATTGGAAAACATTCGCTTAGTCCTTCCTCTGTTCGAACTGCACATGCGTAGCCATTATACATGTCTGATAATATTTATGATTTTTTATGGTAAGTATGGTAAGCCATATTGCTTCACAATTTTCCATAACAAATCTCTATGAATGCTGTCGAGTGCTTTTTTGAAGTCGATGAAGTTAAGTACCCTTTTCAATGTGATACGGATACGTCTTTGACTTGCACTGTTAGAAAATAAACGTAATTTACATTAAAATCTATAACAAATAAAAGTTGATTACATTTCAAGGAAAGATTAATTGCCTTAGGCTGATGTTAAAGAAAATTAGAACAATAGATTCAGTGAATGATAAAACTGAAAAATATTATCAGGAAATGACAAATTGACAAAAATGTGATCAATAAATGTGTTACAAAAGAAAAAGCAAAAAAATGCTATAAAAATAAATTATATTGTGACACAAGAAATAATATTAAAATGTCTAATCATTTGCTTCATTTTAAACATGTTTCTTAAAATGTTGTACATATTTAATTCTTTAAGATAGTTAATTCTGCATTCTGGTCATTCCTTTAAAAAATGTGTGATGGCAGGTAGAGGATCTCAATTGTAGAGACAATGGCTGTGATCTCTGAATAGTATAGTTGCTGCCGTCCTTGAGTTGATTGGGGTCCGTCATGTTATCTTAGTCCATTAGAGACAAGTGATAAATAAGCTTATTTATTTTTACTTTATAGCTTTTATATTGTAAAATTTAAAATAAAATGTGCATGCTTTTGAATAATAGCATTTAGTATTTTTTATAATTATTTTCATGTTTTGTATCACTCATGGTCCATGATAGCTGTGGCACTTAACAACTGCAGATGATAAGAGGTTGTTATATACAAATACAAGATTCACACAATTATAAACAACTTACTAAAGAGACAGACATCATCCATGTAGTCATTGGTACATCTGCAAGCTACATGAGACCACCTGTCCACACAAACACCACTGTTGTGGCACAAATGTTCTTTATCACTGCACAAGTCTCTGAACTGTCTTCTAGGACATGTGTCCATAATACCATGCAAGTGTGCTAGTAAAATATGTTTATCTTGAAGGTCATTCATCAAAAGTGATCTACCATTGATGGACACACTATGTAAGCATCTTTGGAAGTCATGTGTTGAGATAAGTCCCTTGTGCTCCAGAATGTCATGAAAGTCTTTAATGCCACCAACACTGACATACCTGCCTTGGACATTGGGATTGCTAAAACAGCAAACAAAGTATTTTCATTATGGCATTTACTGACAAATAAATTTAACAGTTTAATACTTAATTCTTTTCTATGTGGTATGGTTTCTCCTTGTTAAATGACACAGTCAATATTAAGATTTATAAGCATCCAGTGCTTCCTTCCTTTGCCATGTCCATTTATTTTTTATGTGATTAAACAAGAAAAAACAACTGAACAATGAATGACACTACTGAAAGCCTTGTTCTTTAAGGAACCCTACATTGTTCCTTAAAGAATAAGGAATTAAAGATAAATTCGCAGTCACAATATCAAACAAACACCAAGTCCTCCAACAACTAGAAAATACAATAAATATAGAAGATCATTGGAAACAGGTAAAAGATATATGGAAAGAGACATGCGAAGAAACACTAGGGAAAAGAGAACGCCAGAATAAGGCATGGATGACAGCAGAGAGCCTGGACAAAATTAAAGAAAGAAAGAACAAGAAAGCAGACATAAATAAAAGCAAAACGAGAAGTAATAAAGCCAAGACACAGGAAGCTTACACAGATGTGAACAAAGAAGTGAGAAGATGCATTAAGAGGGATAAGAGGAAATATATAGACGAACTAGCTAAAGAGGCAGAAGAAGCAGCAAATAAAAGGAATATGAAAGAACTGTACAACAGCACAAAGAAATTAAGTGGTAAATACAAACAGATCAATGCATTTATTAAAGATAAGAAAGGAAATCTGCTTAGTAATATAAGGGAACAAATGGAGAGGTGGAAAGAGCACTTTGAAGAACTTTTGAATAGACCCGGCTCAAATAATCCTCCAGATATACTACCAACAGAAGAAGAGTTACACGTTAACTGTGGAAAACCAAGCATAGAAGAAATAATGAAAGCCATCAAACTATTAAAAAATGGTAAAGCCACAGGACCAGATGAAATTCCTTCAGAAGCCATCAAAGCAGATACTAACATCTCTAACAAGATATTACATAATCTATTGATAAAATTTGGGAGAGGGAAGAAATACCTAAAGACTGGAAAGAAGGTAAAATTATCAAACTACCAAATAAAGGAAGTTTACAGGAGTGCACAAATTATAGGGGAATTATGCTACTATCAGTGCCGGAAAAATATTAAGCAGAATCATTCTGGAGAGACTAAACGAGGCCATAGAGAAACATTTGAGAGATGAACAAGCAGGTTTTAGGAAGAACAGATCATGTGCTGATCAAATAACTACTCTACGTATAATAGTTGAACAAAGTTTAGAACTAAAATTCCCACTTTATATTGGATTCATAGATTACGAAAAGGCATTTGATAGTTTAGACAGAAGAATGCTTTGGAAGTTGCTGAGTTATTACGGAATCCCCATACAGTTTATTAACCTGATAAAAACAATGTATGAAGGAACGAAATGTAGTGTGGTGCATGAAAGACAGATTACAGAAGCATTTGAAATAAGAACAGGAGTAAGGCAGGGATGCCTTCTGTCTCCATTTCTCTTTCTACTGGCCATGAAAATAACTCAAAACAACAGAAATGGGATCCAGTGGTCACTGACCAAACAACTTGATGACTTAGACTTTGCTGATGACATAGCTCTCCTATCACACAACCATTAAAAGATACAAGATAAAATGAGCACACTTGATGAGAGATCACAACAGCTAGGACTGAAAATAAATAGAGTTAAGACCAAAATTATGAGAATTAACACAGTTGGCAATCTTCTTCTACTCCTTTCCTCTTTTCACTGATACCTAAAAGGTGTCGTGGTTTATATCATTTGTCGTTCTTGAGCTGCTCGAACTGTCTGAATTAGTGATTGTCCTTTATTGTTACATGTCTCTGTCACTGCATCTATCCATCTTCTTCTGGATCTTCCTCTTGGTGTTTTTCCATGCATTCTCGAGAAGAACGCCCTTGATGGTGATTGGTAAAGGTACATTCTGACCAGGTGGCCAAACCATTTAATTTGTTGTTGTTCTATATATTCTTGGCAGGGTTTAGTTCCTACCATTTTTCTTATGGTTTCATTTGGTATTCTATCTCTTCTACACACACAGTTGGCAATAACCAAAGAAAAATAGAAGTACCTCTATTAGACCACAATCTTACATATATCTGGGTATTAATATAGATAAAGAAGGAGGAACCGAAAATGATACCAAAATAAGGATATCAAAAGCAAGAGGGGCATTCGTTGCACTGGGAAACATATGGAAATCCAAAGAAATTAGGTTAAATTTAAAAAATAAAAATGTCCAACTCCAATGTTAAGTCAGTACTATTATATGGTTGATAAACATGGAGAACAACAAAAATTAAAATCATGAAGATACAGACCTACATTAATGGATACTTGCGCAGAATAAAAGGGTGGAAATGGCAGGAGAAAATCATTAACATAGAATTATGGAAAACTACTAGTCAAATACCAGTGAATCGAGAGATACAACTAAGACAATGAAGCTGGATGGGACACACACTGTGGAAGCCAACTGAGAGTATTACACAACATGCCCTTTTATGGAATCCCCAAAGAAAAAGACAAAGAAAATAATCAAAATATTCTCTGAGAAGACAGATGGAAGCAGAGATCAAGATGATGGAGAAGACATGGAATGAACTTAAAAGAATGGCAAGAAACAGAACGGATTGGAAAGTGTTTGTTGAAGACTTATGCTCCACAAAGGTAGAAGAAGAAGACGGCAAAATCTAATGTTTAGAGCACACGGTTTGATATTTTCCTAAAATTATATAGCAAGAAACGATTTGTGCAAAATTCAAACTACGTTTGTACATAATTATTATAACCTCTCAAAGTCGGTAAAAAAATAAGATTGCATGAAAAAATTACTGAAATTCATGTTTCCAAGATAACTGATAAACTCTGTGGGCATGGATTACAAAACGAACTATAGTTGTGTTTTCGCAAACAAAATTATACTACCTGTTATCATAGCTCCAAAAATGAGATATGATATAATTTATTTTATCTTTCTTTGTTTCTTCACTTCCTCTTGCACCTTTTCGGATGTCGAGGGAGATACAAAGTTTTGGTTCTCACCCCTTTTGGCAGCTTCACTCATTGTCAATTGATGCTGTTGTAATGTTTCTTTGATGTTGTCTGTCCTTCTTACTCTGGGTCTTGGTCTTCTCTCTCCTTCTCTTTTTATATATGCGTTGTATGGTAAGTAGTCACGTGGTTTTCTTTCTAGATTGGGAAACCAGTTTATTTGTTGTTTCTGTATTGGGTGGGACATAATAATTTGCCTAAATTATACCTTTCTTCATGTTCATTTATTCTCATTTTTTGTTTTGAGAGAATGACTAGTGCTCACTCTCTGGCGGTCTTCACCATTGTCATTTGACATTGTTGTCTTTGATTTTGTCACTCCATCATTCTCAGGGTCTGCTTCAGTTCAACAGGTGAGATAAAAGTATAAAGAAAGTGCTGCGGTTGCCATCAATTATCACCATCATAAAACTGCAACCGTATCGTTTTCTGTATAGATATATATATATATATATATATATATATATATATATATATATATATATATTTATATCACTCTTATCATCAGCTTTACAGTAGTACACAACATTTGTATGTCTATTCCCTTCACTTGGGCTCACATTTTTCCTCTTCTTGTATAAACATTGGTCTTAGTATGTTGTTCAAGATTGAACCCATACTGAATCTCTTTTTTTTCTATTTCTCATTTTTTATTTTTGTCCTTACTGATCATTCCAACACCATTCTCCAAACATGTCATTTCTGTTATGAGTAACTTCTGCTTCACTTGCCATGATTAATCACTGCTAGCAAGTGGAGATGAAAATGCTTTCAATGATTTGTTAAGATGTTTCTTTGCTGCGGAAGGCATTGTTTTGTGCTGTTGGAGAGGAATAAGTTGTTCCAGTTTTTTTTAATGCTTTGGATGTAAATGTCTCTATTCATTTTATCATATTTGAAAAATATTCCAAGTCCATGGGGGACTGGTTGGCAAGACGCCGGCCTCGGGACAGAGAGGTTGTGGGTTCAATTCTCGGCTACACCTGTTGGGATTTTTATTTCTGATTTCTCTCTGCGACAACCACCCCTAGTCTCAGCAGCGAGAGTAGTAGAATGCGGTGTTTTGAATCAGAGTTGGATACAAAGATAAAGAGTAAAATACCCTGCGACGTCCAGTACCCTTTAAGTACAAGAGTTATATAGTAGGATACCACCACTTTTCCATGGTGGAAGGTGGTGGAACCTCCGGGAGAGTGATGCCATGATATATATGTATATATGAATAGGACTTGTATAGTACATGAAGGGGGATTGGTAGTTGAGGGATAATTGGTTAATGAGTCATGTAATGGACATCAGTTTTTCGCGCCATTATCAACTTCCAATAGGAGCTAGTGTGTGTGTTGTCCGGCTATAGACCACGCCCGCTCCGGAGTGAAACTACCATATTAGAGAGTAGTGATACGTTAGTTATTTCATAGATATGGTGAGCATATATACATATAATAGTAATAAAGTAATAGTTATTATATCTACGTGGACGTAAAGAGACCGTATTTAAGATAGATACGGACCATAATCAGGTGTATATACATATATATAATGACAAATCTCGGTGACGACATGAACGAACAGTAAATATTCTCCCACGCTTTCGTGAGTACGACATGGATCAATTCCGCTCGCCCATGAGACAACTGATTTTATTTTCCAGCGGAGCAGAACTGCAACAGGTTTTTATGAAAAAAAGGCGCGTACACGATTTAATATATTCATTCGACCGGCGTAGGTCACTCAGTCAACCACAGTGTTAACACTGCTAGATAGGTTCCATATCTGTAAATTATTAACAGATTCCGTGAACACTCTCAACGTTTCTATTTAGCGAGCTGAGCCTGGAGAATACTCGCCCACATCTAGGACAATTGTATCAATTATCAGCCAACGTGGTCCTTTAGGCTACCTCTCCAAAAGAGAGAGGAAAAAAATATATATAAAGCAACTAGCTAGAATAACTGAAAGCAATACGCTAATTGGGAAGAGCACTATGGATGTTAGTGAGCAGATTATTTTACAAAAAACCGGCCGCAAGGTTAGCATGTCTTATCTTATTCTCTCTCCATCGATTATTTTTTAGGATATTGTTAAGATACTCTAACTTTTTAAAATTTAAAATTACTTTAGGTGACGTTTGCCGAAGAGTTGGTGACAGTCCATCATTTGGATGATCTTACAGAGGATAGACGCTCAACGTGGATGCAGGTTGCCTGTGACAGGCACAGATTTGCGAGAAGAATAGTAACAACGGCATTAGTTAAAGAGCCTATTCTTCAACCGCTAACGTCAAAATCAGGATAAATAGCGTCTCTTCCAAAAATCGAGAAGAACATTAGAGATGTAATAAGTAAAACGAACAAAAAACCGCAACTTCTAAAACTATCAAACGTGCGATAAACCTATTAGGCCAACAACTCCATGCTGCAATTGATAAACTACCAGTCATACACAACGCGTTTGTTTTTAATTTAAATTTTTTTTTTTTATTTTTCACCAAGCGAAAAACCTACGATACTCCCTTAACGATTCTGACGTGAACGCTAGACTCGCGATATAGCAGTTTGCAACCGATGCTTCCAACTGCATCGTAGAAAAACTACAACATGGATATTCTCACAGGGCGGATATTTTCTATTAAAATGTTTGCAAAATATATATAAATTTTGCTCACATAATATAATATATATATATATATTTTGCTCACAATATATAATATATATATATATATAATTTATATATATATATATATATATATTATATATATATATATATATATAAATATAATAAAAATGTTGGTTTTTATAAAGAAAAAAGTGTCTGTTTTTTTGTTATACATTATTCTTATCAGCTTAATAAACTTTGTGGGAATCCGTAGTGGCTCAGCAACTTCCAATCCATTCCTCTGTCTAAGCTATCAAATACCTTTTCGTAATCATTGTTCAACTGTTATACGTAGAGTAGTTATGTGATCACCACATGATCTGTTCTTCCTAAAAAATGCGTGTGCGTCTCTCAAATGTTTCTCACACTGTACACTCCTGTAAACTTCCTTTCTAATGGTAGTTGATCATATAACCTTCTTCCGTCTCCCAAATTTTATCTAATAGATTATGTAACATCGTGGTAGAGGACGTTAATATTCCGAAGGAATTTCATCTGGTCCTGTGGCTTTACCATTTTTAAAAAATAACTTCTGCTGGTAGTATATCTTGAGGATTATTTGAGCCGGGTCTGTTCCAAAAGTTCGTCAAAGTGCTATTTCCATCTCTCCAGGTGTTCCCTTATAGTACTAAGCAGATTTCCTGTCTTATCTCTAATAAAGGCAGCGATCTGTTCACATTTTCCACATAATTTTCTGTGTACGATTGCACAGTGCTTTCATATTCCCTTTATTTGCTGCTTCCTCTACCTCTTTAGCTAGATTATCTATATATTTCCTCTGGCCTCTTAATATCTCCAGAATAATTCTGTGTAATATATTTCTTGGCACTGATAACGTCTACCATGGAGCGCCATTATGCTCTGTCTCTTTCTGTGATGATGCAGATTGTCATAGACTGACGTGTTCATCTTTTGATGTTACTCGTCCATGTTTGTCGTGGTCTGCCTCCGCCTCTTTACCTTGTATTTTCCCCAACAGGATTACTTTTAGTATGCCGTTGAGTCTTTTAACATGTACCAAAAATCGCATTTGTCGTGTATGAATTGTGCTTAGTAGTTCTATTTTCATTTTTAGTTGTTTTAAGACTTCATTGTTTGTTTTCTTCTCTTTCCATCCAATTCTACATATTCTTCTATATACCACATATCAAAGGCTTCAGTTTTCTGTTCTGTTTTCTTGTCTAATGTCCCTGTTTATGCACCATATAGGAATGTTGAGAAGACAACATTTTGCTATTCTTAGTTTTAGCCCTGATCGTATTTGCTTTGATGTTAGTATATTTTTTCATGACATTAACGTTATTTTTCACCATTCATATTCTTTTATTTCAGTTTTACATTTTCCATTACTGGTTATAGTATGTCCAAGGTAGTTGTAGTTCTGAACTATCTCCAGGTCTATTCCTTCAATTTTGATATCCACTTGCTGGTTTTGAATATTTTCTTTGTTTATTGTCAGAGTTTTACTTTCTTTTGATATTCATATCTAATCCATATTGATTTTTTTTCCTTGTCATGTTTAATTCATTAAGTAATGTTGTAGATCTTTATGATTTTCTGGTACTAATACAGTATCATCAGCATATTTTAGGTTAATGATCATCTTTCCATTAATGTTTATGTATGGCATTTATGTGATGTTTTAAAGATTTTCTCGTATGTAGAGATCTCCTCCCACGCAGATGATGTTGTCCTACGTGTCAAATATTGTTAACGATCCTGAAAAACCAGTCATCGAGGTGGCATTGTCGGCAGGCTTTAAGATATCAATGTCGAATTCTGATATTGACAAATACATATCGCTCCCAATATATCAGTATAGATCTGTCTGACATCATATGGAAGAATATCTAAAGCGTCATCGTCAACTGTTAGTTTTCTTCTTTTCGCAGAACATCCAGTTTCCACTCGATGTGATAGCTCGTTTGTGTGACGCCGATGAAGAAGTAGAAGGAGTCTGTATGGGGAACGATGAATACTGCTGTAGTTCGTATGTAAATTGTCGCTACTATTAAACGACGAACTGTAATGAGGCCGTATGGGATAGTGGTAGCGATACAGGTAGTGATACTGCATTTGTGGTTTTCTAGATGTTTTTTTCTTTAGATTGTTGAGGTGCATTTGCACACGAAATATCACCAATAGTTTTGTTTTCACTAGCAGAAAATCACTATAGACTCCCCCCCCCCTTCCACAGATCCTCATTACTTATCTTATATCCGAACTTATCTTGGAACTAGTTTCCTGACTTATTTGTGACACTGGTGACTTCCTACCGCTGAGAGGTATATTCACGAGGCATAGTTTAAGAGCTGTTGAACCGGGCTCTGTTCAATATTGGACATTCAGATGAGTCGAGAATCAAGGCTGAATCCATAATGACTGAGCTACTTGAAACACTGAGATATGCTGTTGGTGACACATGTGAAAAAAGATGATGTCGTTGTTGTCGAAACATCACGATGGCTGAGTGAACATGTTGTTGACATGACAGATACTGTTGTCGTTATTGATGCTGACAACACAGTTTTTTTCGGTGAAGAGTATGTCAAGGATTGTATCTCCACATCAACCGACGACATGGTTAAAACATGTAGCCGGTGGCTCTGGTGTACGACTCGTTATGACAGAGGTTGACACACTCACAGAGTTTGTAGTGTCAACATAAGAACATACCCAGATTTGTCAACGCATCAGAGATTGTAAGATCAGCACAGTTGACATGTTCATGTGCCTCAACACACACTCGATTGTAATGTCTCTGCTCTACATGTAATATCGGTGTTCTTGTAGTCGACACTGGTGTGGTGTGATCGTTCAAGATGTCATAGATGTCGACACACTAGGCTGTAATGTCGGTGATACACGTGATGCTATTGGTGTCGGGAGAATACAATTTGTAATGTAGATAATACCTGTCTTGAGTGTCAAATTCGGTTAACGATCCTGAAAAAATACATGATGATTGTCTACGTCCGTTGGTATGGTACATGCTAATCATGGTCTTATAACAATATTCCTCACACCTCGAGGATTCCGTCATCATGTCTTTTTTCAGGAGCGTTAACCAAATTTGACACTCAAGACAGGTATTATCTACCTGGAAGGAGATCTCTACATACCATACCTAGACCGTTCGATGACAACACGGCTTCCGTGATTTACAGGCTCATCATCCTCCGGTCAAAGGGGATGTAAAAACATCGAGCTCAATCAAAGCCTAGGATATGTTTGACGCGATGATCACCTAGATGTCGAATTTCATTCCAAGAAATCTTACTTAAACATTACAATGAGGGTGAAGGACAGTGTTCAGGTATTTGTCAATGTCAAAGTTCGACATTGATTTCTTCAAGCCTGTCGACAATGCCACCTCGATGACTGGTTTTTCATGATCGTCAACAATATTTGACACTTAGGACAAGTATCATCTGAGTGGGAAGAGATCTCTACATACCATACCTTGACTCGGAACAGCCACACACACAAAATTGATCTCCAAGAATTACAGATCCATCAGCCTTCTCCCTTGTGTAGGAACTGCTGGAAAAGGCGATCATTTGCAGGTGTATCTGCAAGATTGAAATCTCTTCGCTTCAACACATCTAGGATACAACCAAATTGAGGGTCAGATGATATATCTCACACACAACACAGACAGTTCCGATATTGTATAGGAAAGTCCCATGCAGACACCAGTCACATCACAAGCAACATTTTCAGTGACACCTCTCTCAACACAAACTTTACATTACTTACACCAGAACCACTAGCTACAAGATTGTACCACGTCGTGCACTTACGCAGAGATACTATGTTTCAACTACCTCTGTCTGTCATGACATTACGATCCTTCGCATGTTCATTACCAAAAGAGAACTCTGTTGCCAGCACAATTAACAACAACAGTATCTGTCATTTCAACAACATGTTCACTCGTTCACACAACATGTTTCGACAACAACACCATCATCTTTTTCACATCAACCAACAGCACATCCCAGTGTTTCGACTAGCACGGTAATTATGGATTCTGTTTTGATTTTGGTCTCATCTGAATATCCAATATTGAAAAGAGCCCGTTCAACAGCTGTTAAACTTTCTCAACTTTTCAACAACAACAAAAATACAAAACAAAACAAAAATTATCGACGTCACTCGTAACGCTGTCTGTGAGTTTATCAGAGATTACGGTGTCAGATAAATATATTGTTGTTGATCCCTCGTATCACCATATCAATAGTTCCCAGTTTTAAAGGATGACTGAGATAAATAATTTATACTGCGGGCAAACAGCGATAATAAAGTATAACAAAGAGAACTCGATACCTATTTTAAATAAAGAGGAGTAAAACATGGATGCATCCTATTAACATGCTTGTGCAATATATACACCGAGAAAATCTTTAAAACATCACATAAATGCCATACCTAATCATTAATGGAAAGATGATCATTAACCTAAAATATGCTGATGATACTGTATTAGTACCAGAAAATCATAAAGATCTACAACATTACTTAATGAATTAAACATGACAAGCAAAAAAAAAATAATTAATAAATCAATATGGATTAGATATGAATATCAAAAGAAAGTAAAACTATGACAATAAACAAAGAAAATATTCAAAACCAGCAAGTGGATATCAAAATTGAAGGAATAGACCTGGAGACTAGTTCAGAACTACAACTACATTGGACATACTATAACCAGTAATGTAAAAAGCATTATGGCGCTCCATGGTAGCCGTTATCAGTGTCAAGAAATATATTACTCAGAATCATTCTGGAGATATTAAAAGGCCAGAGGAAATATATAGATGATCTAGCTAAAGAGGTAGAGGAAGCAGCAAATAAAGGGAATATGAAAGCACTGTGCAACCGTACACAGAAAATTATGTGGAAAATGTGAACAGATCGCTGCCTTTATTAGAGATAAGACAGGAAATCTGCTTAGTACTATAAGGGAACACCTGGAGAGATGGAAATAGCACTTTGAAGAACGTTTGGAACAGACCCGGCTCAAATAATCCTCAAGATATACTACCAGCAGAAGTTATTTTTTTAAAATGATAAAGCCACAGGACCAGATGAAATTCCTTCGGAATATTAACATCCTCTACCATGATGTTACATAATCTATTAGATAAAATTTGGGAGACGGAAGAAGGTTATATGATCAACTACCATTAGAAAGGAAGTTTACAGGAGTGTACAGATTATATGGGAATTATGCTGCTATTAGTGCCAGGATGAATAAAAAATTAAGTATATTTATTCTGGAGAGACTAAAAGAGGCCACAGAGAAACATGTGAGAGACGCACATGTATTTTTTAGGAAGAACAGATCATGTGGTGATCACATAACTACTCTACGTATAATTGAACAAAGATTACGAAAAGGTATTTGATAGCTTAGACAGAGGAATGGATTGGAAGTTGCTGAGTCACTACAGATTCCCACAAAGTTTATTAAGCTGTTAAGAATAATGTATAACAAAAAATCAGACACTCTTTTCTTTATAAAAACCAACATTTTACAAAAACCAAAATTAAAAACAAACGCGTTGTGTATGACTGGTAGTTTGTCGATTGCAGCATACACTTGTTGGGTATTAGGTTTATCGTACGTTTGATAGTTTTAGAAGTTGCGGTTTTTTGTTCGTTTTACTTATTACATCTCTAATTATGGCGCTCGTTTCCTTCTCGATTTTTGGAAGAGACGCTATTTATCCTGATTTTGACGTTAGCGGTTGAAGAATAGGCTCTATAACTAATGCCGTTATTGCTATTCTTCTCGTAAATTTGTGCCTGTCTCAGGCAACCTGCATCCACGTTGAGCGTCTATCCTCTGTAAGATCATCCAAATGATGGACTGTCACCAACTCTTCGGCAAACGTCACCTAAAGTAATTTTAAATTTTAAAAAGTTAGAGTATCTTAACAATATCCTAAAAAATAAGCGATGGAGAGAGAATAAGATAAGGCATGTTACCCTTGCGGCCGGTTTTTTGTAAAATACTCTGCTCGCTAATATCCATAGCGCTCTTCCCAATTAGCGTATTGCTTTCAGTTATTCTAGCTAGTTGCTTTATATATATTTTTTTCTTCCTCTCTCTTTTGGAGAGGTAGCCTAAAGGAACACGTTGGCTGGTAATTGATACAATTGTCCTAGATGTGGGCGAATATTCTCCAGGCTCAGCTCGCTAAATAGAAACGTTGAGAGTGTTCACGGAATCTGTTAATAATTTACAGATATGGAACCTATCTAGCAGTGTTAACACTGTGGTTGAGTGACCGACGCTGGTCGAATGAATATATTAAATCGTGTACGCGCCTTTTTTTACATAAAAACCTGTTGCAGTTCTGGTCGCGCTGGAAAATAAAATCAATTGTCTCACGGGAGAGCGAAATTGATCCATGTCGTACTCACGAAAGCGTGGGAGAATATTTACTGTTCGTTCATGTCGTCACCGAGATTTGTCATTATATATATATATGTATACACACCTGATTATGGTCCGTATCTATCTTAAATACGGTCCCTTTACGTCCACGTAGATATAATAACTATTACTTTATTACTATTATATGTATATATGCTCACCATATCTATGAAATAACTAACGTATCACTACTCTCTAATATGGTAGTTTCACTTCCGGAGTGGGCGTGGTCTATAGCCGGACAACACACACACTATAGCTCGTTTCAAATCATGTGCCCAACTTTTAAAATCGATATATTTTTAATCTCTTTTTGTAATTTTTTTCAAAATTTGCATGTAAAGTTATAATGATTAGAACCCAACAGGGAATTAATTTCATTAAAAAAACATTTGGTTATTATTGTTGCTTATTTGATTTATATAAATTTATAACGACCTATTGATGTAGTCAAAACTTAATGTTTACAGTATTTTAAGTTAAAAATAGCGATTAAAAATCCATACACGGTACAATTGACGTTTTTGCACACTTTCCACGTGGGCTTTCTGACACAATTAGACACTTGTAGAAAACACGAGGCATTGTGTGTTCCATTTCCTTTCATTCATAGGTGGAGACGTGGAACGATAACATTTATCATGAGTCTTAAAATGAAATTCTGCAGTTTACAAAACATCGCAATAAAAATGTATGACTATTTTTGCAAAGAGGCTAAACGAGGAAGATTATTTTCTATTCCTTAGAAAACCCTGAGAATAGGACAAGACACATTTTGGATTTATCTAAACGGTCATTTAATCGCTGGATTCAAGCACGTGACCGTCAATGTTCAAAATATACAAAATCACAAGGAAGAGCAAAAATGTTGGATAATTTCGACAGTGAACTTATTAGAAGTGAAATTAGCGAAATGTTGGGTATGAATGAAACTGTTACAATAAGAAAATTAAAAGTATCGCTGAAAAAGAACAACAGTATTGGAATATCAAAGTCTACATTATGGAGGAATGTGAGAGCTGCAGGCTTTACATTCAGAAAGTATTCCAATGGACGAAACATCTGTGAGAAGCCACATATAGTAGTCATGAGAAGCAAGTACTTACGTGAAATAAAAGAGGTGCGCAAGCAAGGTTATGATATTGTGTACTTGGATGAAACATGGATCAATGCTCACCACACTAACCAAAGGGAATGGCAGTCATCAGATGGAAAGATTAAGAGATTAATACCTAGCAGCAAAGGACAGCGCTTGATAATTGCTTATGCATGTAGTCGACAACATGGACTAATACAGAATGCAGAGCTCATTTTTCTTTCAAAATCCATAGACAATCGGGATTATCACTCTGAGATGAATGGTCACATATTTAGACATTGGATTGAAAATTATGTTCTCCCATCACTAGATCGACCATCTTGCCTAATAATGGACAATGCAGCGTACCACAACATTGTTGCACTTGAAGATAAAGTCCCGACGTCATCCAGTACAAAAGATGCTATTAAGATATGGCTCACAAAGGAGCACATACAATTTAATAACATGTACTTAAAACCTGAATTACTATCTCTAGTAAAGCAAAACAAGAGGACAAAGATTTTTCAAATAGATAAGATTATCCAAGAGCACGGTCATATAAGTTTGAGGCTGCCACCTTACCATGCTCATTTAAATCCAATAGAACTAATCTGGGCAAAATTAAAAGGACAAGTGGCAGATGAAAATACAACATTCAAAATATGCGATGTAAAGACTCTTGCTAATCTCGCTTTATTAAATATAGACAAAGATTATTGGGCTAGATGTGAAGACCACGTCTTAAAACAGGAAGAGGAATATTGGAAAAATGATGGTTTGTGGAATGTTCAACCCCAAACAGTTATTAATCTTTTAGACTCGTCTGATTCAGAATGAAAGTATATAGCCCCCACAATGTTGGCCCCTATATTACCTTAAATTAGTTCAACAAACGGTCCTTATCAGGACCACACAACTATGAAAATTGGACATACAGGTATACCTTGATATTATCGTCCGTCCTCGAACTGAGCAGACAATAATTCTCCTGGTGTTTTGTTTTATCCAGTTATTTCCCCATTACGGCCACGCCTTTACCTAGTGAAAATTAATCATAGACCAGCAACTACGGTAATTTCTATTCTTTAGGGCTTCACAATTTACAATTTTGACAAACATCAAAGAAATATCGCCGCTTTAAGAAAACTGCAGCTGCAAGATATTTGTTAAATGTACATTTAAAGGGTCTTTTGCATTCTAATAACATTTGGAAATGTAACAATTGGAAAAAATTTGAAAAGTTTTTAACAAACGGTTAGAGAGTAATAGCGTTTTGAAGTTGGGCAGATGATTTGAAACGAGCTATAGCTCCTATTGGAAGTTGATAATGGCGCGAAAAACAATGATGTCCATTACATGACTCATTAACCAATTATCCCTCAACTACCAATCCCCTTTCATGTACTATACAAGTCCTATCCATATATACATATATATCATGGCATCACTCTCCCGGAGGTTCCACCACCTTCCACCATGGAAAAGTGGTGGTATCCTACTATATAACTCTTGTACTTAAAGGGTACTGGACGTCGCAGGGTATTTTACTCTTTGTTTTTGTATCCAAGTCCGATCGAAAACACCGCCTTCTACTACTAGCGAGGCACGGCTTGAAACGTCAGTTACTCATCGCCGGAAAAAACATGAGTACCTTCGAAGTCGGAGTTATCTGCCTGTGCGGCGAGGGACCCCTGTGCACACGGCTTCCCGAGAAAAATGGATTAACACGCAAAATTCAGTTTCTATTCTCTAGGGACTTCGTCAGAGTTGAAAGCTGGCGAACGCAACAACAACATATGTGAAGAACGTTGCTGTACTGACTCTTCTAACCGTAATCGTTTATTTAGAGAATGGCATTAGGTGAAGAGATAATTCTCGGTTGTGAGACTGAGAATCAAAATTCAAATTAGGCACAATGGGATGACACTAAGGATGGATCAGGAAAATTAAAGGAACCATCAACATACATATTTTACATCAATGTTAGGAATGACTGAACACTTATGAATTTTCTCTAAGTGCAATGAGACTGATTTTTATTAGTAAAAAATCCCTTAATTCTTATTTAATATAACTGAGTAACTCCACAAGATTATGTACACACACTGGAAAATGTCTTGTACATGTAAGCATGTTTTTTTCAAGAGGAAAGATTAATTAAACAAAGGTAATGGATATCGTGAGGAAAATAATTTTGTGTGGTCGAATTAAGTACAAAACTTTGTCATCTTGTTTGCCATGCTAGACTACCACAGAAGGAGAATCGAAAAAAATAGTAAAAATGATATGGTTAAAGCTTTACTTAATTGATAGATGGCACAAATTTGAACAATGTTTCGGCGCAATAGGCCTTCAGCAGGAACAAAAAAAGTGATGCTCACACACTCAAATATGTAAGTAAATAAAATAAATTCTACATAGCTAACTAATAATGAAGTATCCAAAACAAAATAATTTCGAACTAGTACGAGGGGAAAAAATAAAAATGACTTCCCCGTGTCGTGGCCAGAGGGAGAAAGAACTCGATGCGGGGTACAAGATGGGGAAAACGATGTGCGGGATAAGAGGGTTCGAAAATTGTGTGTGTGGGGTGGGGGGGGGGGGGCATTGTCTAGGTAACCTCAGCTAACTCGATACCGGCCATGTCTATACGTATCAACACATACACATACTTATATGTACATTACGACCCACTACCACTTAAGGACTGATAGATAAATATGTAAATATTATAGTAAGACGGATTAATATCATTAGTGAGTAACTCTTGCTTGATAAGCATTTATACAATTTTTTCATAGGGCTGACCACCATTGAAATACAACTTATGGATGCTAATGATAATGGGCCGCGGCTGAATCCTGAGAATTTAAAGGCTAATGTCACAGAGAATGCTCCAGTTGGTCAAGAGGTAATTTTCCTCAAAGAATTCACCTTAGACAACGATCTTCCTCCAAACCAAGGTCCATACAGTTACAAAATGGTGTCTGGGCCTTGGACTGATTTCTTTACCATTGATAAGTTCACAGGCTGTGTCCGAACCAAGCAGGTACTTAACAAGGATACTCATCCACATTTTACTGTTCCTTTTGTGGTGATTGATAATGGAAGACCAAGCTTAACATCAACTTTAAGCTTAACAGTTATTGTCAAGGATGCTGCCCCCCTCCCACCTAGACTCAAATTGCCCCAAATAATTATAAGTCGTATTGAAAATGAAAGAAAATTTGATAGAATAATAAATATTTCTCCATTGTATTTTGGCTTCGGGAACAAGTTGAAGTGTAGGATTCTTGATGGCAATGACGGTCCATTTTTCATCAGCCAAGGATGTCGCCTTGACATAGTAGGAAATATTCCACCTGCCACATACAATCTTAAAATAGAAGGCTCAAATGGTATACTTTCACCAATAGAATTGAACATGACAGTTGTGGTAGATATTATTACTAACAAAACGTTAGTCAATTCCGTTGCTGTAGTCTTGAAGGATGAACAAGCATCTGCCTTCATAGAGAAGAAATACTTCATCTTCATTCACCAAGTCCAGGAGGCATTTGGAACACATTTTCAATGTAAAATATACAGTCTTAAGCAGATTGGAGCCCATCTTTATGTGGTGTTGTATGTTTCTGACACAGAACATGTATTTTTAAGTTCTCAAGACATTATAAGGGGTTTGACCAATGCCAAGTTTGGTATTGAAGTCAGAGCTGATGTGAGTATTGAGACAGTGGCAGCAAACATTTGTGATGTCAATTTATGTCATAATGGAGGAAAGTGCTTTACAACTATTCTTTTACCTGGTGGAACGTCTATTTTTGAGTCCTCTAGCCTGGTCCTAAATGTTCCCAACACAGATTTGAGCACTTCTTGTTTGTGCACTTCAGAGTATACAGGTCCATACTGCGAGCAACGACAACAACTATGTGGAACCAATTATTGCAACCATAAAGGAGTGTGTGTTAATAGTTCATGTCAATGCCTAGACCAGTGGACAGGCAATTACTGTGAACTGGATGTCAATGAATGTCAGATAAATACTCCGTGTAAAAATGGAGCTGCATGCCACAATACCAATGGTTCTTTCAAGTGCCATTGTTCTCAGGGTTACCAGGGACCTCACTGTGATTCTCTGAGCTTCTGTACCAATTCTTCATGTTCAGAACATGGAAAATGCAAACAACTGCTTGACTCATTCCATTGTATCTGTGATTATAGTTACTATGGTACAACTTGTCAGTTGTCAAGCAGGTTCTTTCCTAAGGGTTCATATGCGCAATTTCAATCAGCGGACTTCAGTCATATCTACAACATAACAATGTACTTTGCAACTGTTGAAACCAATGCATTGTTGCTTTTTAACTCTGTTACCATTGGAGATGCTGAAACAGGGTTCATTGCCATAGAGATAGTGAGCTCCAAAATTAAGGTTTCTTTTCTATTGGAGCCTCAGAGAAACATATCTACTACACAAGGCATTATCATGACCACTACAGATCCAGTTAATAATGGTGACTGGCATAGATTGGATTTTAATAAAGCTTTTGGGGTAAGTTGTTTCTTTTTTTTGTTTGTTCTATCACAGGCATCACATGCTGCTTTCTTCATGAGGTTAATCATTGTGAATATTCACAACTTTCTAAATAGTTGTCACTTCTACTCATGACTGCTACCTTTTAATGTTAAACTTTTCACTATTTTTTTCTCCTCATTATCGTCTTCTTTCACCTGTACACTTTGTTAGATTATGAGGGTAAGTAGAGAAAAAAAGGTAACCTTGGCATGATAATAACAAATATTCAATATGTAATAATTTTATACTACAGATATGTTAATCTCACCTGCTTAAGTTAGCACTTAGGGTATAACTATTGTTTGCTGGACTGAACTAACTTAATCACAATCATAGCCAAAAAGACCACCTTCTGTATGTACCAGAGAGGAAAAGTGTGTAGCTGTCTAATTTTTGGAGTAGTAAGAGTAAGAATAAAGAGGCAACATGGCAATACTTATATATCACTTCAACCACTTTATGAGTGGCACAGGATGTTTAAAAGTGGAGTCCAAAATTTGACTGACTGAAATTATGATGTATGCCCTGATACTATATTCAGAGGAAAAGAAGATTCAATGAGCATGATAAGAAAATTGGAGGTGGGCTCTGTACGCAGGCAATGGGTAGAATCATTGTAGAAGTCAAAAATACATAGGGTCACCTTTGTCTACTTTCCTGGACATGCGGGAGTATGGGGAAATGAAAGAGCGGAGAGGTTAGCAAGCTGCACTGTTGTTGAGGACGGTCAACCAATGGATCGGGAGGACATCATCAATGCCCTCCGTGATGTGGGAAGGGCACAGGACTTCGACAACCATGAATCAGTGTCACTAATTCAAATGAAAGAGATGGGAGTTAGTGGGCGTATAAGAAGGATTATCAACCAACACAGAACTGGCTGAAATCGTCAGTCACTGGACACTGCGGAATTGCTGATGAGGGGATCTCAGCAACCTATGAACATGTTCAGAGTGCAGTGTTGATGACCCGCAAATAATTTAGTAACTCAGAGGAAAAATGGTACTGGAAAACTAGCGTGTTGCATGAGATGATGTAGCTGGAAAATTGAAGATTAGTGCTCTAAACACTAAGAATAGAAATATTTCCCACAGAAACAACCCTAGATGATAAGCTATGGGGAACTGGTGATGACCTCAAATGCACCGCCTTGTTCATGACCCAAGTTGGTCCAAATGTCTAAATGCATAGTAATAGCTGATCACTGAAGAAGAAGTTTAGTCATGGATTGGTGTATCAAACCATTCATGACAGCACCATAAATGTTCTTCTGCATGGATACTAAATTTACTGACCACCAAACTTAAAGAATGTTTGTGAAGCATTGTTAAGACTTTATGAAAATGAATGAGATGTCATTCTACATTATATAGTCATTGGTGATGAGTGTTAGATCCACTACTTTTAATCATAAACTAAGAAAATCAGCATGGAATGACAATATACACTCATAGGTGAGACCAAAGAAATCTGTATGATACCAATCCAACCGACAAAATAATGCTCACACTATAAAAGCCCAAATCTGGAACATTACATGCACAGTAACTCACTGTTCTTAGCAAATCATACTGTTATCTGCTCCAGAATCATTTGAAACCTGCAATGAAGTGAAGATGTTGCAGCATATTCAGCTCTGTTGTCTTGTTACAGCATGACAATGCATGATCTCTGACTTGCTAAAGTAATTGAAATTATGAGTTTCTACACCATTCATATTGAATGGATCTCACACCCAGTGATTATCATTTGTTTGCACATATCAAGGAGATATTTGATGACAATAAGTACAGTTCAGATGATGAATGTAAGGGACAGTGCATATGTGGTTAAAAAGTCATGATAGAGCAGTGGTTATCTAATTGGTCTACTCCAGACAAGTATTTGCTTTGACAATACTTCCCCTCCAGCTGTCTATTTTCTGGGTTCACCCAAACATGAATGGGTAGTGGAGCTTTGTTAGCTTATGCTAAGGAAAGACAATACTAGCGTTTGCCTACAAATGTGTAGATGGTCATAAAATATGGACCATCGCCTTTTTTCCTACATGCCACACTTTTGATTCTTTCTTTTTCGTACATGTGTACATCCATATAGTGAGCCAAAAGATTTTTTTTCATGCAGTATCAAGGCATTAATGAAGTTTTGGCACACTTCCATTAAAAACTGTGATGACCAAACTGATTAATATCTTTTATTTCTATCTTTCATATTCTGTTTGCAATACTTTAAGGCAGAGGTAGGCAACCTATGGCTAGCCAAGATATTTTCACCAGTTCTAGTGCTTGATTTGAAAATCACTATACACTCCATTCACTGAGCTCAACAAGTTTTTAAAAATAAATATATAAAAATTAACACATAAATACACACAAATTCAGAACCTGCTTTAAAAAAATAGTAATTTGCTTAATAAATTTGCCAAAACAAAATAATTGTTATCATATCATTGATCTGTTATTTGCAATAACTTTTTAATGTAGCTGATTAGTCGACATCACAAAAGTTGTATAGCTTTTGTTGTTAGTGTTTCATTGGCTAAAAGATTATGGTTTTGCGAGTGTCTGGTGTGGTATTGTAATATTTTGGCATGGAAAGTTAGGTAACGGGATTTTTTTCGATGAAAATCCTGCATCAGATCAATAGATTGTTTGTCTTTGTCTTTAGCATCAGTTTTGGAAGGTGTTATGAATTGCGATGGTGGAAGAATTTTTAATTAAATAGCAAAAAACCGTGTGTTACCGGGGCCTCATTATGAGGGAAGTAAAGAATAGTGACACTTGAACCTTCCAGGCATGTCGTAAGAGGCGACTAAGGAAGTTGATCGATGGCTTGACAAGCCGGAAACAGAGCCATAGATTTTAGAAGCAGCGATCTCTGCAATATGTGTCATTTTGTCACGCAATGTTTCTGTTTTTGAGATTGTGGTTCTGCCCTATGTGCCGTCTTCGGCTCGAAAGGACAATAGATAGAATGTATATAAAAATTAGTAACCGGTTGTCACCAGTTAGTGACACTATCAAGAAAAAGGAGGAATGTAGGTACAGAATTTGTTACTTTTCAGGAAGGATGGGCTTTGATTTTTTTTTTTTTTTTTGCATCGCAATACAGATGTGAGTTTAATATATAAAGAACAAATACCTGTTCTTAAAGAACACAGCTTGAGATGCCACTTGCAGTCCAAGCATGGAAATTACAGTTCACTGGGAGGACAAGTTAGATAGGACAAAATAGCACTTTTAAAGAAGTCTTTAGAAGGTCAAGTAAACAAACCAATATATGTCTGCTTCATAGATTACACCAAAGCATTTGATAAAATACATCATAATCAACTTATAGACTGCCTAAAAGATATAAATCTGGACGACACAGACATACGACTGATATGTAATTTGTACTGGGAGCAAACAGCAATAATAAAATATAACAAGGAGAACTCTACACCTATTGATATAAAAAGAGGAGTAAGACAAGGATGCTTCCTATCACCAAGCTTGTTCAATCTATTATCCTCATCATCAAGTACCGGGCCTGCTGGAAAGTGATAATGTCTCTCCACAACTTTCGATCTCGACAGTTATTTATCATTTTTGTTGTTGACCTTCTGCCAAGCCATTCTCTTAAGCTGTCTGTTATTATTTCTCTTTGCTTCCCTCTATCTCTTTGTCCCTCAATTTTTCCAGTTGTTACAATATATTCCAGTTGTTCTCTTCTCATTACATGGCCAAGAAATGATTGTTTCTTCCTAATATTGGAAATTAGCTGACTTTTTGCTCTGACATCTTTCAGAACATCTTCATTGCTCTTCTTAGCTGTCCATGGTATTCTCAACATTTTTCTGTAAAACCACATTTCTACAGACGTCAGTTTTTTTTGTCTGCTGTCCTATTGTCAATGATTCGCATCCATATGTTAAGATTGGCTCTACATAACATGTAAGAACTCTTTTTCTTGTTTCTATTGTCAAAAATGGATTGCATAGTATCTTCCTCATTTTTTGGAAAGCTGCTTTTGCCTGAGCCATTCTGCATCTCACCTCTGTTGTATATCTTCCGTTTTATAACCTCATAGGTTAACAAAGTTCCCAAATATTTAAATTCATTTACCTGTTTTAATATTGTTCCACTTGTCTTTGTTTTCACTGAGGTGATGTCTTTTTCTTTGTTGTCACCATTACTTCTGTCTTTTTGCTATTAAATCTGAGTCCTTTATTTTTGCTTTCTTTCACTATGATGTTCAACATTTCTTGTAACTCATTTTCACTCTTAGCCATTAAGACTGTATCATCAGCATACCTTGGATTATTTATATTATGACCTCCAATTGTTATTCCAGGCATGTCCCTTATGGATCTTAAAATAATCTCACTATAAATATTAAACAAATCTGGTGACAGCAAACAACCTTGTCCAACACCCTGTTTTATTTGTTGAAACATTCCCAATTGGTTTCCAGTTCTTATGGCCGTTGTTTGTTGCTAGTATATAGTCTTTATTATTCTTAGATCTTTACTGTCTACTTTTAGGGGTTTTCTAAAATTTTGATTATTTCTTGGTGCTTTACTGTGTCAAATTCTTTGGTATAATATAAGAAACATGGGTATAGATCTGTTTTCACCTCTATGGCTCTTTCTACTAAAGATCTTATGATTTATATGGCATTGCTTGTTCCTTTACCTCCAACAAAACCACACTGTTCATCACTAATTTCTGGACTGATTTTGTTTTGCACTCTTCGCATGATGACTCTTAGCAATATCAATCTATACACTTAACAAATCTTTTAAAACATCATAGAGATACCAGGTCTCAACATTAATGGAAAGATAATCAATAACCTAAGATATGCTGATGTTACTGTACTACTAGCAGGAAATCCTGAAGATCTATAACAATTACTTAATGTAATAAACAAGACAAGCAAAGAATATTGACTAGATATGAATATCAAAAAGACTAAAACTATGATCATAAACAAAGAAAATTCTCAAGACCTGCAATTAAATACCAAAGTTGAAGGAATACATCTGGAGACAGTTCAGAGCTACAACTACCTGGGACATACAATGACCAGTGATGGAAAATGTACAACTGAAATAAACAAAAGAATAGGTATGGTAAAAAATAATTTTAATACCATGAAAAATATACTAACATCAAAACAAATTACACCAGGGCTAAAACTAAGAATAGCAAAATGTTACATCTTCTCAATATTCCTGTATGGGGCACAAACATGGACATTAGACCAGAAAACAGAACAGAAAATTGAAGCCTTTGAAATGTGGATCTATAGAAGAATAGGTAGAATTGGATGGAAAGAAAAGAAAGCAAACGATGAAGTTTTAAAACAACTAAAAATGAAAAGAGAACTACTAAACACAATTAGAACAAGACAAATGAAATTTTTGGGCAACAGCCTAATAAAAGTAATATTGGAAAGGAAAATACAAGGCAAAGGAGGCAGAGGCTGACCAAGACTAACATGGACGAGTAACATCAAAAGATGGACAAGTCAACCTATGACAACCTGCACCATCAAAGCAAGAGACAGAGTAGAATGGCGTTCCATTGTTGCCAACCTTCGATGCGATGACGGTACTCAATGATGATAAGAAGGTCAACAGAGTGTATTTTACCAATAAATGTTTTACTAAATGATAAAGCTGTTTGTATGAGCTATATTATTAATTTACTTTCAAAAGAAACATAGCTGATATGGGGAAAGATGTTTTTAAAAAAAAAAACCCATAAAAGAGCGTGCATCCGAATTTGTAGCCTTCCCCGTTGCCTTTGTAGAGTTAAGTGATATGACAGACACAGCACAATTAATTATCTTTTTTAGGGGCATTGGCACGTTTTTTAACATTATGGAGGGCATATTAGCGCTACAACCACTCAAAGGCACTACAGCAGGCGAGAATATTTTCAAAGCACTGTACAATTAAAGACCCCATGTCAATTAAGTTGACATAACTCAACATGTGAATTACTTTAATCTCAAGTTACAAGCACAAAGACAACTAGTACACAAGCTTTACGAAGCATATCAAAGCTTTAAAGAAAATAAAAACTGAAACTGGGAGAGTAACCTGCGAGAAATGCTCTTTTTTTTTTTTTTTTTTTTTTTTTTGTAAGTAAGGCTTGGAGAGCAGCGGCATTGTCCTATAAATTTCATCAGCTATGGTTATGGTTACGGTAGGCCCCGGTATCACTGCACACGAATTAAAATCCATAATTGCTCAACCGCCCGTACCAGTGGAATCATCCTATTTACTATCTCATCTCTCAAACAAAGAAAGGTAGCTGTAGTCTCCATCATAGTACTCTCAGCACACGCCAAAAGACGTAAGGCGAAACCGCCCAGAAAGTGAAAAAACCGTCTGTTCCCTGTCATACGATATCATTATTCATCGTAAACAATCGGAATATTGAAGCACGATTAAAATTGATGAAACGCACAGCTCACGGTGTGCACAAAGCACTTAACGCAGTAGCTCCTGCAACAAGCTGGACTTTGAATATGAGGAAACTGCAACAAGGGGCACTTTTCAGACATAGCCTTTAATGGTTTCTGCCGCCTATCCACCATACTGACCGGAAGTTCACGTCCTTCTGAAAATGATGATCGTCATATTGTTTTAAAATGTATAGTGCTTGGTGACGTTAGGACTTGGTTTTTTACTCCAAATCCGAACATATTAAACACAGGTATTCATCGGATTATCTCCGTTGCACATCAAACTACAAACCGTAAGATCTCCATGGAATGTGAATTGTTGAAATTATAAACCATTTCACATGTCTATCCTCTGTCTCACAGTAGCCCTCTTGGATCTAGACAACATCCCTCCTGACTAACATGAAACTCCGGAATCACCTCGCTGCTGCAAAGTCATGAACAAAGCTACGTCATTTCGCCTTTCATCATTAGCGTACGGCCGGTCTAGGGCTATATCATACATTAATAATATTTACTGCCTGTTCATGGAAGGTTTCAAAGATTTAGCTGCACATGCAACAAGGTTAGAATGTTTCTCAACACCATTTGATATCGATGTAAATGCTGCTCCAGCTGAGATACAAATGGAAGTTATTGACTTGCAAGAAAATCTTAAATCAAACTGGAGGGACTCGAAGATACTGAACTCCTATACATCTTATTTTCCACATGAACAATATGATCACATCAAATGCCCAAAAAGTTAGTTAACTTTTTCTGTAAATTTCGCCGCACTGTGCGCCATGCCAATTTCGGCTGCATATATTTCACCGCATAGTGCGCCACTCTCAATTTGATTAGTGTGAACCGTCATCAAACAATATTCTTTTTGCATGTCTTGTATGTATTAATAAAAAATTTTAAGTCATCCTTGTATCATCTTGGTATTGGAGAAATCTGATACCTTGTTCAATTATCTATAAATTCATATAGAATATGGAAGATGGGCGCTTGTTTACGTTTGAACAAAGCCCAACGGCCAAGATCTGAATTTGCAGAATTTCGTTCATTCTCAACCGCGGCCGTTATGGTTTAGCTTTTACTAGCACAATGCCTGGAGTAAAAGCTCATAACACAATCTTGTCGTGCTTTCTCCCTACATCGAAGATTAGCGACAATGGAGATTCATTCCACTCTGACTCTTGTGGACGATGTCTTAAATGAACCAAATTAGTAAACAACCACTGAGTTTTTGAGTTATTTGCGGATCATCATCATTGCACTCCGAACATGTCCATAGGTGTTCAGATCCCCTCCTCAGCAATTCCCGCAGTGTCCAGCGACTGACGACTCCAGTTCTATATTGGTTGATAAGTCTTCTTACACGGCCACTAAGTTTCTCATTTCTGGCCGTGCCCATCTTAACTCCCATTTCCATCATCCGAAGAAGTGACGTGGATCTGTGTTTGTCGAAGTCCTGTGCTCTTCCCACATCTCGGAGGGCATTGATAATGACCGCCCGATCCATTGGTTGCCCATCCTCAACAACAGCGTTGCTAACCAACCTGTCCGATCTTTCATTTCCCCGTACTTCCGCATGTCCAGGGACAAAGACAAAGGTGACCTTACGTATATTGGATTTCTGCAACGACTCTGACCATTGCATGCGTACAGAGCCCGCCTCCACTTTTTTTATCATGCTCATCGAATCACTAAGTATACATGCGTGGGTGTAGTCTTGTGACTCTAACCATTTGAATGCCTTGGTCACTGCCATCACCTCCATTGTCATGCTGCTCGTGGTCATGACGTATGCACCATTGTCTTCGTAGACTATTCTGCCTGCCGAGCGTGCTGTAAATGCCCATGCACTTCTTTGGTGTCGCCTTACAGATCCGTCTGTATAGATGACTGCATCTTTCTCATCGGTGTTATCGCAGATGAGACCGTTGTCCGCAGCATTAACCACGACCTGTTTCCTACTTTTCCTGTCGAATGTGACAATACACGAGAAAGTCCCCTTGAACGACGTAGGCACTGGTATCCACTCCTCACCAGCGCTGATATTGGTAAGCCCACATACCTGTTTGATGACATCATCTGCTCGGCCCACCCATGATTTGCCTCTTTTTAGCCTGCCACCTTTCACTGTGTTGAGCACGTGGTGCAATGGATGCTCTTTATCTGTACTAATCTTCAGGTATGCTTGTGCTCTCCAGATGTTGATTCTGTCATCCATGGTTGGAAGTCAAGAAAATACCTCATTGCTACACAGGGAGTGTCCCTTGTAAATCTCAAGATAATACGCATGGCTTCATTTTGTATTTTCTCCAGCCTATCAATTTGAGTCGTACTAACAGTAAGAATTACCAGGGCATACTCGATTGGTGCGTGAACTAATCCCTGGAACAGAAGTAACCTCTGCTCGATGTTGGCAGCTGCCATGACCTTCAAGGTCCTTCAAGGTAATCCTTTGCGGGATTTTGTTATCACATGGTCGACGTGGTCCCTAAAACACAGGCTGAGATCAAACTTAACTCCGAGGTATGTCATCAACTTGTCCCTGGTCACCTCATCAGCTCCATGGTCGTATTAACGATATGATTGTTAAGAGAGAACCATGAAACTGATGCTTTATTAGGATTAACCAAGGCACCTGAAACCCCACACCAGGATGAAATGCGATCGAGTTCGTCTTGCATTGTGAAGGCGATTCCCCGTCTGTCTCTTCCCTGTCGATATACCAGAATATCATCAGCAAAAGTCATAGTTCTTCCCCTCCCATCCAGCTGCTGTTCCGTGATTGTTATTGTGTACACGTTAAATAGAACTGGTGACAATGGTGAGCCTTGTGGCAGCCCAGCACAAATGGATGTTGGCTCGGAAGACCAACTTCCACATCTGAGTATCACCTTCCTCTGAAACAGTGCCGCGGCGATCCATCTAATGAGGAAGGGGTGCACCGCCAGTTTGAGGAGCATATGCATGATATATTCAAATGGTACCCTGTCGTAGGCATCCTCGAGATCTATAGCAGCAGCACATGTCTCCTCTCGTCTGTGGAAGCCTTCGATGACGTCATAGGCAAAGACTGCCGTGTTGAGCCATGTCTCTTTGTTATATCTATAACCTCCGAGTATGGGCGGGAATGCGCGTTTCTGTTCAAGGTGACAGGTGATGACACGGGCAACTATTTTCTCCAGCAGCTTGCCCGCAGTGTTCTGCATAGGGATGATTCTGTAGGCACTGATCTGAGAATGGTCCTTGTTTGGCTTCGGTAGCGGTAGTAAGTAGCTGTGTAGCCACTCCTCCTTAATCTGGCCACTCCGAATGCTGGCATTAAACTCATTGGCCAGTTTTGTCAAGTCGTCGTCAGCTAAATCGCCTATGTCATCGTACCGAACACCATCATGACCAGGAGCAATGTTGTGTGACCTTTAAAGTGTCGTGCGAATAGTATCGGTTGTGATTGTGATATCTTCTTCCAGCACTACATCCTTACACAATTTTGACAACGATCCCCGTATCCTCATTCTTATAGCCTCATTTCTTTGGTCCGTCTGCACAATGTAGCGGGCAAGCAGTACTTCCATTTGCTCTCATCAGATTTGTGCCATATTCGGTCTGTGCTTTGAAAGTCTGGTATGCCTCTGTGTCGTGTTGTGCATCTGATGAAGGCGCCAGAATATGGCTAGCGATTTTTTTTAGTACACTTTTTTTACAGAAGTCATCCCATTTGGCATCCTTAGCCTGCTTAGCACATAATTTAAAGTGCATCATTTTTTGGTCGACCTCTACTTTCAGACGCTTCAAGAGCTCAGGTTGTGTTCTTCCATTCTTTCAAGACTTTCTGCCATGTCTTGGCCGTTTGTCTCTTGCTCCGCCAAGCTTCCTCAAACTTCTACGTTCCACCAAGGTGGCTGCGTCCATCTTTCCTGCCTCCTACGAGGGGCGCTCTGTTTCCTATGTCTGATTTTGCTAATGACGTCCTAGTCTGTTTTCTAGTAGTGGAATGTGTGAAGCTTTCTTTTCTGTCTACTTTTTCTGCTTTTCTCATTTCGGAGGACACATGGATAGTGATCACTTTCGTGGAACCCCAGTGCACTCCACTTGCAAAGCGGTGCGAAGGTGGAAGACACCAGTGCAAGGTCTATGACACTATCAGAGTCCCCTGTTCGAGTGGCTATTCGTGTTGCCCGTCCATCATTCAAGCACACTAAATCGACTGACACTAGTGCGTTCTCTAGGTCTTCTCTCTGCTTGTTGGTTATGACGTTACCACACTGGTTTCCTCTAGCATTAAAGTCTCCGCAGAAAAAGACGTTCTCTTCATCGAACTGGAAGAGATTCTACCATTGTTGTGTGTCCACCTTCCCATTACAGGCATATACACATTTACAATAACGAAATGAAATGGGGTCTGCGCAGTAACCGCATGTACCTGCAATTCTGCATTGTCCCACGCAGACATATCAACCTCAGCTGCCACCATATTGTTGCGCACAAAGATGGTCTGCCCAAGGTGTCGCCTATTGTAGAAACAATGAAAACCAGGAGTACTTACTGTCCTGTCACCAAGAAGAGTTTCTTTTAAAACCATTATATCGGCGCCGCACAGTAGCTTAGCAAGAATGGGCCGTCGTTGATTTATGGACCCACAATTCCAATATGTAACGCGCACATACTTTAGGCCCAGCCTCTCACACTTCGACATTTTAACGCCAACTCTTTTACCTTGTCGTGTTTTCCTTCTTCGATGTTGTCATTTGGAATGCATCTGAACACTTACCGTCGTCATAGTATCATAGATGATTTTGTCGCTGAAAATCATTGGTGTGGATGGTCTAGACTCACGTGCACTTACTCAGTCGCACGGTCCAGAACCCGTTTCCACGTTATAAACTGACCAACTCCAGTAAATAGTTCTGCAGCACGCGGATACACTGTGAGCCTTTTACAAATTAAATGAATTACGCGTCCTTGATGACAGACCGGCTTAAACAAACCGCCATTTTTTGACGCGTTCAATAGCGCAATCAACAACAAAGATGAGTATCAATGATCAAATAAAGAAATTGTAACAAAATGCAACCATGCGTCCACTAACGCAGGAGGAGATCAATACCTTCTTTGACAAACTATCCAAATAGTAAATTACATGTTTCATCATATATTCGTATATATCTGATAGAACTTATAGTTTAAAATACTAGTCACAACATGACCAGTCAGCATCGGTGTGTGTGATGATGATGGTCTAATCACCAACTAATTACTACATAAAGCTTGGGCAGATGGTGCTCGTAAACCTGGGAGGGCCGATCATCTAAGGGCAGAATCCCCCTACAGAAAAGACAGTCTGCTGCCTTGCAGGGAGATTGGGGACAATCAAAGGCTAAGGAAAGCAAACCTGAATAAAATGCTGGCTGAAATCGGATGCACTGGGCCAGTGGCGCAGAACACAGTGCAACGTTTTAACAAGCAATCAATCAGACTGGATCTAACAGACTCTAATTATGATAGAAACTACCGCTGATCGGAAAGGCTTCAAGAAACAGCTGAATATAATACACTGGAATGTGAAGGGCGTATACCACAAAAAACAAGCTCTAACAATCAGACTAGCAGAGGAGGAGATAGACGTTGCCTGCATCCAAGAAACTCATCTTAATCCTCAGCATAGATTTATGATCAGGGGTTACCAAACATTTAAACAGGACAGGGAAGGTCACAAGGGTGGAATTCTTATACTTATTATTAAAAATTCCATCCCAGCAAAACTGATAGATGTAGTTACAAACGGAGAGGCAGAGATCATTGGTACAGACCTATATATTAACTCCGCTATTATAAGGATATTTAAAATATACTGTCCAAATGACACATTACTGAAGCTGGAGTCAATGGAAATAACACCATCAAAGTGTCTGGTAGTAGGAGACTTTAACAGCCACTCCGAAAGATGGGGATATAAGGAGTCCAATGTTCGAGGTGAAGAAGTGGAAGAATGGGAAATATACAACAACCTATTTCTCATAAACTCTAGGGAGGACCCCCCAACCTTCTACTCAAGAAGATTGAAAACAACTTCCACTCCCGACCTAGCATTTGTAACTGGAGATATATCTATCAAAATAACCAGAAAAGTGCTGAACCAACTTGGAGATAGTGACCATAGACCAGTCAAACTTTCAGTGGCTCTTGCTCACAAACAGGAGTTGCAAATACCTCTTCCCAGCTGGAACTATAAGAGAGCAGATTGGGCAAAATTTCAAGGCTCACTGATGCATATACAGCGCCTATCAACACCCACGAAAAGAAGGTCAATAATATGATAGAGCGGTTAACAAATGGCATCCTGAGAGCTGCTGAAGAATCCATTCCTAGAGGAGCAAGAACAAAGTACAAGCCATACTGGAGCAAGGAAATACAAAGACTAGAAGAGGAACTGGACTCTGCCAGAGAACTAGCTGAAACATCACATATCACAGAGAGCAACATTGCCTACAAAGCAGCCTCTGCCAAATACAGACGTGTGGTCATGATATCAGCAAGACCGAGCTAGATAGACAAAACAGAGAGCCTTAATCTAGACAAAAATTGACATAAACTATGGAAACTTGCGAAAGCTCGGAGCAACGAAAACAACTGCCGACCTCCAATATCATTAACACACAATCAGAACATCCTTACAGGCAAAAGGGCAGCAAATCTACTGATAGAGACTTACAAAAACATTAGTAGAATAAACATTCCAATAGACAAACAGAAAGCTGCAAGGCGGAAAACCAAGATGCAAAACACATGTCTTTCGCACCAGAAGAGCATCAGACGACCTCCTTACCTCAACTGAATTAGATGTAGCCTCAAAGGATTGAAGCTCAAAAGTTCCCCTGGTAAAGATGGAATCTCCAACGAAATGCTCCTAAATCTGGGGCAGAAAGCCAAGAGCCAGCTTCTAAGGATAATAAATGCTAGCTGGAAGAGAGGTCATGTGCCGGCAATCTGGAAAGAAGCTATTATGGTGCCCATCCTCAAGCATGGAAAAGACCCACTAGACCCAAGTAGCTACAGACCAATTAGCCTACTGAGCTGCCTGAGTAAACTCATGGAAAGGCTGGTTAACAGAAGACTTATGTGGCATTTGGAGACAAAACAACAAATCATACCACAACAAAGTGGCTTCTGTACACAGATCAACTGAAGATCTGGTCACCTACATTCTGGTCACACTGCCAGTGTGGGTCGACATGGAGAAGGCTTTTAATAGGGTTTGGCGAGAGGGTTTAAAGAACAAGCTTTTAAGACTTGGCATCCAGGGTCGTTTATTCAATTGGGTCTCTCAATACCTTCAGGATAGAACGGCCATAGTACAAGGTCAACTCAGTAAGAAGGTCTCTATCGAACAAGGTGTCCCACAAGGCGGAGTCTTGTCCCCAACACTCTTTTTAATTTTCATAAATGATATCGTATTGGACATTCCACCCATAATACACTCAGCAATATACGCAGATGATCTGGCGTTATGGGCACGCGAGGAAAGTATGTCGGTGGCTGGACCCAGGATGCAAGATGCCCTAGGTGAACTTGAAAAATGGACGAATACCTGGTTCTTACTAATCAACGAAAAAAAAACTACATATACAATTTTCAGCCTATCAAGAAACACACTCTCTGCAAACTTGAAGATAAAAGACCATACACTCCCTATTTACCAAAATCCAACATATCTTGGCGTCACCATGAATCGCAGAATAACTTGGAAAAATCAGATAGACAGAGCAAGGAAACAAGCCAGAAAACGAACTAATATTATGAAGAAATTGGCAGGAACGGACTGGGGGGGGGGGGCTGACAGCAATATTTTGAAAAGACTATACTTAGGAAGAGTCAGACCAGTTCTAGAGTATGGAGTCACAGCCTGGGCTATGGCTTCCAAATCACATCTTAGCAAAATTAACAGAACACAGAACCAAGCTGCCCGTATCATCACTGGTGCTATGAAATCTACACCTATCAAGACGCTAGAAACAGTAACAGGTTTACAACCCTTAGATGACAGACGGGTCACTGAAGTATTGCAACAAGCGGAGGAATATAGAAGGCTCCTTAGCCACCCCATGCACGAAAGAATAACTGGTTCCGGAATTGTACGACTAAAGAGGAGCAACTTCGCTGCAATTGCCAATGAACTAACTACTGGAGACCCAGTACTTTCCCAAACAATATCGAAATCCTTGGGCCCATCTGATATGTTTCCTCATGGAAAGCATAAAATACCAGAACTTAAGGAAAATATAATAGAAATCATGAAAAAAGGCACCCAATCAGACACAGAAAGAAAACACGTAGCAGAAAAACACATACACGATACCCACCCACAGGACTCTTGGTCCCTCATATACACAGATGGCTCTGCTGCAAATGCCACCAGAAATGGAGGAGGAGGTGTGTTCTTGAGGCTGAATAATCAGGACGAGATCACCAAATCAATAGCTACTGGAAAATTCTCAAACAACTTTAAAGCAGAAACTGAGGCCATCAGAGATGCTGCAACACTGGCTACTCAACACAAAAATAACATGCACAATAAACTGGTGATTCTGACTGATGCACAGTCAGTATTATCAGCTCTAAAAAGCCCCAAGAACAATGACTTGAAAACAACCCTGGACCAACTATGCAATAATTTCCAGAGAGTAGTCATTCAGTGGATACCATCACACTGTAATATATACAGGAACGAACGCGCAGACAAATTAGCTAAAGAGGGAGGGAGATTACCACAGGTGAACCATCCATTCAGTTTTGATGAAACCAAATCCACCCTCAAGGGTCAGTTCCATGAAAAATGGAAACGAGAACAACCAAAGCATAACGAGAGTGACGGATACCACCAACTATCAAGGAGGGATCAAGTCATCATACTTCGTCTACGCACTGGCCACAATAGAATGAGAAATCACATGTTTACCAAATTCAAAATAGGCACAACTAGCCTATGGCACTGTACACTGGACAATATGACAAAAAAACATGTTCTACAGGATTGCCCCCAGTACACAGACCTGAGAAGAGCAATGTGGTCGACGCTCTCCTCCCTGGAAAGAAAATTATATGGGGCAATCGATTCGCTTAAACAGACAGCTGCCTTCATGAGAGAGTCTGGAATCCTACTCTGATTGAGTCTTGATCGCAGAGAGATAGAGAGAGAGAGAGATAGGGAGTGATATATATATATATATATATATATATATATATATCTGCGATCAGGACCCAATCAGAGTAGGATTCCAGCTCCTCACATGAACTCAGCTGTCAGGTTAGGTGTGTTACAAACAGAACATCACAATTAGAGTCTGCCAGATCCACTCTGATTGAACACCCGTTAAAAACGTTGCACTGTGTTCTGCGCCAGTGGCCCAGTGCATCCGATTTCAGCCAGCATTTTATTCAGGTTTGCTTTCCCTAGCCTGTGATTGTCCCCAATCTTCCTGCAAGGCAGCAGGTGATCTTTCCTGTAGGGGGATTCTGCCCTTAGATGGTCGGCCCTCCCAGGTTTACGAGCACCATCTGCCCGAGTCACTAGAGGTGACTAACACAGACATGCACACACAAAGATATGAGGTGTGACAAACACAGACATGCACATAGTGATACGAGGCATGACTAACACTGACATACATCAAGATATATGACTAACATAAACATGCACATAAAGATATGAGATATGACTGACATAGACATGCACCCACAAAGAAATTACACATGTTTAACATGGACATGCACACAAAGATATGAGATATGACCAACATAGATAGGCACACACAATGATATGAGATGTGACTAGCATAGCCATTCAAACACAAGGATATGAGATGTGACATACACAGACATGCACACACAAAGATATGAGATATGACTAACATAAACATACACACAGAGATATGAGATATCACTAGTCCAAACATGCACACACAAAGATATGACACATGACTAACACAGATACATACTAAGATATGAGATATGACTAAACACATACACACTTAAAGATATGAGGCATGATTAACACGGACACTCCAAGATATGAGATATGACTAACATGACACACACCAAGATATGAGCCATGGGCAGCACACACACACACGCAAGCCAAGATATGAGCCTTGGCTAGCAATGAAACACACCAAGAAATGAACCATGTCCAGCACAGAAAGAAAATATCCAGTACACATTAAGGTATCCATATGCTTGGGTTTGTTGTAGTCGGCAGACTCTTCTTAACGTGGGAATCATTGACATACGAGACGCCGGCCCCCATGAACTGTTAACAGATATCGTCCAAACAGTTGTACGAAGATTTGAGAGTGCAGTCTGACCCGTTAAACGTTCCCTTGCATGAACAGATCCCGGTTGACTGTTCACAGGTGTCGTTGAAACAGTGGTCAGGACATTTGAGAGTGCAGTCTGGCCCGTAGTACGCTTCCTTGCGCGTACAGTCTGCTCTTTCTGTGTCACATATGATGTCACAGCCACCAGAACACCATTCTGTTCGCACTGTAGCCCAAAATTACCATCAGGACAAGTGTCATCACAGGTATAGCCAGGATGTTTGCAATGTTGGCATTTTCCGGATTTTCCTCACATAAAGAACTGACACTAAGACAAGACCCGGAGCAGTCGTGTCCATAGATCCCATGTGAACAGTTGCCGTGACACGTACCGATGATGACGGTGCAGCCTTTGCTACTCCCACCACACACTGTACAAAACGACCAAGAATGCCCGTCCAGACAATAGGTGTCTGTAAATGTTTGCACCTCACACACCATCAGTGCACGCTCGTCCTGCGAAAAGGTCGGTGGGAACTCAAACTTACGGTGTGCCATTGTCGCTTGTGTGGTGACTACAATAGTGTTCACAGAAATATTTGGGTATGATATATCATTATACTGGAACACTACACCGCCACTGTCAGAGAAATCCTTTGGAGTGTCATTCTTTACCCGAATCATAGTGCTAGCTCGATGATAAATTCGAATGGTGTGAGTCTTCTGGGACGTGTCAAAGTTCAGATACCAGTAAACAGAATTGGTTCCACTTCTCAATTGTGTGTGTGTGTGTGCAGTCATTGTCATAAAGATTGGTCTTTGTTTTGCCATTAACTGCGGCCTCTGGTCCACATCCATCCACTGTATATCAAGCATTAAATGTGTCGGTCTGGTTTGTGTTCTGTTTGAGAGCCACATTCCGACCCCCGCCAATGTAGATGGAGCAGATATTTGCAACTATCGCCCCTTCAATCCGTAGCATGTTTATTAGATCATGAAACTGTCCGGATCTGTAGGTCCAGATCCCTAGGCGTATTTGCAAACTAGATCAAAGTACTGACACTGGGGTCCGAAACGCTCTCGCCGACAACTGTCACCGTTTGTGCATGTCCCTGTAGCCCTGTCACAAACTGAGCGATTTTAGCAGTGACACTGCAACGCACAATTTGCCCCAAGCCAACCGTCTACACAAGTTAGGCAGTTAGGTCATTAGCTTCCAATGTCGCAAACAAAGCCAGCAGAATAAAAACTTGATCTACAACGGTGGTTAACGAAATGTGCACAAACAATTATTTCAAACCCGTGGTTACAATTCTAACAATCCGCCAACTCGCTGAGACAACAGACAGCGCGATGTTCAAGATCAGCATTGTATACACCACGGCTAGAACTCGGACGAACTTCCATCTTCATATATATATATATATATATATATAATATGTTATATGTTGGAGCCGCGATAGCTCAGTGGTTAGTGAACTAGACTACAAAGGACAAGAGCTAGGGTTCGATCCCAACCCACGGCTTTCGGTTAACCCAGCCTTTAATGGGTACCGGATTTTTGTCTGGGAAAGTGAAGCGGCACGGGCGTAATACCGACCACATTACCCAAAAAATCATGTGCTGAAGGTCTGTAAAATTTATGGTCACTAACACCATATACCCTATGCGCCACTTGGCGTGACGGGGGTAAAATAAAAAAAATAAAAAGTAAAGTAAGTTTTCTATTTTTAATTTATTGTTGAATTTCCCCTTCTCCAGCATCACCCTTCTATTTATCATTTCTTATTTCATTTATAATATCTTCATTAGGTGATGATACTTGGCCCCAGCATCTTCTTAGTTTTCAGATCTGGCCCTCAGAAAATACAAGATTTACTCCTGCTTTAAGAAAATCCTTAATGGTTCTTTTCCAAATCATTGCATGATTAGATATCAGTGTAGATGACCATCTTGAATGAAGTAGAAGTAACTGTAAGACTCATGGTTAACAACCAGGATGCAGATAACATGACATCCAATATGCTAAAAATAATTAATAACCATAACTTAAAACATCAGAAAAAAATGTTCTAGCAATATGGACAGGAGAAACAGTATCCATAAAGTTGAAAAAAGATATTGTCAAAAGTCAAAATTCAAAAACTGACAATCCCAAGGATTGCAACAACAGCAGAGGCATGACTCATTTCTATCAGTTGCCTCTAATGTATTCTGTAAGATCAAGATGGACAGAATCAAAGATGCTTCTATGCGGGAAGAACAAGTAATATTTAGAAAAGGGAGAAGTTGAAGAAGGAATACTTCTCTTGTCTTTGGTTTTTCTTAACCTTCCTGAAAGACTGCTTTTGTTTGAGCCAGGGTTATCAGTACCAGCTAATACATCTTTTTCCTATCCATGTTTGTATCAAATTTTTAAAGTAAGTTGTCAAGCAAGACTAATATGCTCTTCTTGGATGGATTTTTAAAACTGAGTTTTCTCCTAGACATTTGCTTTATCGTCGTGTGCCCACTAGGTGTAGCCTTGATGTGAGACTAAATCTTCTGATATTTGCTGATGGTCTTCCTAAAGTCAACGGAGTTAATTTATTCTTTAGACCTGTTCATGTTTATTTCAGTGCTGCAACTTCCATTGTAAGAAGTCATAGTTCCATACCAGAACTCAAAAATAATCTTACAGCTATTTGTAATCAATAGCTCACATTAGCAAACGGCTCATTTAATCTGAACGCCACATTACTCCATCTCTAAGTGGGTTTTTTTTTCAAAAACAGACATGACTACTCATGGGATAAAAAAAACAACTTAATAATCCTAGAAGTTTTTGGTGATGAAATAACCTAATCCCAAAAGTGTGTTGTGATAAAACTAGTTATGTCAGGTTAAAATGTATAACTATCACACTTAGCAATGACATGCATAAACATCCTTTTCAGGATGGACAATATGATGTATAACATGCTTAGGGATCTAGACAATAATGATGTATAACATGCTCAGGGATCTAGACAACAATGATGTATAACATGCTTAGGGATCTAGACAATAATGATGTATAACATGCTTAGGGATTTAGACAATAATGTCTTAGTCACATGCTGAAATGAGTGTCAATCATCTTCAACATGAGAATGAATGTTACTGTCTGTGACAGTTTTCTGAACACCCCCCCCCCTCCTCTCGCTCTCTCTCCTCACCTCCTTTCAAGAAAGCAGTTATTGCATTTGTATCTCTGTTACAAATGGATGGGGCATTTGGAGGTCTCTGACTTTTAACAACTACTTGTGTGGCTTTGCTGTTCGTGTCATCCAGGAGAGTGTCTCCAGCAATAGAGCTGATGTGTTGCTTCTAGTGGGAACTTGAGAACATGGCAAGAAAGATATATTGTAACAAGCTGAAAGAAAAAAAATATTATTAAACAAAGTTTCAGTCGAATAAAAAGTTTGGCATCATCTTGAAAGATGTACTGTACATTAGAGGGCAAGGCTGAGGGTACACAGCCTAGAGAATATCAGAGGTTCAGATCAAATATTAGGCATTAAGAGTGTGAACAAATATAAGTATGCTGTAATGTACTAACAAGGCCAGAAATTGGAGAGCCATACCAGCTAACCTTTGATGTTGAGATGAACCTGATATGATGACAATATTTATAATTATCATTTTAATTACCTCTGAAGTAGAAGGATATCTGCCTGCATGATAAGGGGCACCTACTCAAACTAAAGACATTCTCAGCTGAGTGCTGTGGGTGCCGGTATGTACTGAAGACAAATATTCATGCAAAATTCAGTTCCTGAAAAATTCCACAGGCTTACAGGACTTCTCCAGAGGTTAAAAGCTGGTTTAGTGCAAAACAAAAAAATAGTAATTTTAACAGTAAATATTATTGTTATATGTAACTTCATAATAATCCTTAGCATTAATATCATCATTAACACAGTTATAACAGAAGCAATTAAAAAGTGACTTATCTTTCAGATGGCCCAACTTCTAGTACAGAATTGTCCAGACTCTACATGTGAGCCATGCATTGACAAGGGTTCAAATTGCTACACTGAGGCTACATATGTGTCAGAGTGAGTGTGAGTTCTTCAGCTACACTATTTAAATTTAAGAAAACAAATAAAAACATTAATAATACCAAACCTATACATTCAAGATTCCTGTCCAATAAGATGTTTGTCCATCTCTGGTGATGAGGCCACTTATTTTATCCAGTTATAAGATCACTCTGTGTGCGCAAATATGACTATTAATCCCAAAGCGAGCTCAGAATAATCTAGGACAGTTATTGAGTTATTTGCAGGTCATCATCATTGCACTCCGAACATGTCCATAGGTGCTCAGATCCACTCCTCAGCAAAAGCAAAGTCTCGCAGCGTCCAGCGACTGACGACTCCAGTTCTGTGTTGGTTGATAAGTCTTCTTATACGCCCACTAAGTTTCTCGTTCCTGGCTGTGCCCATCTTAATTTCCATCTCTTTCATCTGAAGGAGTGGTGTGAATTCATTGTTGTCGAAGTTTTGCGCCCTTCCCACAACTCGGAGGGCATTGATGATGTCCACTCGATTGGTTGGCTGCTTTCAACGACAGCGCAGCTTGCTAACTTTTCAGCTCTTTCATTTCCCTGTACTCTGCATGTCCAGGAAAGTAGACAAGGGTGACCTTACCTATTTTTTATTTCTGCAATGACTCTATCTATTGCATGCGTACAGATCCCGCCTCCACTTTTCTTATCATGCTTATCGAATCACTCAGTAAGCAGACTTGTAGTCTTGTGACTCTAACTAGATAAATGCCTTGGTCACTGCCATCACATCCATTGTCATGCTACTCATGATCATAACGTATGCACCACTGTCTTCCTTGCCTATTCTGCCTGCCGAGCATGCTGTAAATGCCCATGCACTCCTTTTGTGTCGTATTACAGATCCGTCTGTATAGATGACTGCATCTTTATCATCGGTGTTATCCCAGATGAGACCGTTTGCCTCTGCATTGACCATGACTGAGTTCTGTTCCCTATATTTCCTATCGAGTGTGACAATACACACGAATGCCCCCCAACCCCAAACACCCTGAAGACGTAGGCACCGTTATCCACACCTCGCCAGGGTTGATATTTGTAAGCCCACAGACCTATTTGATGACATCTTCTGCTCGTCCCATAAATGATTTTCCTCTTTTTAGCCTGACACCTTTCTCTGTGTTGAGCTCATGGTGTAATGGATGCTCCTTATCTGCATTTATTCTCAGGTATTCTCGTGCCCTCCAGCCTCCAGTTCTTAATCCTGTCATCCATGTAAAAATAAATAAATAAAGTACCCCCGTCACGTCAAGTGGCGTATAGGGAATATAGTGTTAGTGACCATAAATTTTACAGATCTTCGGGATATGATTTTTGGGGTAATGTGGTCGGTATTACGCCCGTGCCGCTTTACTTTCCCAGAAAAAAATCCGGTACTTATTAAAGGTTGGGTGAACCGGAAGCCGTCGGTTGGGCTCGAACCCTACCTCTTGTCCTTTGTAGTCCAGTTCACTAACCACTGAGTTATCGCGGTTCCCCTGTCATCCATGGTTGGAATGTTGGTTGGTCCCTGTCATTTTGCGTCGTAGTAACAGTAAGAATTGCCAAAGCGTAATCGTTTAGTGCGAGGGCTGGTCACTGGAACAGAAGGGTAAGTAGCCTCTGCTCGATGTTGGTAGCTGTCATGACCTTCAAGGCTGCTAATCCTTTGCGGCATTTTGTTATCACATGGTCGACGTGGTCCCGAAAACACAGGCTGCGATCAAACTTAACTCCGAGGTACGTCATCCACCTGTCTCTGGTCACCTCACCAGCTCACATTCGTACCACTGGTGTTTCCGTGTTAAAGATATGATTGTTAAGGTATGCTTTATTAGGATTAACCAATGCACCTGATACTCCACACCAGGAAGAGATGTGATCGAGTTCATTTTGCAGTGTGGAGGCGATTTCCCGTCTATTTCTTCCCTATCGATATATCAGAATGTCATCAGCAAAAGTCATAGTTCTTCCCCTAACATCCAGCTGCTGTTCCGTGATTGTTATTGTGTACACGTTAAATAAATCTGGTGACATGATGAGCATTGTGGCAGCCCAGGACAAATGGATGTTACTCGATGACCAACTTCCACATCTGAGTATCACCTTCATCTGAAACTGCTACAACGATCCATCTAATGAGGTAGGGGTGCACCGCCAGTTTGAGAAGCATGTGCATGAGGTATTCAAATGGTACCCTGTTGTATGCATCCTCGAGATCTATAGCAGCAGCACATGTCTCCTCTCGTTTGTGGAAGCCTGCTAAGACTTTATAGGCGAAGACTGCCGCATTGGGCATGTCGCTTTGTTATATCTATAACCTCAAATCGTGAAAAAGAAATGCGCGTATCTGTTGAAGGTGACAGGTGAGTGCACGGTTAATTATTTTCTCCAGCAGCTTGCCCGCAGTGTTCTTGCTCATGATGATTCTGTAGGCACTGATCTGAGAATGGTCCTTGTTTTGCTTCGGTAGCGGTAACAAGTAGCAGTGTAGTCACTGCTCCTTAAACTGGCCACTCCAAATGCTGGCATTAAATTCATTGTCCAGTTTTTTACAAGTCGTTAAACCGCCAGTGTCGTTGTACGGAACACCATCTGGACCAGGAGCAATGTTGTATAATCTTTTAAGTGTTGACGAATGGTATCCGTTGCGATTGTAAGATCGTCGTCCAGCACTACACCCTCACATAATTTTGGAAGTGACCCCCGTATCCTCATTCTTACAGCCTCATTTCTTTTATTTAGTCTGTTCAATGTAGCGGGCAAGCAGGGGCTTCCATTTGCTCTCCATTTGTGCCATATCTGGCCTGTTCTCTGGTAGTCTGGTATTCCTCTGCATCGTGTTGTACCATTCATGCTCTTATGAATGCGTGAGAATGCGGCTAGAGATTTTTATGAGCACACTTTTTTTTTTACAGAAATCATCCCACTTGGCATCCTCAGCCTGCTTAGCACATAGTTTAAAGTGCATAATTTTTTAGTCGACTTCTTCTTTCAGACCCTTTAAGAGCTCAGGTTGTGCTTTTCCATTCTTTCTTGCTTTCAGCCATGTCTTGGCAGTTTGTCTCTTGTTCCGCCAAGCTTCCTCGACTTCTGCGTTCCACCAGGGCGGCTGCCTCCATCCCTCCTGCCTTCTGCGAGGGGCGCCGTGTTTCCTATGTCTGATTTTGCTAATGATGTCCTGGTCTGTGTTCTCATAGTGGAATGTATGGAGCGTGCTTTTCTGGCTTCTATTTCTGCCTTTCTCAATTAGGAGGACACATGGATAGTGATCACTTCCGTGGAATCCCAGTACAATCCATCTGCAAACCGGTGCGTAGGTGGAAGACACCAGTGCCAGGTCTATGACACTATCACCCCTGTTCGAGTGGCCATTCTTATTGCCCTTTCATCATTCAAGCACACTAGATCGACCAACACTAGTGCACTCACTAGGGCTTCTTCCTGCTTCTTTTTTCGACGTTAGTAGTAAGGTGCAGGGTTTGCACAAACAAAAAGTGAAGATACATGCATCAAAACTACACGAAACATGCATATTTCTGGCACCAACTCTGTGCAATCTATGGTACCAATTCCGTGCAATCTTTCTGGTCGTCCGACGCGTGGTGACCCGATCGGCGGCTTATCGCGTGGGAGATTATATCGAGTGGACAACAGCGGTTCTAAAACTTGGGAGCGGGTGGGTCGTCGCGCTCTCTGTCTCACACCGGCTATCTCGCGGGCGGGATTATCCCGAGTGGACAACAGTGGTTCTAAAACTTGGGGTGGCGGCCTTATTTTGATTGGTCGTGTGTGTTAGTGGTATCGCTGACATCATCATGTATTGGCGTGTTTTGTAGTAATGTTATCGGCGTGTAATCAACTAACAATCTAACAGTAATATTAAATAGTGACGATCTCTCTTTCTCTCTCTCTCTCTCTCTCTCTCTCTCACTCACATTCAAGGGAAAACAAATAAAAAACAAAATTAGTTCTATATTTCACAGCTTTATTAATAGAACAAATATTTTAAACTATATTACTGTCCGGTTGATGACAATTTTATTCGTCTGGGCTTCCTTGGACCCCACGAGGTCGAAATAGCCACGGTGCGAGCAAACGATAAATGATACGGTCGTTAATGTGTTGTCTCGATGAAAAAAGCATGAGAATTCTGTTAAGTTTCGCGCCACAACACTTAAGAAGTATATAATAAACACAATATAGCCCGCACGTGTTGCTAAACAAATCTTACAACACCCGTGGGTTGTAGACGAATGGAACGTGTGAGTTTCGCTCGATAAGTTTAAAATATCCGTGTGTCTGGGAGGTAAACTGTAGGAATCGAAATACTCACATTCTCCGAGACCTTTGTAAAAGAGGGCTACCCAGTGTTCACCAGGTTCGTGTGCAGGGTCGGTGTTTATGACAAAGGCTGCGGTCGCGGTTGGTCGATGGTGGGCGGTAAGTGGTTTCGTGGAATGACACTAACAAGCGAACAACGTCGAACGAAAATATAAGACATCAAAAGATTGTAAATCTCGCTCGTATTCATCTTCTTTCTCTCAAATGGCGCAGTCTGTTAGAATCTGCCGTGTCTTGGACACCTCGAGTACTGAGTCCAACTCGGCGTAGACGATAACTTGTAGGGGAGTAGTAGTAGGAGTGGCAAACTTGAGTTCTATCGACAAGGGTCCGCTTGTGGCTAGCTCAAAATGGGAGCCGTCCAGTAGGCTGGAGGAGAGGTCAAAACCAAATAGACAAAATCCGTCCTTGAACTCTCGATAATCAATGTTATTCCCAGCGTCTTTACCAATCAGACCTATGGCCAGATTTGTACCAAAGAAAGCTCTCACGTATTGATTTCGTTCAAAGTCCATAGTTAGAGGCTATCCAGAGATACATTTCCCGTCGATCGTCAGGTTTATATATGTCAGACCAAAGTGTTGAAAATTGAAAGGGTTAGCGGTATAAACACCATTAAAAGCACTGGCTGTAATCAGACCTATCACTATACGGGTTGGTGTTTGAGACGCAAATAAATTGTCTTGACTGTGGGAGAACATTCCGCTAGCGATGAAAAATGTCTTGATGGTAACCCGCTTGATCCGATACCGAGCATTCCCGCTTAAAAGAGCCTTTTCATGGGCCAGAGAAATCGCAGGGTTTAGTTTAGCTTTCCTGGCCACGAGCGCGGCGTAGGTGATAATACTCTTTTAACCCACAGACCTATCGGAAGCAATGAGGTTCAACACATCCTTAGAGGGCGTGAGTTTGATCTTTACATCGACTCTGTTTAACACATAACGATCCTGCACAAAGACATCAGAGTGCAAACGACCCATCATTTCAACCTCTTTACTACCCGAAGTCAAAGCGCGCCGTGTTTTAAATCCCTCATTTTCTTTCATATCGTCATGATGACCCGCTGTATCTTTGTAGAACAGAGCGGCCGTCAAGTATCCCGTTTTCGCATCCTCCCCGTAGTTTAGTGTGGCCTCAAACACTGCTCTAAAATGATAGGTATTCTCCAATGGTGTAACCAATGTGTCATTTAGAGATACGTCGACTTGTGAAAATAAACTGTGAAGATAATTGTTGACTGTTCCTACCTCAACATCCGCTGGTACACTATCCCCATTCGGGAGGGTGATCATGACCCTGAGATGCAAAAACGTTTTGAAAAGATCTAGATACTCCTCACTGTTTCCCGAAATGAAAAACTCTATCGGTGTGCCATGCGACAAGGCTGCGATCGGACGAATTTCAATAAATTGACCAGAGTCTAGAGCTGTCTGTGTGGGTGGAACGCTAAATAAATCCAAACCAGAGTGAAGACATTCACACGACTTGGGGTGAATGAGAGACATGATTCATCGAAAATATCCCTTGCCTTCCTCGTCTTTGTCTTCTTGTTGTGCACCGAATGAAGGGGGAACTGTCTACCTGTCGGTTTTATCCTCTTCGTAACGGGTTCTCCGGGTGGAGGTACCTTTATAACTCGTTTTCTGCTTTGTCGTAAACCACTTTCCTGATTGGTTGTTATCAACCTCCTTAGCTCGTTCTTTGAAAGCTTCACCGATATTTTTCCCGGCTAATGCGTACTGTGCGACCTGCAGACCGGTCCTCAATCCTTCTCTGAGCAAGGCCTTACCGCCTGTTTTTAACCACGGTAAAATAGCCCTCCCGATTCCCCCAAATAAACTACCGATTCCTCGATCGCTCTGACTTCGACCTCCTATAAACACGACCATTCCATCACCCGCCTGACAACAGTAAAAGTCTTCAAACTCAACATCTCGATTAAGGGGGGTGTGTTTCACCATTATACCAGATCGAGATGTTTCTTCACTCGAAAGTGTACCGTTAGCACCGACGTTCCGTGAGTGAATGGAATTGTTTTTCCATGTTCGTTGGCTAAAAGGATTTCCACGGTATCGAAGGAAAATCGACTCGGGGTAGGTAGTGAGGCTTATTGTAGATCTGAAACACCATGGTGTGATTTCTATTGAGAACAGCCAAGGCACGCTCCTGAGGAAAGGTACCATCACATCCCCGACCGGTCTGGGGGAAACGAGATCGCAGTAGACGTAGACATTCTTCGCAACACTTTCCAAGTCTATTACGTCCACACTGTAGATTTCGGGAGCTGTGTCTGATATAGAGGTCGTGGGGAAGGCTAACATGTTTTTCAAAGTGTCGCTTATGGTAACACTGACCCGTTTTTCGTAGAGTTTCAAGATGGCTTTATTCACCTCCTTTGCGTAAATGAATCTCATTTTTTTCGCTGTCATATCCGCGTCCCAATCCTCCGCCTCCGCTTTTACGATCAACGCATTCAACGCGTTGATGAAACCATCGGGTTTCTTGTATAACCCCGGCTCCAGGGTCACGTTGAAATGAAATCCAGCATCGCAAATATCGTCGTTAGCGAGAGATTCGCAACGAATCCAGACATCACCCTCTATTACATTGAAAAAAAATAAGCGGAAACTGTATTTCTACCAGGGCGATCTCATACTGCGTCGAAATGTCAAGGGTCTGAGGGAGTTTAACGAAAAAGTGGCCGGGGCTATTATCTTTAAAAAGTTACATCGATGCATTGCTGGGTAGGGTGACATAACAACTCATTTTACTTGTTTCATTGTCGCCTCTCCAAGTTTGGATTCCGTAGCATGTAACCCAAACAGCTGCTCAGTTTGGCTATCCACAGTTTTCCGTCCTTTGCATCTGGCTTTTCAGTTGTCAGATTGAACAACGAGATCGCTACAACGGTATATATAACTACCACTTGACAAATAAAGACAATTTCTAAGTAGGGGGATAGTTTGCCAAACACCGACCCCAGCATGGTTCGCTCTCTCCTCACTCCCGAGTTTACGGCTCGCAAATCGCTCTCTCCAAAAGTTACCACTTCTTCTTCTTCTTCTCTCATCTCTAGATTTTGTATCTGACAATGTCCTTAGTCGGTATCCAACTGTTGAATGAGGAATCGTACCCAAAGCACTTGACTAAACTCTCTTTTCGGCCAAATGGTGTGCGACGCTCGGTTATGATACTCTCGATTCTGTACTCGTGCATGTCTCCAACTTTTTGAATTTCCGGTGTGTAGAATGACCCCTCTATCTCATCGCCCTTATCGTCTTTCAATACATATGTAACGGGGTTTGTTTCATTTACTCGACTGATGGAAAACAGTTCCTCCGTCCAAGCCGGGGCATAACCCTTTTTTAAAATTGACTCTGCCCTGAACCAGTCTAACTTGATCACCGACCTTATACAAGGGTCTTTCAAATTTAAAGTTGTGTTTATTAATATACAACGTGTTCCAAACCTGTTCTTGATTGTCTGCGTTGACGTCGACCGGTGCCATTTTTATACTTCTGTGATACGAATGGTTATAACTTCGAAGTAGGGCGGGTAGGACTCGGACATGATACAGTTTATTGGATTTCGTGAAATATCGCGACATCCGTTGTTTCAGAGTCCTATTAAAGCGTTCCACCACGGCGGCCTTAATATCTTCGTTCTGTGTAGTGAAAAAGTGAACGTTGTTCTCAGCGAGGAATTTCTGAAATGTTCTGTTCAGAAACTCTGACCCTTTATCCGTTTGAAAACTCGCGGGTTTCCCATCGAGAAATAACTTACCGACGGCTTCCACTAATGATTTCCCCGTTTTGGTTCGTATCGGTACAGACCATGCCAATTTACTGAAAACGTCCACGCAAGAAACCAAATAGGAATACCCGTCGTTGTGTTTTTTTCAAATGTCTCAAATCAATTAAGTCTGCCTGGTATTGCTGTTGGGGTCCACTCGTTATAATGGGACGCCTTTCAAATCTGCGACGAATTGGTTTATGAAGGGTATAGGTATCTTGACGACTCAACCAGTGATTGTTCTCTTTAAGTCCCAGTTTTGTGTTACGTTGCAGGGCCGTTGCACCACTATACGCCTCTGGTCAAAGTAATGACGTCTCAATATTTTCTCCATTTTCCCATTTTGGTGTTGGGATTCCGCTCTTTCTTTTTTTAGGTCTCAGTTTATATGTGGTTACGGGTGGAGTGGTTTCATTACCTATCTTTGGGGTTTCGGCTGCTGGTGTCTTGGTCTGCTCTGGTGGTACCTCGGTTGATGGTGGTGGTGGGGAATGTGTTTTTTTCTGTTGACGTGTTGTGTTGAATGAGATCGACTGAGCTCAATGAGCGTCGTTTATACTGCTCCAATCTAGTTAAATATTCATGCAAAGCAAGTTAGTACACTCTGGCCTTATCAGCGGGTGCCAAATCATCGCGGAATAGGATACGTTGCATTTCATTATCTAAATCTATCAAGTTGTCACCGATCGCCTCCGGCGGGGTATACGTGCTAGTAGTCTGCTTAAGACCCTCGAGGAATCGAGGATCCATCAAGATAAATTTTTTGGCTATTGTTACGCACCTAATACTCCGCCGAGAATACTTAATATAGGTCGGAGCAAAGCACCTATGAACCCGCCGGTTTGTAGAATCTCTTTACGCTGCTTAAGAATCGGTTTCTTTTTAGTAAGAGGTCTCAACTTGTTCTTGTGTCGACGTAGCTCGCACTTCTGTCGCTGAGTGAATCTAACATTACCTTTTAATATGTTATGACAACACTCGCACAAAACGTTAATGAGTTTGGGAGAGGCTGTTTTCAATATGGCTCTTAAACCACTCGGCGAGGCGGCGCGCATAAATTTCAACATTTCACCGTGCTGTCTACGTGATTCATCGCACACGATTCTCTACTTTGGCACGTAGACGATTTGTCTCTCCCCTGGGAAGATTTTTTTTCTCAACCTAAGATTATCAGGTGTATCCTGACGAAGGTCAACCAGCAATTAACCGTGAGGAGATGCTGTCGCGTCCTTAAAACTATCTTGGAGGTACCCCACCTGTCGTGGGTACATTTGTTTAGCCAAATTGATAATTTGACTTCCGTCTCTCGGGTTCTCGAAAAGGACTAAATAGTGTGTATTGAGACTTATGGTTTGATGTTCTTTATTTTTTCCGAAAAGATTTTGAACAATATAAATCACACTAATATCTCTGTGATGACTACCTTTGGTGAATAATTGTGTTACCCTCTCGTCCGTCTCAGACATCAAATCGTCGATGACGATCAGTCTTCTCTTCTTACCACCATACAAATTTATCAATGTCTGGTAGACCCTCAATAAATCTCACTGACTCCGTAGTCTCGTATATTGGATGCCATTCCGCATAACACCATCTAACTTCCTCCGGTCATGGGACAGCTAGCTCGTGAAGGCTCTGTATAAACTTTTGGACAAATACCGTTTTCCCACACCCTGTAGGCCCGGCTATCAGAGCTGTGAATGGGTGTTTCCAGCGCGGATCCATCCTCACAAGTGATACTTTAGTGATTATACCACCAACTTTTAAAAAATGACAACAAGTGATTTTAAGTCAGCACGCGAGGTTTTCCCTCTTCAACTCAGGTCTATTTTAAAATCTACACCTTATATAAACACTACAGCGGTTTCCTAGTCTCACTACGCGTTATCTGAGACCGAATTGTTAGGGGTCATCACTGAACATGTCGCAACACGCCTGATAACGTATTGCGTTAGTTACTATAAATAGACGGTCCTCGACCCGATAACCGCAAGGGTATAAATCCCAGTCGATCAATGTATTTGCACACATACATAGATAACCAGTGTCTGTTACCTAGTGGCTTGTGTTTGTTTTCTTTGAATATGGAGTCGTGTAGCTTGAATATGCCAACTTCGTTTGATGTCTGCGATCAGCGTATATTCATGTCACGTGGTAATGAGAATATAGTTCCATTGTCAAAGGATGGCGTTATGGCAGTCTCGGTTTGTGTTTTTCGTAACAGACCATTGATAAATATAAGGACATATAGCGGTGATAGTTTTTTGAAGTTTCCTACCAGAACTGGGATAACACTATCGAGAGAGGAATTTATCACGTTAGTTGAGATACGAGGAAATTTTATCCGCTTATGCTAACCTCAAATACACGCCACCTCGTGTTAACGAGAATCTCAACAACACGTTACCTTTTGTTAACCAGAACCTCAACTACACACCATCTCATGTTAACCAGAATCTCATCAACTACACGCCACCTTTTGTTAACCACCAGAACCTCACTCTTGTTAATCAGACGACAGATCCTGTAGTCAGCATGGATGCGGCGGCTGAATCAACAGAGTCACCAATTACATACTCCAGCTTTGATCAAGGTTTTGTCAAAATGGAGGGGGGTTGTGTTTTGACGGCTAATGAAACTTCCTATGCACTTGTGTTTGATAGACATTTAACACAAACAGATAGTACCACCAAAACAGGCGGGAGGATGCCCAGACGAATAAAATTATCATCAACCGGACAGTAATATAGTTTCAAATATTTGTTGTATTAATAAAGCTGTGAAATATAGAACTAATTTTGTTTTTTATTTGCTTTACCTTGAATGTGAGTGTGAGAGAGAGAGATCGTCACTATTTAATATTACTATTAGATTGTTAGTTGATTTATACACCGATAGCATTACTACAAAACACGCCAACACATGATGATGTCAGCGATACTACTAACACACACGACCAATCAAAATAAGGCCGCAACCCCAAGTTTTAGAACCGCTGTTGTCCACTCGAGATAATCCCGCCCGCGAGATAGCCGGCGTGAGACAGAGAGCGGGACGACCCACCCGCTCCCAAGTTTTAGAACCGCTGTTGTCCACTCGAGATAATCTCCCACGCGATAAGCCGCCGATCGGGTCACCACGCGTCGGACGACCAGAAAGATTGCACGGAATTGGTACCATAGATTGCACAGAGTTGGTGCCAGAAATATGCATGTTTCGTGCAGTTTTGGTACATGTATCTTCACTTTTTACTTGCGCAAACGCTGCATCTTACTACTGAAGTTACCCTGCTGGTTACTTCTAGCATTAAAGTATCCATAGAAAATGATGTTTTCCTCTTCAAACGCGAAGAGATTCTGCCATTGCTGTGTGTCCACCTTCTTATTACAGGCACACACATTTACAATCATGAAAGGAACTGGGGTCTGCACCCTAATCGTGTGTACCTGCAATTCTGCAGTATCCCACGCAGACATGTCAACAGCAGCTGCCACCATATTGTTTTCACACAAGGATGGTCTGCCCAAGGTGTCATCTATAGTAGAAACAGTGAAATCCAGGGGCACTTACTGTCCTATCACCAAGAAGTGTTTCTTGCTAAATTATTATATCGGCGTCGCACAGTAGATATGTAACGCGTACATACTTTAGGCCTAACCTCTGATACTTCGACAGTTTCATACCAGCACGTTTACCTTTTCTTGTTTTCCTTCTCTGATGTTGTCATTTAGGCTACATATGAATACTTACTGTCGTTACTGTTGCTTTTGTCGCGGAAAGCCAATGGTGTGGATGGTCTGGACTCACATGCATTAACTCAGTCGCACGGTTCAGAACCCGTTTCCACGTTATAGACTGGCTAACTCCAGTCAATCATCTATATGGCACGTGGATAAACCGTGAGCTTTTGATTTTCTTCATTTAGAAGCACACACAAATAAAATTACGGATCCTTGACAAGCAGCCAGCGATAACAGACCGCCATCTTGGAAAAGATATATGTAAGATTGTACATCTAGTAGAGGTATTTCTCCTACTGTTACTTGGTTATTGCCAACTGCATTAATTCTCATAATTTTGTGTCTTATCTCTATATATTTTCAGTCCCAGCTGTGATCCCTCATCAAGCATGCTCATTTTATCTTTCATCTGTTGATGGTTATGTGATAGGAGAGCTATGTCAGCTCGTTTGGGTTGCCTCACTCCTCTTGGCAGCAATGTATCGCTGTCCCTCTGATGACCCCCTCTTCCTCTCACTCCCTCCTCCTACCTCTGTACTCCACTACCCCTAGTACGCTTCTATATTCACGTTTAATACTTATATTATCTGTTTATCTACTTCCAGTACACCCCGTCTCTATCCACTTATAGTAACTCTTTCTCTGCTCTATCCATCTAGTACACCACCTCTCTATGTACTAACTTCTAGTTCACCACTTCTCTATTACTTTACACCTTATATACCCCTTCTCTGTTGATCCACTTCTGGCTCATCACCTTTCCGTCTATCAACCTCTAGTACACAAATTCTCTATATATCTACTTCAGGCACACAAATTCTCTATATATCTACTTCAGGCACACAAATTCTCTATATATCTACTTCAGGCACACAAATTCTCTATATATCTACTTCAGGCACACCATTTCTCTATTTCCCACTTCTAGTACACCACTTCTCTATGCACTACTTCTAACACACCATTTCTCCTAGATACAACGTCTAATTTCTCCTAGATTCAACGTCTAATTTCTCCAAGATTCAACGTCTAATTTCTCCTAGATTCAACGTCTTCAACCCACCTAATTATTCTACTTCTAGTACACCCACTCAGGCATTTGATAGTTTAGACAGAAGAATGCTTTGGAAGTTGCTGAGTCATTATGGAATCCCCATAAAGTTTATTAACCTGATAAAAACAATGTATGAAGGAACAAAATGTAGTGTGGTGCATGAAGGACAGCTTACAGAAGCATTTGAAATAAGAACAGGAGTAAGGCAAGGATGCCTTCTGTCTCCATTTCTCTTTCTACTGGCCATAGATTGGATTATGAAAATAACTCAAAACAACAGAAATGGGATCCAGTGGTCACTGACCAAACAACTTGATGATTTAGACTTTGCTGATGACATAGCTCTCCTATCACACAGCCACCAACAGATGCAAGATAAAATGAGTATATTAGATGAGAGATCACAACAGCTAGGACTAAAGATTAATAGAGATAAGACCAACATTATGAGAATTAATGCAGTTGGCAATAACCAAATAAAACTAGGAGAAATACCTCTACTAGACGTACAATCTTATATATATCTGGGCAGTAATATAGATAAAGAGGGAGGAACAGAAAACGATACCAAAATAAGGATATCAAAAGCAAGAGGAGCTTTCATTGCACTGGGAAACATATGGAAATCCAAAGAAATTAGGCTAAATACAAAAATACAAATTTTCAACTCCAATGTTAAGTCGGTTCTATTATATGGCTGTGAAACATGGAGAATAACAAAATTGACAATCACGAAGGTACAGACTTTCATTAATGGATGCTTGCGCAGAATAAAGGGATGGAAATGGCAGGACAAAGTCACAAACGTGGAATTATGGAAATGTACCGGTCAAATACCAGTGGATAAAGAAATACAGCGAAGACGATGGCGATGGATAGGACACACACTACGGAAACCAACTGAGAGTATTACACAACAGGCCCTTTTTTGGAATCCCCAGGGAAAAGACAAAGAGGAAGACCAAGGAATTCTTGGAGAAGACAGATTGAAGCAGAGATGAAGATGATGGGGAAGACATGGAATGATCTTAAAAGAATTGCAAAAAACAGAACGACTTGGAAAGTGTTTGTTGAAGACCTATGCTCCACTGGGAGCTAAAAGGTAGAAGAGAAGAGTACACCCACTCCCATTATACAATTTACTCCTAATACACCACTTCTCTATTATTGACTTCTGATGCACCCTTTCTTGGTTACACCTCTCTATATATACTTCTAATACACCACTTGTGTTATCTACTCCTTATACACCCCTTCCCTTTCTACCCACTTCTCCTACGCTATACGTCTAGGACAACCCCTCCCCCACCCCCTTTTTTTCTCTATTTATCTATTTCTAGTACATCCACTCGACCTTATTTCCATAACTTCGTTACTTATCTCCACCTGGGTTATCTTCCCTCAGTGTTTTCCCTCAGTATATACTTTTTTTTTAGAAAGTCTCAGTCTGAATCATGGAAAATAGACAAACAAATGAAAAGACGATTAGTGGCCACAGAGATGGGATTTCTCAGAAGAATGTTGAAAGTTCCCTGGACAGCTAAAAAGACCAATGAGAAAGTTCTCAAGGAGGCCAACACAAAAAGGGAGCTCTTAAAAAACATCAGAAAGAAGCAATCAACATTTATTGGGCACATCATGAGAAGAGGAAATACTTGGTTGCAAATGGCAAAATAAAAGGAAAGAGAGATCGCGGACGACAAAGAGAGAAAATACTGGATAGCTTGGTGTCGTGGCATGGAAAACAGTCAACAACAGAACTCATACGATGCACTGTGGATAGAAGTTTGTGGAAGGACATGATCGCCAACGCCAACCAGTACGGCTCATGATGATGATGATTACTTTTTATTCTTAATTTTTTTTTAGTTTCCAGTTCTACATTATTTCTCTATACTTAAGATTTTATATCTCTACACTTCACATATCCTCCCATATGTGACACATTTCTTTCTCATCTCATCATCCCATCTCTCATCCCTCTGTTCACCTCTCTCTAACTTCATCATCCGACATGTAGCTATAGATATCTGTGCCTTACTGTTTGTTGTCGTTGTCCCCGTCTTCTGAAGAAAGCCGCAGGCCGAAACGTTAGTAATTTGTTGTGTTCCTTTTTTTTTTTGCAAAGGTATCACCATACCCTGGAGTGTACCTTACACCCCACTACTGGCTTCTTACTACCAGCTTTACCGCAGCACTGCAATTAATTGTCTGTTCCCATCTTTTCACTTATTTGTTCACCTCTGTGTAAGTTTCCTGTGACTTGGTTTTAGTACTTCTCGTCTTGCTTTTGTTTATGTCTGCTTTCTTATTCTTTCTTTCTTTAATTTTCTTCAGAGTCTGCTGTCATTCATGTCTTATACTGGCTTTCTCTTTTCCCCAGGGTTCCTTCATATCTCCCCTTCCATATATTCTTTACATGTTTTCAGTGATCTTCTATATTTATTGTATTTTCTAGTTGTGGGGGGAACTTGGTATTTGTTTGATACTGTGACTGCAAATTTATCTTTAATTCCTTGCCCTTTGAGAAACTCTACATTGAAATACTGTCTATCCTTATGTGTTGTAGTATATCGTTTTAGTTTAAGTTTAAGTTTGGCTAGCAGAAAATGATGATCTGCTTCTCCATTTACTTTTACATCCTGTAAGGATGTCTTAAACTATTTATTAATACATATGTGGTCAATTTGATTTTCCGTTCTATAATCTGGTGACACCCATGTAACTTTATGTATTCTTTTATTTTGGAGTATTGTTACTCCTTGGCTTATTTGATTAAGAACACAGAAGTTCACAAATACCTCTCCATTCTCGTTCATTTCTCCAAGTCCATGTTTTCCCATAATCTCTTCAAAGCCTCTGTTGTTTGATCCTACTTTTGTTAGACTCATCAAGATTATTTCATCAAGATTATAATATCTTTGGCTCGTCTTCCATCCATCTGACATTGCAACTGTTTATAAAATTCATCTTTAATTAAATCGTCCTTATCATTGGTTGGTTCATAGCATTGGATAATGTGTATTTTTATTTTGTTTTTTGTTGCTTTAAATGTTGTTCTTATTAGTCTTGGCCCTACAGCTTCCAATATCAATGTTTTCTGTGCTTCCCTTGATAACATTATAGCTACCCCTTCACTATTTTGTGCTCTGGGTTCCTGTTGTCCTGATGATAAAATCATCTCTCCTGTATTTAGTTTTATCTTTTCTGTTTCAAACCATCTTGTTTCGCACATTCCTAAAATATTTATTTTGTAGTTTTCATTTCTGCTTCTACATGTGCAGCTTTCCCTTGTTCATTTTGAGTACGTACATTCCAGGTGCCAATTCTGGAGGATTTCCTGGTAGACAAAAGGTGAGTTGGTGATTTGAACTCCTTGCTGCTTTCTCTGGATTGCATCCTACATCTCTTAGACAGACAGCACTTACATTTCCTGAATGGCAGATTTACTTTTTTTCTTTTCATTACTTGTCCATGTTTGTGAAGTTTTTGCAGCTTATTTTTTTACGGTTCAGGATAGCCAGTCCCATGCCCAACCCTCCTTAGTCGCCTCTTACGAACATGTCTGGTAGGGAACAGCGCCACAATTCTTTACTCCCCTTCTGGCCCCCGCAAAGCACGGACGAGTTTGTGGATTTACCCCAGTACAAATTCCTGTAGGTTTTCAGTAGTGTCATTCATTGTTCAGTTGTTTTTTCTTGTTTAATCACATCAAAAATAACTGGACATGGCAAAAGAAAGAAGCCCTTGATGCTTATAAATCTTAATATTGACTGTGTCATTTAACAAGGAGAAACCATACCACATAGAAAAGAATTAAGTATTAAACTGTTAAATTTATTTGTCAGTAAATGCCATAATGAAAATACTTTGTTTGCTGTTTTAGCAATCCCGATGTCCAAGGCAGGTATGTCAGTGTTGGTGGCATTAAAGACTTTCATGACATTCTGGAGCACAAGGGACTTATCTCAACACATGACTTCCAAGGATGCTTACATAATGTGTCCATCAATGGTCGATCACTTTTGATGAATGACCTTCAAGATAAGCATATTTTACTAGCACACTTGCATGGTATTATGGACACATGTCCTAGAAGACAGTTCAGAAACTTGTGCAGTGATAAAGAACATTTGTGCCACAACAGTGGTGTTTGTGTGGACAGGTGGTCTCATGTAGCTTGCAGATGTACCAATGACTACATGGATGATGTCTGTCTCTTTAGTAAGTTGTTTATAATTGTGTGAATCTTGTATTTGCAAATAACAATCTCTTATCATCTGCAATTGTTAAGTGCCACAGCTATCATGGACCATGAGTGATACAAAATATGAAAATAATTATCATCAAGTACCGGATCTGCTGAGGGAGCCGAGATAGCTCAGTGGTTAGTGAACTGTACTGCAAAGGACAAGGGGTACGGTTCGATTCCAACCGACGGCTTCCGGGTTCACCCAGTCTTAAATGGGTACCGGATTTTTTTCTGGGAAAGTAGAGCGGCACGGGCGTAATACCGACCACATTACCCCAAAAATCATGTGCCGAAGGTCTGTAAAATGTATGGTCACTAACACCATATTCCCTATACGCCACTTGGCGTGACGGGAGCTCTTTACATTTTTTGCCGGGCCTGCTGGCGTAGGTGATCATGTCTCTCCACAATTTTCGATCTCGACAGTTATTTATCATTTCTGTTGTTGACCTTCTGCCAAGCCAATCTCTTATAAGCTGTCTGGTATTTTTTCTCATTGCTTTCCTCTATATCTTCGTCCCTCACTTTTCCCAGTTGTTACAATATATATCAGTTGTTTTCTTCTCATTAAATGGCCAAAAAATGATGATTGTTTCTTCCTAATATTGGACACTAAGATCAAAGATAAAGAAATAAAACAAGTAGAGGAATTTAAGTATTTAGGCACAATGTTTACAGAAGATGGAAAACTAGACAGAGAAATTGACATGAGATTACAAAAAACAAATGCTGTCACATACCAGCTTTCACCATTTCTAAGACATCCAAACATTTCTATGCCAACTAAACAACAAATGATAAATAGCATTTTCATACCAACTTTGTGCTATGAAAGTCAAACATGGACCCTTTCTAAATCACATTTAAGAAAGATCAATACATGTGAGATGCGATGCTTGAGAAAAGTAACAAACAACACAAGAAGAAATAGAATACCAAATGAAACCATAAGAAAAATGGTAGGAACAAAACCCTGCCAAGAATATATAGAACAACAACAACTTAAATGTTTTGGCCACCTGGTCAGAATGAATCCTTAACAATCACCATCAAGGGCGTTCTTCTCGAGAATGCATGGAAAAAGACCAAGAGGAAGACCCCAGAAGAAGATGGATAGATGCAGCGACAGAGACATGTAACAACAAAGGAAAGTCACTAATTCAGACAGTTCAAGCAGCTCAAGAACGACAAATGATATAAACCACGACACCTTTTAGGTATCATTGAAAACAGAAAAGAAGAAGATAGATAGATGCAGTGACAGAGACATGTAACAACAAAGGAAAGTCACTAATGCAGACAATTCGAGCAGCTCGAGAACGACAAATGAAATAAACCATGACACCTTTTAGGTATCAGTGAAAAGAGAAAAGAAGAAGATGGATAGATGCAATGACAGAGACATGTAACAACGAAGGAAAGTCACTAATTCAGACAGTTCAAGCAGCTCAAGAACGACAAATGATATACACCACAACACCTTTTAGGTATCAGTGAAAAGAGTAAAGAAGAAGATGGATAGATGCAGTGACAGAGACATGTAACAAAACAAAAGAAAGTCCATAATTCAGACAGTTCGAGCAGCACTAGAACGACAAATGATATAAACCACGACACCTTTTATCTATCTAATCTATTGACCTTTCGAGCCGTAGCCGGCCCATAGGGCGTAGACCAAGATACACCTTCTCCTATCTGAATTTTTGTTCTAGCAATTTTTTTAAACAAATATTTTATCAAATCTCGCCATTTGTCTCTGTTCTGTGCAAGTAGCTCTATCTCATTGAGGGAGCCGAATCCTACTGCTCTTGCCTCTCTCATCAATGTTCTTCTCAGTGTCTCCCTGGGTCTTCTTCTTTTCTCTTACCAGTTGTTTCCCATATGAGGGCTTGCTTTGCTATTCAGTTATTATCTCTTCTCATCACATGTCCAACATATGACCATCGTCTTTTTCTTTATTACTGAAGATATTAGTGGTTGATTGGCGATTTCTCTAATTTCCTCGTTTGTTTTGAATTCGTTCCACGCTATACCAAGTATTTTCCTTAGACAATTATTTTCGAATGCGTTCAACTTTCTTTCTATGTCTCTTTTTGTTTTCCAGCTGTCATATGCATACATAAGAGTTGATAGTACGTTTTATTTGAATAGTTTATGTTTTGTGTTTGTGTTGATGAGTTTTGATTTCCACAACTTTTCATGGCTTTTGAAAGACATTGCTGCTTTAGCTATTCTGATTCTGATTTCTTTAATTGTATCCCCTTCCCGATCAATGTGACTTCCATGATAGATGAAGTGATCGATCGCTTCCATTGGTTTATTTTCCATGTACATTCTGTCATTTGTTGGAATCTAGCTTTTCATAACTCTAGTCTTTTCATGATTGATCTCAAGTCTAATTTTGTTGGCTATTGATGATAGTCCATTTGTGTTTTCCTGCATCGTTTTTATCTGACTGCTGATGAGAACTATGTCATCAGCAAAGTCGAGGTCCTCCAAATGGTCTCCTTGTATCCATTCGATGCCTTTATTACCAGTGCAGCATTTCTTCATTATGAAGTCCATAACAATTTCAAATAACAAGGGCGATAAAATACATTGGGTACAAATAATAATACATAAATATTATTATATGGGGAACTTCCGAGGCGATAATAGGGAATAATAGAACAAAGAAGTATGTGTTAGCACTCGGAAAAATTGACAGACAAACAACAATAGAAAAAAACGAAGAACAATATATGGTCCGAAGTGGGATCGAACCCGTACTCAGTGGCACCGCGCCTTGCCACGAGAAGCCGAACGCTTGGTACACTGCCACGCAGCCAACAAAAAATTGGCTATTGCAGTAGTGTCTTCCACGAAAGGCGATCTCAATGACTATAGCATAGGGTAACGATCACAGACCGGAAATAAATTGTATATTTGTACTTTCCTATTAATGCAAGTATCTCCCAGTAGGGCTGAATACTTGTGTTGTAGACAAACATTTATTGGACGAAACAGCACGAATAGTAGTTCCCAGTGGTTATATACTGGGTACAAATAATAATACATAAATATTATTATATGGGGAACTTCCGAGGCGATAATAGGGAATAATAGAACAAAGAAGTATGTGTTAGCACTCGGAAAAATTGACAGACAAACAACAATAGAAAAAAACGAAGAACAATATATGGTCCGAAGTGGGATCGAACCCGTACTCAGTGGCACCGCGCCTTGCCACGAGAAGCCGAACGCTTGGTACACTGCCACGCAGCCAACAAAAAATTGGCTATTGCAGTAGTGTCTTCCACGAAAGGCGATCTCAATGACTATAGCATAGGGTAACGATCACAGACCGGAAATAAATTGTATATTGTGATCGTTACCCTATGCTATAGTCATTGAGATCGCCTTTCGTGGAAGACACTACTGCAATAGCCAATTTTTTGTTGGCTGCGTGGCAGTGTACCAAGCGTTCGGCTTCTCGTGGCAAGGCGCGGTGCCACTGAGTACGGGTTCGATCCCACTTCGGACCATATATTGTTCTTCGTTTTTTTCTATTGTTGTTTGTCTGTCAATTTTTCCGAGTGCTAACACATACTTCTTTGTTCTATTATTCCCTATTATCGCCTCGGAAGTTCCCCATATAATAATATTTATGTATTATTATTTGTACCCAGTATATAACCACTGGGAACTACTATTCGTGCTGTTTCGTCCAATAAATGTTTGTCTACAACACAAGTATTCAGCCCTACTGGGAGATACTTGCATTAATAGGAAAGTACAAATATACAATTTATTTCCGGTCTGTGATCGTTTCCCTATGCTATAGTCATTGAGATCGCCTTTCGTGGAAGACACTACTGCAATAGCCAATTTTCTGTTGGCTGCGTGGCAGTGTACCAAGCGTTCGGCTTCTCGTGGCAAGGCGCGGTGCCACTGAGTACGGGTTCGATCCCACTTCGGACCATATATTGTTCTTCGTTTTTTTCTATTGTTGTTTGTCTGTCAATTTTTCCGAGTGCTAACACATACTTCTTTGTTCTATTATTCCCTATTATCGCCTCGGAAGTTCCCCATATAATAATATTTATGTATTATTATTTGTACCCAGTATATAACCACTGGGAACTACTATTCGTGCTGTTTCGTCCAATAAATGTTTGTCTACAACACAAGTATTCAGCCCTACTGGGAGATACTTGCATTAATAGGAAAGTACAAATATACAATTTATTTCCGGTCTGTGATCGTTACCCTATGCTATAGTCATTGAGATCGCCTTTCGTGGAAGACACTACTGCAATAGCCAATTTTTTGTTGGCTGCGTGGCAGTGTACCAAGCGTTCGGCTTCTCGTGGCAAGGCGCGGTGCCACTGAGTACGGGTTCGATCCCACTTCGGACCATATATTGTTCTTCGTTTTTTTCTATTGTTGTTTGTCTGTCAATTTTTCCGAGTGCTAACACATACTTCTTTGTTCTATTATTCCCTATTATCGCCTCGGAAGTTCCCCATATAATAATATTTATGTATTATTATTTGTACCCAGTATATAACCACTGGGAACTACTATTCGTGCTGTTTCGTCCAATAAATGTTTGTCTACAACACAAGTATTCAGCCCTACTGGGAGATACTTGCATTAATAGGAAAGTACAAATATACAATTTATTTCCGGTCTGTGATCGTTACCCTATGCTATAGTCATTGAGATCGCCTTTCGTGGAAGACACTACTGCAATAGCCAATTTTTTGTTGGCTGCGTGGCAGTGTACCAAGCGTTCGGCTTCTCGTGGCAAGGCGCGGTGCCACTGAGTACGGGTTCGATCCCACTTCGGACCATATATTGTTCTTCGTTTTTTTCTATTGTTGTTTGTCTGTCAATTTTTCCGAGTGCTAACACATACTTCTTTGTTCTATTATTCCGCGATAAAATACATCCTTGTTTAAACCTAGTTTCTATTGGAAAACATTCGCTCACTCTGTACGAACTGCACATGTAACATATGTCCATTATACATGTCTTTGATAATATTTATGATAAATTATGGTATTGCTTCAGAATTTTCCACAAAGAATCTATATGGATGCTGTCGAATGCTTTTTTTTAAATTAATGAAGTTAAGTACGAAAGATTTTTGCTTTTCAATGTGTTCCTCCAATATAAGTCGTAGAGTGAAAATGTGGTCAAGGCAGCTTCTCCCTTTTCTAAAACCAGCCTGTTCTTCACGTATTACTGTATCTATTGAATGCATCATAAACATGAGACATTCAATCAACAATGTTCTATTCATGACGATTTTGCAGAATAACTTTGAGGCAACTTACAAAAGTGTCACGCCTCTCCTGTTGTTACAATCTCTGAGATTGCCCTTTTTGGGATCTTAGCAATGATGCCTTTTTTTTCTACTTATGAGGAAGCTTCTCTGCTTTCCAAATGATGTTGAACATTTTCTGCAGGTGTATTAGATTATAGCTATCAAATGCCTAGAGGATCTCAGCGGTTAACTTATCCTCGCCAGCAGCCTTGTTATTGTCCTTACGCTTTAAGGTCTCAATTTCGCTCAAGGTGACGTCATCTACATTTATATCTAATTCTGCTGCTGGTGTTTCAGCTTCAAAATCTATTAAATTGTGGGGTAGTGGACGGTTAAGAATTTCTTTGAAGTGTTTCGCCCAAAGTGCTTTTATGTATGCGCTTGTTGTTAGCATTGAACCAGATTTGTCTTGAATTGGTGCTCCACTGGATGTATAGGTGGACATAATGGACACACTGGAGGAATATATTTTGAAAGCCTTCAGCTATTGTGCTTTGTGAGGTATTACAAGTATCAACATGCACAGTCCTGAGACTGTAGCTATTTGAATATATGTTAAACATGTACACATCATCACCATCATCATCAAGTAACGGGCCTGCTAGAGTAGGTGATCATGTCTCTCCACAACTTTCGATCTCGGCAGCTATTTATCATTTCTGTTGTTGACCTTCTGCCAAGCCATTCTCTTAAGCTGTCTGTTATTTTTTTCTCTTTGCTTCTCTCTATCTCTTCGTCCTTCAATTTTTTCCAGTTGTTACAATATATTCCAGATGTTCTCTTCTCATTACATGGCCAAAAAATGATGCTTGTTTCTTCCTAATATTGGAAATTAGCTCTCTTTTTGCTTTTACCTCTTTCAGATCATTACTCTTTTAGCTGTACACATATCCTATATATGCAAGCAAAGCAAGGAGTGTGCACAACCAATGAGTTACTGCCACCAGCAGCATACACATACTTTGTTATCTACTTAAAGCAACTAACCATTATGAGTTAAAATTAAGTGCTAGCAACAATGAATTAGCCTCCAAAGGTCAGGTATTGTGTGTTGGTTGTATCACTGTAACAATGAGGTCATTTTGCTTGTCTCACATTCAAATTGATTCAGATCCCATGTGGAGTGATTGGATATTTATTGTTATATGTCTGATCATAGGGTGGTAAAATGTACATAGAAAGATCAGAGGGTCAGAGAAAAATTATAAAATGAATGTCTCATGTTTATGCTGAAGACATAAAAAAGAATCCAAAATAGTTGGAAAGATCAGATAGTATGTCATTTCCCACACAAGAGATGTTGAAAAAAGTACAATTCCTACCATTATGAAAACAATAATATTAACCTGCTTTCTAAAGTTGTTTCTGGGATCCATGTTAGTTGTGAAGCCTTGTGCATTGTGCTATGATCTTCCAATGTGATCAGGTAAGAGATCAAAGTCCTCATGAGTTATTGAGTTATTTGCGGGTCATCATCATTGCACTCCGAACATGTCCATAGGTGCTCAGATCCCTCCTCAGCAAGTCACACAGTGTCCAGAGACTGACGACTCCAGTTCTGTGTTGGTTGATAAGTCTTCTTACACGCCCACTAAGTTTCTCTGACTGTACCCATCTTAACTCCCATCTCCATCATCCGAAGAAGTGAAGTGGATATGTGTTTGTCGAAGTCCTGTACTCTTCCCACATGTCGGAGGGAATTGATGATGTCCGCCCGATCCATTGGTTGCCCGTCCTCAACGACAGCGCAGTTAGCTAACCTATCCGCTCTTTCATTTCCCCGTACTCCCGCATGTCCAGGGACAAAGACAAAGGTGACCTTACTTATATTGGATTTCTGCAACGACTCTACCCATTGCATGCGTACAGAGCCCGCCTCCACTTTTTTTTATCATGCTCATCGAATCACTCAGTATATATGCGTGGGTGTAGTCTTGTGACTCTAACCATTTGAATTCTTTGGTCACTGCCATCACCTCCGTTGTCGTGCTACTCGTGGTCATGACGTATGCACCACTGTCTTCGTAGACTATTCTGTGTGCCGAACGTGCTGTAAATGTCCGTGCACTTCTTTGGTGTCGTCTTACAGATCCGTCTGTATAGATGACTGCATCTTTCTCATTGGTGTTATCGCAGATGAGACCGTTGACCGCAGCATTAACCACGACCGAGTTCTGTTCCCTACGTTTCCTGTCGAGTGTGACAATACACGAGAAAGTCCCCTTGAAAGACGTAGGCACCGGTATCCACTCCTCACCAGCGTTGATATTGGTAAGCCCACAGACCTGTTTGATGACATCTTCTGCTCGGCCCACCCATGATTTGCCTCTTTTTAGCCCCTGGCACCTTTCCCTGTGTTGAGCACGTGGTGCAATGATGCTCTTTATCTGTACTAATCTTCAGGTATGCTCGTGCTCTCCAGATCTTGATTCTATCATCCATGGTTGGAAAGTAAAGAAGATACCTCATTGCTACACAGGGAGTGTCCCTCGTACATCCCAAGATAATGCGCATGGCTTCATTCTGTATTTTTTCCAGCCTATAAATTTGAGTCGTACTGACAGTAAGAATTGCCAGGGCATACTTGATTGGTGTGAGGACTAATCCCTGGAACAAAAGAGTAAGTAACCTCTGCTCGGTGTTGGCAGCTGCCATGACCTTCAAGGCGGCTAATCCTTTGCGGGATTTTGTTATCGCATGGTCAACGTGGTCCCGAAAACACAGGCTGCGATCAAACTTAACTCCGAGGTATGTCATCAACTTGTCGCTGGTCACCTCATCAGCTCCCATTGGTACTACCGGTGTGTCCGTATTAACGATATGATTGTTAAGGGAGAACCATAAAACTGATGCTTTATTAGGATTAACCAAGGCACCTGAAACCCCACACCAGGAAGAAATGCGATTGAGTTTGTCTTGCATTATGGAAGCGATTTCCCGTCAGTCTCTTCCCTGTCGATATACCAGAATATCATCAGCAAAAGTCATAGTTCTTCCCCTCCCATCCAGTTGTTGTTCCGTGATCGTTATTGTGTACGCGTTAGCTAGAAGTGGTGACAATTGTGAGCCTTGTGGCAGCCCTGGGCAAATGGATGTTGGCTCGGAAGACCAACTTCCACATCTGAGTATCACCTTCCTCTGAAACAGTGCCGCAGCGATCCATCTAATGAGGAAGGGTTGGACCGGCAGTTTGAGGAGCATTTGCATGAGGTATTCAAATGGTGCCCTGTTGTATGCATCCTCCAGATCTAAAGCAGTTGCACATGTCTCCTTCCGTCTGTGGAAGCCTTCGAAGACCTCATTGGCAAAGACTGCCGCATTGAGCCATGTCTCTTTGTTATATCTATAACCTCCGAATGTGGGTGGAAATGCGCGTTTCTGTTTAAGGTGACACGGGCAAATATTTTCTCCAGCTGCTTGCCTGCAGTGTTAATCTGGCCACTCCGAATACTGGCATTAAACTCATTGGCCAGTTTTGTCAAGTCGTCATCAGCTAAATCGCCTATGTCATCGTACCGAAAACCATCTGAACCAGGAGCAGTGTTGTGTGACATTTTAAGTGTCGTGCGAATGGTATCGGTTGTGATTGTGAGATCTTCTTCCAGCACTACATCCTTACACAATTTTGACAGCGATCCTCATTCGTACAGCCTTATTTCTTTGGTCCGTCTGCTCAATGTAGCGGGAAAGCAGAGCCTTCCCTTTGCTCTCATCAGATTTGTGCCATATCGGCCTGTGCTCTGAAAGTCTGGTATGCCTCTGTGTCGTGTTGTGCCATTCATGAAGGCGCCAGAATGTGGCTAGAGATTTTTCTGAGCACACTTTTTTACAGAAGTTATCCTATTTGGCATCCTTATCCTGTTCAGCATATAGTTTAAAGTGCATCATTTTTTTGGTCGATCTCTACTTTCAGACGCTTCAAGAGCTCAGGTTTTGTTCTTCCATTCTTTCTGGCTTTCTGCCATGTCTTAGCCATTTGTCTCTTGTTCCGCCAAGCTTCCTCGACATCTACGTTCAACCAGGGTGGCTGCGTCCATCTCTCCTGCCTCCTACGGGGGGCGCTCTGTTTCCTATGTCTGATTTTGCTAATGACGTCCTGGTCTGTTTTCAGGTAGTGGAATGTGACGAGCTTTCTTTTCTGGCTTCTATTTCTACCTTTCTCAGTTTGGAGGACACGTGGATAGTGATCACTTCCGTGGAACTCCAGTGCACTCCACCTGCAAACCGGTGCGAAGGTGGAAGACACCAGTGCAAGGTCTATGACACTATCAGAGTCTCCTGTTCGAGTGGCCATTCTGGTTGCCCTTCCAACATTCAAGCACACTAAATCGACTGACACTAGTGCGTTCTCTAGGTCTTCTCCCTGCTTGTTGGTTATGACGTGACTCTACTGGTTGCCTCTAGCATTAAAGTCTCCGCAGAAAATGACGTTCTCTTCATCGAACTCGAAGAGATTCTGCCATTGTTGTGTGTCAACCTTCCCATTACAGACATACACATTTACAATCACGAAATGAACTGGGGTCTGCACCCTAATCGCATGTACCTGCAATTCTGCATTGTCCCACGCAGACCTTATCAACCTCAGCTGCCACCACATTGTTGCGCACAAATATGGTCTGCCCAAGGTGTCGTCTATTGTAGAAACAATGAAAGCCAGGAGTACTTACTGTCCTGTCACCAAGAAGAGTTTCTTGTAAAACCATTATATCGGCGCCGCACAGTAGCTTATCAAGAATGGGCCGTCGTTGATTTATGGACCCACAATTCCAATATGTAACGTGCACATACTTTAGGCCTAGCCTGTCACACTTCTACAGTTTAACGCCACCACGCTTACCTTGTCGTGTTTTCCTTATTCGATGCTGTCGTTTGGGCTGCATCTGAGCTAGACTCACGTGCACTAACTCAGTCGCACGGGCCAGAACCCGTTTCAACGTTACAGACTGGCCAACTCCAGAAAATCGCTATGCAGCACGCAGATTCCATGTGAGCCTTTTATAAATTAAATGAATTAAGCGCCCTTGACGACAGACCGGCGAAAATAAACCGCCATTTTTTCACGCGTTCAATAGCGCAAAAACAACTTTTTGTTGTATTGACATGATTATAACAATATAAGCACAAGTCAACGATAAAGAACAATAATTTCGATCACTCTGTACTCATGAGTACTGTCCTAGTGCAGTAATAAACGTTCAATTTACAAAAGCAAGTAACAAGAAATGTAATGTCTCTAACCCATTCACAAATAAAACATCATTGCATAGTATGTGACAGCTTTTATAGTTGTATTTGTTAAAATCAACTTATCCATTATTTATGTACTATTTTCAATGATCACTGGAGTCTGTAGAAATGTGGTTTTACAAAAGAATGTTGAGGTACAGTCTCCAAGATGGCGGATCTAGTCCACGTCCTCTCGATCGCTGCAGAAAGTGCACCAAGGGTCTGATTAATTTCGGATCTCCGTTGCACTTTTCTGCGTTAAAGTCAAAATGATGACATACTTAATACATCTATGTCGCTAAAGAGAGGTCGTAGGCCGACAACAGTCCGTTTTTGACAAATCAAATGTTGTGAATGAGACCTTCCACAATCTAGACTTGATCTGCGCTTTACGTCACATTGGTGCTGTTCATGACCGTTATTGGAATTCCTTGACGCAAGTTATTTCCATGTTACTCACTAATGTAAACTACAATAACACATGAATCTCATCAGATTACCAACATTTTCTTTTACAGGAAAGCAACCATTCAGCTTCAGCAGGAATACTATGATAATGTACACCATCCGTCCCAGCTATGTTCGTGATCAACAGCTGTCAGTAGTTGTGCCAGAATATTCCAGGAAACAGAGAAGTCTTGTTGACACCTCAATCATGCTGAGATTTAGGATAAGGTCTTATCACAGAATTTTGATGAGTTTGAGAACTATATCAGTCAGCTGTGTACTTTGGGTATGTATATTCAAATGTGAAAGTTTTCAATTAAATTTATATTTCTGGCATTCACCCGATGACTACTGAAGGAATTGATAGTCCTCTTCATCAGCCGTCCTTAATAGTGGGTGTAGATGCATTGTGTTGTGGTTTATTTTCATCTTACGACCTATCTCATCCAACTTAAGTCATCCAACTGAAGTCATCCAACTGAAGTCATCCAACTTAAGTCATCCAACTTAAGTCATCCAACTTAAGCATGACATTTTTTTAGTACTGGGTTGCCTTCCCTCTTCGATCCGAACTCGCTATAATACGCTAACATTTTGCAATAACCACTACTTTCACTAGCATGTTGCAATAACCACTACTTTCATTAGCATGTTGCAATAACCACTACTTTCACTAGCATGTTGCAATAATGTACTACTTCTCTTATTATGTTGCAATAATTCGCAATATGCCCTAACAGATTGTAGTAATCCATTATACCCCAAACATGTTTTAGCAATCCATAACATCCTAAACATGTTGTAATAATCCACAACACCCCAAAACATGTTGTAATAATCCACAACACCCCAAATAATGTTGTAATAATCCAAACATCCAAAACAAGTTGTAATAATCCACAAAATCCAAAACAAGTTATAAAAATCCACAACACCCAAAACAAGTTATAAAAATCAACAACACCCCAAATAATGTTGTAATAATCCACAACATCCCACACATGTTATAATAATCCACAACACCACAAACATGTTGTAATAATCCACAACATCCCAAACATGTTGTAATAATCCAAACATCACAAATATGTTGTAATAATCCACAACATCCAAAACAAGTTGTAATAATCCACAACACCCACAACATGTTGTAATAATCCACAACACCCCAAGTAATGTTGTGATAATCCACAACATCCCAAACATGTTATAATAATCCACAACATCCCAAACATGTTGTAATAATCCACAACATCCCAAACATGTTGTAATAATCCACAACATCACAAACATGATGTAATAATCCACAACATCCAAAACAAGTTGTAATAATCCACAACACCCACAACATGTTGTAATAATCCACAACACCCCAAGTAATGTTGTGATAATCTACAACATCCCAAACATGTTGTAATAATCCACAACATCACAAACATGTTGTAATAATCCACAACATCCCAAGCATGTTGTAATAATCCACAACACCCCAAACATGTTGTAATAATACACAACATCCCAAATAATGTTGTGATAATCCACAACACCACAAACATGTTGTAATAATCCACAACATCCCAAACGTGTTGTAATAATCCACAACATCCCAAACATGTTTTAGGAGTACATAACATCCCAAATAATGTTGTAATAATCCACAACACCCCAAACATGATGTATTAATCCACAACACCCCAAACATGTTGTAATAATCCACAACATCCCAAACATGTTGTAATAATCCACAACATCCCAAACATGTTGCAATAATCCACAACACCCCAAACATGTTGTAATAATCCACACCATCCCAAATAATGTTGTGATAATCCACAACACCCCAAACATGTTGTAATAATCCACAACATCCCAAATAATGTTGTGATAATCCACAACTCCCCAAACATGTTCTAATAATCCACAACATCCCAAACATATTGTAAAAATACACATCACAAATAATGTTGTAATAATCCACAACACCCGAAACATGTTCTAATAATCCACAACATCAGAACATGTTGTAATAATACACAACATCACAAATAATGTTGTAATAATCCACAACACCCCAAACATGTTGTAATAATCCACAACATCTCAAACATGGTGTAATAATCCACAACACCCCAAACATGTTGCAATAATTCACAACATCCCAAACATCTTGTAATAATCCACAACACCCCAAACATGTTGTAAAAATCCACAACATTCTAAACATGTTGTAATAATCCACATCACCCCAAACATGTTGTAATAGTCCACAACATCCCAAAATATGTTGTAATAATCCACAACACCCCAAACATGGTGTAATAATCCACAACATCTCAAACATGTTGTAATAATCCACAACATCCCAAACATGTTGTAATAATCCACAACATCCCAAACATGTTGTAATAATCCACAACATCCCAAATAATGTTGTAATAATCCACATCATCCAAAATAATGTTGTAATAATCCACAACATCCCAAACATGTTGTAATAATCCACAACACCCAAAACAAGTATTAATAATCCACAACACCCCAAACAATGTTGTATTAATCCACAACACCCCAAACATGTTGAAATAATTCACAACATCCCAAACATGTAGTAATAATCCACAACATCCCTAAAATGTTGTTATAATCCACAACACCCTAAACTTGTTGTAATAATCCACAACACCCCAAACATGTTGTAACAATCTACAATATCCCAAATAATGTTGTGATAATCCACAACATCCCAAATAATGTTGTGATAATCTACAACATCCAAAACAAGTTGTAATAATCCACAACATCTTAAACATGTTGTAATAATCCACAACATCCCAAACATGTTGTAATAATCCACAACATCCCAAACATGTTGTAATAATCCAAAACATCCCAAATAATGTTGTAATAATCCACAACATCCCAAACATGTTGTAATAATCCACAACACCCCAAATAATGTTGTAATAATCCACAACATCCAAAACAAGTTGTAATAATCCTCAACACCCAAAACAAGTATTAATAATCCACAACACCCCAAACAATGTTGTATTAATCCACAACACCCCAAACATGTTGAAATAATCCACAACATCCCAAACATGTTGTAATAATCCACAACATCCCAAACATGTTTTATCATTCCATAACATCCAAAAAATGTTGTAATAATCCACAACACCCCAAACATGTTCTAATAATCCACAACACCCCAAACATGTTGTAATAATCCACAACATCCCAAACATGCTGTAATAATCCACAACATCCCAAATAATGTTGTGATAATCCACAACACCCCAAACATGTTGTAATAATCCACAACACCCAAAACATGTAAGAAACTCTTCTTGGTGACAGGGCAGTAAGTACTCCTGGCTTTCATTGTTTTTACAATAGACAGGGCAGGCCATCTGCAGGCCATCTTTGTGCGCAACAATATGGTGGCAGCTGAGGTTGAAATGTCTGCGTGGAACAATGCAGAATTGCAGGTACATGCGGTTAGGGTGCAGACCCCAGTTCATTTCGTGATTGTTAATGTGTATGCCTGTAATGGGAAGGTGAACACACAACAATGGCAGAATCTCTTCGAGTTCGATAAAGAGAACGTCATTTTCTGCGTAGACTTTAATGCTAGGGAAAACCAGTGGGGTAACGTCATAACCAACAAGCAGAGAGAAGACCTAGAGAACGCACTAGTGTCAGTCGATTTAGTGTGCTTGAATGATGGAAGGGGAACAAGAATAGCCACTCGAACAGGGGACTCTGATAGTGTCATTGACATTGCACTGGTGTCTTCCACCTTCGCACCGCTTTGCAGGTAGAGTGCACTGGGGTTCCACGGAAGTGATCACTATCCATTTGTCCTCCTAATTGTGAAAAGCAGAAATAGAAACCAGAAAAGAAAGCTCCACACATTCAACTACGAGAAAACAGACCAGGACGATCATTAGCAAAATCAGACATAGGAAACAAAGCGCCCCCCGTAGGAGGCAGGAGAGATGGACGCAGCCACCCTGGTGGAACGTAGAAGTCGAGGAAGCTTGACGGGGCAAGAGTCAAACGGCCAAGACATGGCAGAAACCCAGAAGGAATGGAAGAACACAACCTGAGCTCTTGAAGCGTCTGAAAGTAGAGGTTGACCAAAAAATAATGCACTTTAAACTATGTGCTAAGCAGGCTAAGGATGCCAAATGGGATGACTTCTGTAAAAAAAAGTGTGCTCAGAAAAATCGCTCGCCACATTCTGGCGCCTTCGTCAGAGCATGAATGGCACAACACGACACAGAGGCATACCAGACTTTCAGAACACAGGCCGGATATGGCACCAATCTGCTGAGAGCAAAGGGAAGGCTCTGCTTTCCCGCTACATTGAGCAGACGGACCAAAGAAATGAGGCTGTAAGAATGAAGATACGGTGATTGCTGTCAAAATTGAGTAAGGATGTAGGGCTGGAAGAAGATCTCACAATCACAACCGATACCATTCGCACGACACTTGAAAGGTCACACAACACTGCTCCTGGTCCAGATGGTGTTCGGTACGATGACATAGGCGATTTAAATGACGACGACTTGACAAAACTTGTCAATGAGTTGTATTCCGAGTGGCCAGATTAAGGAGGAGTGGCTACACAGCTACTTACTACCGCTACTGAAGACAAACAAGGACCATTCTCAGATCAGTGCCTACAGAATCATCACAATGCAGAACACTGCGGGCAAGTTGCTGGAGAAAATAGTTGCCAGTGTCCTCACCTGTCACCTTCAGCAGAAACGCGTATTCCCACCCACACTCGGAGGTTATAGATATAACAAAGAGACATGGCTCAATGCGGCAGTCTTTGCCTATGACGTCTTCGAAGGCTTCCACAGACGAGAGGAGACATGTGCTGCTGCTATAGATCTGGATGATACAAACAACATGGTACCATTTTAATATCTCATGCAAATACACCTCAAACTGGCGGTGCACCCCTACCTTATTAGATGGATCGCCGCGGCACTGTTTCAGAGGAAGGTGATACTCAGATGTGGAAGTTGGTCTTCCGAGCCAATCCATTTGTCCATGGTTGCCACAAGGCTCACCATTGTCACCAGTTCTATTTAACGTGTACACAATAACGATCACGGAACAACAGCTAGATGGGAGGGGAAGAACTATGACTTTTGCTGATGATATTCTGGTATATCGACAGGCAAGAGACAGATGGGGAATCGCCTCCATAATGCAAGACGAACTCAATCGCATTTCATCCTGGTGTGGGGTTTCAAGTGCCTTGGTTAATCCTAATAAAGCATCAGTTTCATGGTTCTCCCTTAACAATCATATCGTTAATATGACCACACCGGTAGTACCAATGGGAGCTGATGAGGTGACCAGGGACAAGTTGATGACATACCTCGGAGTTAAGTTTGATCGCAGCCTGTGTTTTCGGGACCACGTAGACCATGTGATAACAAAATCCCGCAAAGGATTAGCCGACTTGAAGGTCATGGCAGCTGCCAACATCGAGCATAGGCTACTTACTCTTCTGTTCCAGGGATTAGTCCTTGCACCAATCGAGTATGCCCTGGCAATTCTTACTGTCAGTACAACTCAAATTTATAGGCTGGAGAAAATACAAAAATGAAGCCATGCGCATTAACCTGGGATGTACGAGGGACACTCCTTGTGTAGCAATGAGGTATCTTCTTGACTTTCCAACCATGGATGACAGAATCAACATCTGGAGAGCACGAGCATACCTGAAGATTAGTACAGATACAGAGCATCCATTGCACCACGTGCTCAACACAGTGAAAGGTGCCAGGCTAAAAAGAGGCAAATCATGGTTGGGCCGAGCAGATGATGTCATCAAACAGGTCTGTGGACTTACCAATATCAGCGTTTGTGAGGAGTGGATACTGGTGCCTACGTCATTCAAGGGGACTTTCTCGTGTATTGTCACACTCGACAGGAAAAGTAGGGAACAGAACCCGGTCGTGGTTAATTAATGCTGAGGTCAACGGTCTCATCTGCAATAACACCAATGAGAAAGATGCAGTCATCTATACAGACGGATCTGTAATACGACACCAAAGAAGTGCATGGGTATTTACAGCACGCTCGGCAGGCAGAATAGTCAAGGAAGACAGTGGTGCATACGCCATGACCCCGAGTAGCATGACAATGGAGGCGTTGGCAGTGACCAAGGCATTCAAATGGTTAGAGTCACAAGACTACACCCACGCATGTATACTGAGTGATTCGATGAGCATAATTAAAATAGTGGAGGCGGGCTCTGTAAGCATGCAATGGGTAGAGTCGTTGCAGAAATCCAATATACATAAGGTCACCTTTGTCTTTGTCCCTGGACATGCGGGAGTACGGGGAAATGAAAGAACGGACAGGTTCGCCAACTGCGCTGTCGTTGAGGACGGGCAACCAATGGATCGGGTGGACATCATCAATGCCCTCCGAGATGTGTGAAGAGCACAGGACTTGGACAAACACAGATCTGCGTCACTTCTTCGGATGATGGAGATTGGAGTTAAGGTGGGCACAGCCAGAAATTAGAAACTTAGTGGGCGTGTAAGAAGACTTATCAACCAACATAGAACTGGAGTCGTCAGTTGCTGGACACTGAGGGAATTGCTGAGGAGGGGATCTGAGCACCTATGGACATGTTCGGAGTGCAATGATGATGACCTGCAAATAACTCAATAACTCAATGTTGTAATAATCCACAACACTAAAAACATATTACAATAATCTACGAGTACTTTCCCTAGTTTTTTAGTGTTCACCCATTAAGCAGTAATGAATGTATCGTGTTGCTAGTTTCCTACGATATCTATGGCTGACACATCTCTTTTTAGCATGGGTAGATTTTGCTTAACAATTTTGCCCAGACAGCCAGCAATATGGCCAACTCTTTTCAGTTTTGAACTGCTAAAGCATCTTTACCATATGCAGTTTACACACAAGACATCTTGTTTTTTGCTGTTATTCAGGAGGGTTATACATCAGATGTCTTTATCAAGATGGAAAACTGAAAAATCTTATCTTATCTTTGAAGCAAAACAATTAAACATAGATATTTTATGCATATCAAAAAGAAGATGGAAAGAATGTGGGTACGTACACGACGAAAAATATAAATTTATATATTCCGGCAACACAACAGAACATCACAGAGGTGTAGGAATACTAACAAAATGAGAGTTACAAAAATATATATGTACCCACTGGACATACAATGATAGGATTATTCTACTACTCAAAATTAAAGCCAAACCTTTCAACATAGCAATAACACAGACATATAAACCTACTCAAGACTATTAAAATGAACAAATAGAGGCATACTATGAAGATCTACATGAAGTTATGAAGCAAGTGTAATTGTCAGATTTCTTGATTGTAATGGGTGATATGAATGCTAAAGTAGGAAAAGGAAGATATTGAACCTTTATAGGAAATCATGGTATAGGAAAAATAAATCAAAGAGGAGAAAGATTAATACATTTTTGTGAAGAAAACAGGCTGATAGTATGTAACACCTATTTTGAGCAAGAAAAAAGGAAACTATACACATGGAAAAGCCAGGAAATAGGAAGAGGGAACCAGTATACATTATGATAAAAGATAGGCTCCATAACAGCATCAATAAAGCCAAAACCTATTCAGGAACAAACATTAAATCAGATCACAATTCTGCAATGATTTAAATGAAAGTCAAACTAAAGAAAAATAAACAACAGACTAATTCATCAAAAATACCACTAGACATAACAGTTTTAAATCAAAAAGATGTTAAAGATACTTATACAATAAATTAAAGAACACATATCAAAGCTGCTAGAAGAAGGGATTGAGCAGTACAGAAGAGAAAATCCAGATGAAAAAGTCACAAATAATGGCAATGCATAAAGAAAACATACAAGAAATGTGTGACATTTTACAAAAAAAAAGAAAAGACCAGAACACAAACAAGGAAAAGAACAGAACACCAAAAATTGATGACTGACGCCATCTTGGAAAAATGCAAGAGAAAGACAAGCAAAGAACACTGACCAGTACAGCAAAATATACAAAAAGGCAAAAGAGAACTGCTCAACCAAAGATGTTTAGAAATTGAAATTATTAAAAATAAATACAATTTAACAGAGATGTGCACAGAAATAAAGAGTATGACTAGTAAAAATAAAAAAGCCAAAGAAAGTGGATGCATTGCAAACAGAAACGGAAAAGTAATAACAGACAATAAGGATATAATCAATAGATGGCAGGAATATATAACATAATTATTTTGTGATGAAAGGGAAAATAAACCAAACATAAGACATATATGCCAGGCTATAAAATCTTAAAATCTGAAGTGGAAAAAGCTATACAAACAATGAAAAAGGGAAAAGTAGCAGGACCTGATAAGTAAAAAAAAAGTAAAGAGCCCTGTCACACCAAGTGGCGTGTAGGAAATATATGTTAGTGACCATAGATTTTACAGACCTTCAGCACATGATTTTTGGGGCAATGTGGTCAGTAATACGCCAGTGCCGCTTTACTTCCACAGAAAAAATCCGGTACCCATTTAAGGCTGGGTGAACCTGGAAGCCGTTAGTTCGGATCAAACCCTACATCTTGTCCTTTGTAGTCCAGTTCACTAACCACTGAGCTATCAGGACCTGATAACATACAGATAAAGATAATAAAGGCACCAGAACATTTTGGAATTGAGATGATCACAAACATATGCAAATATATATACTATGTAGGAGACAAACCAAATGCACTAAAAACATCAACTTTCATTGCATTGCTTAAAAAAAATTATGCATTTGAATGCAGTGATTTTAGAACAATAAGCCTAATGGACCATGTAACAAAAATCTTCCTAAAAGTTATATATGGAAGAATTCATAATAAAATCAATTTGGAATTAGAAGAACAACAATTTGAATTTAGAAAAAACAGAGGGACAAAAGAAGCCATATTCTGCATGAGGACATTAATCGAAAGGTACACAAAAGTAAACAAATCAATCTATGCCTGTTTTATAGTCTAAAAAAAAACTTTTGACAGAATACACAATAAACAACTTACAGACTGACTAAAAGATAGACATCTAGATGACAGACATATGACTAATATGTAATTTATACTGGGAGCAAACAGCAATAATAACATATAACAAAGAGATCTCTACACTTATGGATATAAAGAGAAGAGTAAAACAAGAATGCATCCTATCTCCAAGCTTGTTCAATATATACACTAAGCAAATCTTTAAAAAAAACATCACAGAGATGTCAGGCCTAAACTTTAATGGAAAGATAATCAATAACCTAAGATGTGCTGATGATACTGTTCTACTATAGTTCGTTCAGAAATTCATAATCACACCTGAATTAGTTTTGCGTGATAACCGCTTGTTATTTTGGTTTCAAAATTTGCATGCAATCTTAGAATATTGATGACGTTATAGAAATATATTTTGCTCTGAGAAATGTAATCTAGTCAAAAAGTTTTCTTCTTTAGGCTATATTAAATTCATCATCATCATCATCGTGTGCCCTCTCCACAACGAAGGTTGGCTACCATGGATCGCCATTCTACTCTGTTTCTTGCTTTGATGGTGCAGGCTGACATAGATTGACTTGTCCATCTTTTGATGTTACTCGTCCATGTTAGTCTTGGTCTGCCTCTGCCGCTTTTGAATTGTATTTTTCCTTCCAATATTACATTTTGTAGGCTGTTGTGTCTTTTAACATGCCCCAAAAATTTCATTTGTCTTATTTTAATTGTATTTAGTAGTTCTCTTTTTATTTTCAGCTGTTTTAAAACTTAATCGTTTGTTATCTTTTGTTTCCATCCAATTCTACCTATTCTTCTATAAATCCACATTTCAAAGGCTTCAATTTTCTGTTCTGTTTTATTGTCTAATGTCCATGTTTCTGCACCATACAGGAATATTGAGAAGATGTAACATTTTGCCATTCTTAGTTTCAGACCTGCTGATATTTGTTTTGTTGTTAGTATATTTTTCATGGCATTAAAATTACTTTTTGCCATACCTATTCTTTTGTTTATTAAATTCACCCTGTTCGAATTTGACACCATTTTAGGATTTATACATTAATTTGGTGCGGTCGTTCACGTAAAATAGTTTGGCTATTGCAGAAACACTAACTTCAGGAAAAATCCCGTGCACAAAACTGAATTGTTATTGAACGACATGACGCACCACGGCTTTGGCAATAATTACCGAAGGGAAGGCGTATCTTTATTAATTTTGTGACTCAGAAGACAATTTGTTGACTTTAAATGCCAACATTTATATCTAAATTACAATGAGTTTGAAATGCAAATTTATAACTATGCAAAAGGTTACTTTTTTACTATATCAGCAATTGTAACCAATTGAATTCATGTTTGCAAATACACATAACGAACAACACCCACAATTAAGCATTATGTAGATACGCCTCTGACAAGAATTGCAGTAAACTGGAAAATTTAACACGATTACTGTAAACTCTAAAATTTGAATCAACTTGTGTGATATCGTCATAAAAGATCAAAGGAATTCGTTGATGTGTAAAATCTGTTGTGTTTGTGGAATAAAAAATACCAAAATCTTTGCGTCATCAATATTCTAAGATTGCATGCAAATTTTGAAACCAAAATAACAAGCAGTTATCACGCAAAACTAATTCAAGTGTGATTATGAATTTCTGAACGGACTATAGCAGAAAATCCTGAAGAACTACAACAAATAGATAATGAAATAAACATGACAAGCAAAAAATATGGATTAGATATGAATATTTAAAAAAACTAAAACTATGTTCATAAACAAAGATAACACTCAAAACCTACAAGTGGATATCAAAGTGGAAGGAATAGACATGGAGACAGTTCAAAGCTACATCTACATTGGACATAATATAACCAGTGATGGAAAATGTACATCTGAAATAAACAAAAGAATAGGTACGGCAAAAAGTAATTATCTATCTATCTACTGACCTTTCGAGCCGTAGCCGACCCACAGGGCTGTAGACCAAGATACTCCTTCTATAAATTTTTGTTCTAGCAGTTTTCAATTCTTTTAAAGATATTTTATCAAATCTCGCAATTTGTCTCTGTTCTGTGCAAGCAGCTCTATCTCATTGAGGGAGCCGACTCCTGCTGCTCTTGCCTCTCTCATCAATGTTCTTTAAAAGTAATTATAATGTCATGAAAAATATACTAACATCAAAACAAATAACACAAGGGCTAAAACTAAAAATAGCAAAATGGTATATATTCTCAACATTCCTGTATAATGCAGAAACATGGACATTAGACAAGAAAACAGAACAGAAAAGTGAACCCTTTGAAATGTGGATATACAGAAGAATAGGAAGAAATTGGATGGAAAGAAAATAAAACAAACGGTGAAGTTTTAAAACAACTAAAAATAAAAAGAGAACTACTAAACACAATTCAAACAAGACAAATGAGATTTTTGGGGCATGTTAAAAGACACAGCAGCCTACTGGATGTAATCTTGGATGGAAAAATACAAAGTAAAAGAGGCAGAGGCAGACCAAGACTAACACAGATGTATAACACCAAAAGATGGACAAGTCAGCCTATGACAACCTGCACTATCAAAGCAAGAGGCAGAGCAGAATGGCACTCCATGGTAAACAAACTTTGATGTGAAGATGGCACTCGATGATGATTATACCACCCAAAGATCAAGGGAGGGTAAAGCCATGAATAAACCATGGATTGGAAAACACAAATTCTCACCATCTATTGAATCTCAGACCTTCTTGTCAGGAGGGTGTGAATTATTTCTACATCAGTCAGTTCCCCACTTTCCTCATTATGTTGTAATAATCTGCTACTACTTTACCTAGGGTTTTGTAATAATCTGCTACTACTTTACCTATGGTTTTGTAATAATCCACTACACAATTGGTGTTTCTGCAATCAATGTCAAAGTAGAAATAATGATTTTGCTGATAATTTAACGCTACAGCTTTGCCTTCACAGCTTGCAGATAAGAAAATTATCTTCTTATTGAGGTCTAATGATAGTAGAGATGACTCATTGTCAGTGGATTCAGCAGTAATTACTGATAGCAGTTGGCACAATGTGTCAATTAGAAGATTTGATACATCCTGGAGTCTGGATGTGGATGGCCAGAATGCAAGTAACAGAAATTTTGGCCATAGTTTTAATTTTGACTCAACGGATATTGTCGAGATGGCCATTGGTGGACGGGCACTACTGCCATTTCCTGAGATTCAGAATATTGAAGGTAAGTGAAGATAATCTCATGCTTAGACTACAAATAATGCAACATCAGAGTAAATGAAAAGAAACATATCAAATTTACCAGATTAATCATCTGGAAACGCCAATAAGATCAGATGACAGATAAAGTTTACAAAGAAAGAACAAAATGGGCCAGCCAAAAGATATGTATGAGAAAATTATATACATTTAACTCCCAAATGTCTAAGTGATATATCCATCAGAGAATTCTTTTCGATGGGGTCGCTATTTAGCCAAGCCTTATACAAGATATTTGGGGGGGGGGATTACAAGAAATCACATAATATTAATATGGGGGGGGGGGGGAGAGGATTACAAGAAATCACATTTATATTAATATGTGGGGGGTTGGCAAGAAATCACATAATATTAATATGTGGGGGGGGGGATTACAAGAAATCACATATTATTAATATGTGGGGGGGGGCAAGAAATCACATAATATTAATATGTGGGAGGGGGGGGGGGATTACAAGAAATCACATATTATTAATATGTAAGACTTTAACCCTACGATTGCGAGAACGTCGTAAAAATTATCACCTCAAAATACATTTTTGGGGAATTCAACAGTTTTGACATTATCCCAACTCCCCTACCTTTCTAATTACTAATTCCAATGAGTCTTGAGTGGTGGATATGTTTCCTTTGATGTTGGACCAGATACAAATGTGCGCACCGTAAAAAAGTTCAATGCTATCTTACAAAATTTGCTGTTTTTTTTTTTTTATGTCGCTAGTTTAAATAAATTCATTATTTTCTTCTGATGTGGAAACTATTTTTGCTGCTATCGGCGAGACATGAAACAAACTTTTATAACGCGGGATAGCCAGCGAACAACACTAAGAGGGAGCCAAAAAATAAGTTTGGAAACTACTATTCGTGCAGTTTCGTCCTATAAATGTTTGTCTGCAACATAAGCATTCAGCCCTACTGGGAGATAATGTAATGAGATATCGTCTTAATAGGAAAATACAGATACACAATTTATTCCCAAGCTGTGATCGTAACCTTATGCTATAGTCCTGAGAACACCTGCGTGAAAGACAACGCCAATGTCGGGATCTGATTAATTTCGGTTCTCCATTGCGCTTTTCTGTATTAAAGTAAAAATGGTGATCTACTTATTACATCTGCGCCGCTAAAGCGAAGTCGTACGCCGGCAACAGTCACTTTTTGACAAATCAAGTGTTGTGAATGAGACTTTCCAACGTCTAGACTTGATCTGCGCTTTACGTCACTTTGGTGCTGTTCATGACCGTTGTTGGAATTCCTTGACGCAAGTTATTTCCATGTTACTCATTAATGTAAACTGCTTCGTCAGCCGCAGTTTTATCTCTTTAGGGAATTTGCACCGTGTTTTGTTCGTCGTAGGCTGCTTTTACTAGAGTAATCAGGAATTTAAAGGGAGCGAAATTATTGTGTACGACATTGTGGTGTGCTACGTCATCGTAATGGCTCATCGTACATCCCTAGACCGGCCGTACCATAATCTTACGGTCTGTTGTTTGATGTGCGACAAGGATAATCAGACGACTAACTGTGTGTCTATATGACGACGATCATCATTTTCAGGAGGACGTGCAATTTCTGGTATATGGTGGATAGGCGGCGGAAACAATTGAAGGCTATGCATGAAAAGCGTTCTTTATAGCAGTTTCCTCATTTTCCAAGTCCGGCTTGTTACAGGAGCTACTGAGTTAAGTGCTCTGTGCACACCGTGAGCTGTGTGTCTCATCCGTTTTGATCATGTTTCGATATTCCAATTGTTTACGATGAGTGATGATATCATGTAACATGGAACAGTTGGCTGTGTTCACTTTCTGCGCAGTTTCGCCTTATGTCTTTGGCGTGTGCTGAGACTGCTACGATGAGGACTACAGTTACCTTTCTTTGTTTGGGAGATGAGATATTAATTCGGATGATTACGCTGGCACGGACGGTTGAACAATTATGGATTTTAATTCGTTTGCAGTTATACCGGGGCCTTCCATAACCAAATAACCAAAGATAATTTTTTAGTTAGCTGAATTGGCCGTGTTCCCTAGCGTTTGGCTTTTTTCATGGGAAAGGTACTGTGCCATTGAGTACGGGTTCGATCCTGCTTCGGACCATATATTGTTCGTCGATGTTTTTTTTTTTTCTGTTGTTGATTATTTGTCATTTTTCCGAGTGCTATAAACATACCTCCCTCTCCTATGATTCGCTGAATTGTCGCCTCAGAAGTTTCCCTCAATAATAATATTCATTTATTATTATTTGTCTCCGAACCAAACATAAGGCTGGATTGACAGCTTGACAACTGTCGTGTTAAGAGACAACACAATACTTCCAGTAGCCACGTTGTAATAGGGTCGAATTTCAGGCGATAAATCTATCCTAAGCCAGAAAATAACTACAGTATCCGATTCCCGTGTCTCTGCTTGGGTAAACACACGTGTAACAAAAATTTTTTTAAAATGTTAATTTCCAAACTCCAAATGTAACTATTCGTCCGTGCGCTGCAGGGGCCCGAAAGGGGAGTAAAGAATAGTGGCGCTGTTCACTACCAGGCATGCTGGTAAGAGGCGACTAAGGAGGGTTGAGCATAGAACTGGCTAACCTGAACCGTAAAAAAAAAGCTGCAAAAGCTTCACAAACATTGACAAGTCAAAGAAAATAATAAAAGTAAATCTGCCATCCAGGAAAGATAAAGGCTCTCTGTCTAAGAGATGTATGATGCAATCCTGAGAAAGCCGTAAGGAGTCCGGGTCACCGACTCACCTTTTGTCTACCAGGTAATCCTCCAGAATTGGCACCTGTAATGTACGTACCCTAAATGAACAAGGAAAAGCTGCACAAGTAGCAGCAGAAATGAGAAATTACAAAATAGATATTCTAGAATTGTGCGAAACAAGATGGCTAACGGAAATGATACACATACAGGAGAGATGATTTTATCATCAGGACACCAGGAACCTGGAGCACAACATAATGAAGGGGTAGCTATAATGTTATCAAGGAATGCACAGAAGACACTGATCAAATGGGAAGCAGTAGGGCCAAGACTAATGAGAGCAACATTTAAAACAACAAAAAAACAAAATGAAAATACACATTATCCAATGCTACGCACCAACAAATGATAAGGAAGATTTAGTTAAATATGAATTCTATAAACAGTTGCAATGTCAGATGGATGAAAGACAAGCTAACGATATTATAATCTTGATCTTCTTCTTCTTCTTCTTCTTTCCTTCCTCATCTGCCTTTCAGCGTCGAGGGGAGATATAATTTGCGGTCTTTTGCTCTTCTGTTGGCCTCTGCTGCTGTTATGTTTCCTAGTGCTTCTAATATTCCATCGACCCATCTTTTTTGTGGTCGACCCTTGGGTCTGGTGTTCTCACAACGTTTGTTGAAGGCTCGTTGTGTTGTGTTTTGTTCTTTCTGCCTTGTCACGTGGCCAAACCATTTTATCTGTTGTTTCTTTATATATTTTATGGCGGGGGCTATTCCATGCTTTTTTCTTCATTTCTGATCTTATATCTCAGACTGTTTCCTGTCATTCGTCTAACACATTTCATCTCTGTAGAGGTTATTTTTCTTTTTGTTCTTGCATCTAGGGTCCAGGTCTGGCATTGGTAGCACAACGTTGGGATGAAGATTGCATTGTATAGTGCTCTTGATGGAAGACCTAAATGCAAAAGTATGATCGGACAACAGAGGCTTCAAAGAGATTATGGGAAAACATGGACTTGGAGGTATAAATGTGAATGGAGAGATATTCGTGAACTTCTGTGCTCTTAATCAAATGAGCCAATGGGGAACAATATTCCAACATAAAAGAATACGTAAAGCTACATGGGTGTCACCAGATCATAGAACGGAGAATCAAATTGACCACATATGAATTAATAATAAGTTTAAGCCATCCTTACAGGATGTAAAAGTATATAGAGGAACAGATGTGGATTCAGATCATCTTCTGCTAGCCAAACTTAAACTTAAAATAAAAAGATATCATCAAGTACCGGGCCTGCTGGCGTAGGTGATCATGTCTCTCCACAACTTTCGATCTCGGCAGCTATTTATCATTTCTGTTGTTGACCTACTGCCAAGCCATTCTCTTAAGCTGTCTGTTATTTTTTCTCTTTGCTTCCTTCTATCTCTTCGTCCCACAATTTTTCCAGTTGTTACAATATATTCCAGTTGTTCTCTTCTCATTACATGGCCAAAAAATGATAATTGTTTCTTCCTAATATTGTAAATTAGCTCTCTTTTTGCTTTGACCTCTCTCAGAATATCTTCATTACTCTTTTATCTTTCCATGGTACTCTCAACATTCTACTATAAAACCACATTTCTACAGACTCCAGTGATTTTCTTGTCTGTTGTCCTATTGTCCATGATTCGCATCCATATGTTAAGACTGTGGCGATTCATGATTGTACAAAGAAGTTACGACGGTGGTTTTCTGTTGCCTTCCGTCGGTTTGTTTACGGTTGGCTCCGCTAGCCTTTGACTAAAAAGTCTCACCCACAAGGCAGTGGGGTTGTTTTACTTCGGGGTACCCTCCCTTAGCCTTTTACTATGCATGTATATACCTTATTTAATTAACAATTATATTATATTTTGTAACCTTTGTGAATATGTAATACATAATATGATTTTTTTTCTAATTAAACGTGGTATCCTTAATTTCTATCATTAAGTTTATTGTAGATATGTTTTGTATATCATAGGGAACAATTTAACTGTTGTGAGTTTTACATGCATTTAGAAATCCTAACTTAATTTTTTTTTTAAAGTATTTTCATTAATTTATGCAAAAATAAATGCTGTAAATGACTGTATTAAAGATTTTGTTAATAATCTTCATACTTTTTTTTTAATTTCTTGGTAACTATTTATGCTGTGTATTTTTAGTTCAGTGTTTATTTTTAGTAACAAAGAAATTAGGTCACAATTTTAAGTAAAATTCTAATTTCAAAAACATTAACACTAAACAAAAGCTCATCCAATCCCCTATTCAGCAATATATAAACAGCCTAGGTTCAGATCAAAGATTGACTTCAGTGGTTGTCCACAAATAGGAACCTGAAATATCCCAAAATAATTTTTTAAAAACAAAATTTCTATAAGTTAACACACCTTACCATTTGTTAAGATCAGCAAGAAAAGAATTGAACAATATTATATTGATCCTTTTTCACCTTCATTGTTCACCCATTGAATGAATGTGTTATGTTGCAAGATTACAGCAAGTCGCAATATCTCTTTATATATCTTTTTGGTTCGAAATATCCATCTTCAGTAGGGGTATATTTTTTATTGTTTGACAATATTGCCTGGGCAGCTGCTACTTTGGCCTACTTATTTTTAATATTAATTGCTTATTGAGTTATTGAGTTATTTGCGGGTCATCATCATTGCACTACGAACATGTCCATAGGTACTCAGATCCCCTCCTCAGCAATTCCCTCAGTGTCCAGCGACTGACAACTCCAGTTCTATGTTGATTGATAAGTTTTCTTACACAGCCACTAAGTGTCTCATTTCTGGCTGTGCCCAAATTAACTCCCATTTCCATCATCCGAAGAAGTGATGTGGATCTGTGTTTGTCGAAGTCCTGTGCTCTTCCCACATCTCGGAGGGCATTGATGATGTCCGCCCGATCCATTGGTTGCCCGTCCTCAACGACAGCGCAGCTAGCCGACCTGTCCGCTCTTTCATTTCCCCGTACTTCCGCATGTCCAGGGACATAGACAAAGGTGACCTTACGTATTTTGGATTTCTGCAACGACTCTACCCATTGCATGCGTACAGAGCCCACCTCCACTTTTTTTAATCATGCTCATCGAATCACTCAGTATACATGCGTGGGTGTAGTCTTGTGACTCTAACCATTTGAATGCCTTGGTCACTGCCATCGCCTCCATTGTCATGCTACTCGTGGTCACGACGTATGCACCACTGTCTTCTTTGACTATTCTGCCTGCCGAGCGTGCTGTAAATACCCATGCACTTCTTTGGTGTCGTCTTACAGATCCGTCTGTATAGATGACTGCATCTTTCTCATTGGTGTTATCGCAGATGAGACCGTTGACCTCAGCATTAACCACGACCGGGTTCTGTTCCCTACTTTTCCTGTCGAGTGTGACAATACACGAGAAAGTCCCCTTGAATGACATAGGCACCAGTATCCACTCCTCACAAACGCTGATATTGGTAAGCCCACATACCTGTTTGATGACATCTTCTGCTCGGCCCAACCATGATTTGCCTCTTTTTAGCCTGGCACCTTTCTCTGTGTTGAGCACGTGGTGCAATGGATGCTCTGTATCTGTACTAATCTTCAGGTATGCTCGTGCTCTCCAGATGTTGATTCTGTCATCCATGGTTGGAAAGTCAAGTAGATACCTCATTGCTTCACATGGAGTGTCCCTCGTACATCCCAGGATAATGCGGATGGCTTCATTTTGTATTTTCTCCAGCCTATCAATTTGAGTCGTACTGACAGTAAGAATTGCCAGGGCATACTTGATTGGTGTGAGGACTAATTCCTGGAAATGAAGAGTAAGTAGCCTCTGCTCGATGTTGGCAGCTGCCATGACCTTCAAGGCGGCTAATCCTTTGCGGGATTTTGTTAATTGCTTAAGATTCTTTAACATGTGCTCATAGTACTTCCTATTTTTTACCATTATTCCAGGAAGATCTCATGTTAGAAATTAGATCTCACTTCCCAGAAACTTAAAAAAGGTAAAGCCAAGAAGAAACCAAGGATTCAAAGAGAAGAATCCCCACTGCTTGCGGTGGGATTTGAACTCGGTCTGCTATATTGATCAAATATATATATATCAAGGAAGCACAGCTATTATGCAAGCAAGAAAGTCAGTTGAAGCCACTAAGTTGTGGTTTTTCAAAAGAATTTGTGAACATTAGTAGTAAATATGGCTGTGAACCCACCCCAAAAGTGCACGTGCATGCACCGAAAGACAATAGATTTGGCACCGACTTTGCACGAAACATGCACCAAAACCGTGCAAAAAAAAAAAAAAAATTTTTTTCGAATTTGCGATTTTTTTTTCGAACTTCATTATTTTTTTGGGGGAAATTTTTTTTTGGGGTTCGTCAGTTTGTCGAAACGGTCTACTGTGTCTGAGAGCTTAACTCAGGTAAATTCAAAAGAGACTCGGTGCTAATCCGCTTATGTAGCGGGGGTCGTCTCTCGCGGTGTGTTAGATGAAAATATTTGTGAAAGAGTATTTTAAAAGAGTATATTTGTGAAAGTAAAAATTCAGAATTATTTAAAAATTATGTATTTGTGAAAGTAAAAAACTCAGAATTATTAAAAATAAAAAAATAAATAAAAACAATAAAAAGTCTCCCTTCAGGATTCGAACACGAGGTACTGTACGTGACAGGAGGCGACATGTAAAAAAAATGCTGACAAGCAATGACAATGAAGGCTAGTTGAATGTCGACTTCCGGTCACAAGACCGGAACATGACCCCTCACATGATCGATGACGTTTAAGGTGACCCGTGACATAGCGTTTTTTTTTCCAGTGCGTGTTGGTCTCGGTTGGGTGGGTAACGAGTAAAGATACTGCTGAGGCTATTGATGATAAGGCTAGGTTGTGATTGTTGAATGTCGACTTCCGGTCACAAGACCGGAACATGACCGCTCACATGATCGATGACGTTTAAGGTGACCCGTGACATAGCGTTTTTTTCCAGTGCGTGTTTGTCTCGGTTGGGTGGGTAACGTGTAAAGATACTGCTGACAACCAAAGGACAAATTTCTGTATTAGGTAGCCAAATTTGGGCAGGTACAAATCTCATATCCAAATTTGGACAAGGGGCTTGATACCGCATGACCAGGTCACATGTGTAGTAGTAACCTATCACATGTCAAGTCGCCCCCGTGAATATATATTCATCATACGACCTGATACAAAGTGGGTGGTGGAGAGCATTCCCGCCACTATTTTTATTCATTCCACATTCGCGACTTCCCAATTGGATGTGTGGTGGAGCAATTACCACCTCATATTAGTAACAACAAGTACATTTACACCCTACAGAAAGCATCGAAGAAGTCTATTACTTATAACGACAATCTGTGTTTTTTTTCGGTGTTTGGCTTTATTTAAGGGGGAAGAACTCGATAGTCTGGAAATTACCACTCGTCAGCTCTTGCATCAGTGGCACTCACATTGGGACATACTTTTCGTAAACAATTTTCCAGGTGTAACTTTACAACAACTACCACATTTAGAGGAGTGTTTTGGTATAAATATTGATGTGTTTGAGTTCAATGCTGAAGATGTTCTTTGTCCTAAACTCAGAAGTAGGGGCTCACATCCTACCACCATGCGCATCCTGGTTCATAAGGACCATTTCATGTATATTACTGATATTACTAAAGCATCTAGCACCTACTCTTGTCCACAATGTGGGAAATTATCGGCTTTTTATGGTGATATGACCAGACATGAAGAAGTGTGCAGTGGTGGTAAGTCGAAAGAATTTTTTAGAGGGGGAATTTACACACCTAGCGAGACTATTATGGAGGCCCTAGCGGAAGAAGGTATTGGCGTACCCGGTGGCTTCGGGTATCCCTATAGGGCCACTTTTGATTTCGAGTGTTATTTTGATAATACCGACTTAGCCACCACAAAAGCTGGCTCTGCTACAACATCTTTTTTAGCAAAACATGTCCCACTGTCCGTATCCGTGGCGTCTAACGTCCCAGGGTTTGGAGAGCCTGTCTGCTTTGTCACCGAGGGCGATCCTCAGAACTTGATAAATCAAATGCTTAAATATTTAAACGCTATTGCTAAGGAGGCTTACAACATTTTAAAAAAAGATTACAAAGAAGTATTTAAAAACCTGGCGGAGTGTGCGCAAAGGCGTGGTCCGGAGGAGGAGGAGATGTCCAACCTGAGAGGTCATCTAAAAGCATACTTGAAACAGCTCCCGGTGATATGTTTCAACTCGGGCAAGTACGACATAAATTTAATAAAGCCCTATTTAATCAATTACTTCATTACCGCCTCCAACGCCGACCAGGAAGGCGAGAGCGAGGATGATGACGAGGAGGACGATTGGGAAGGTGAGAGAGAGGATGGTGAGGCGGAGGATCGGATAGAAGAAGAAGACCGACTCGGCGAAAAATTGTTTATAGTTAAGCGAAACAATAATGTCATGTGTCTCGCCACCAAGAGGCTAAAGTTCCTAGACATCATAAATTATCTAGTGCCAGGTTTCAGTTACAGCAAGTACTTGGCAGCTTACAAAATAGAGGAGACCAAGGGTGTTTTCTGTTACGAGTACGTGACCGATTTAAACAAGTTGAATGAGACGGAGTTACCCCCACACGAAGCGTTCTTTTCCACCCTAAAAAATTGTAATATTTCGGACGAGGAGTACGATCTGTGTAAAAAGGTTTGGAAGGACAATAAGATGACGACCCTTAGGGACTTTTGGTGTGGTATAATAACAAAGATGTAGTCCCCTTCTTAGAAGCCTTACAACAGCAGGTTTGGTTTTACGAGGCTTTGAACATCGATATGTTTAAGAACGCGATTTCGGTCCCAGGAATAACTCTTAGGTACCTTTTTAAAACTCTCCCCAGAGATGTTGGCTTTTCGCTGATTGGAAAAAAGGAAGCCGATTTGCATCATACCATAAGACAGAATATCGTCGGAGGCCCTTCTATCATTTTTCATCGGTACCACGAAAAGGATAAAACGTTTATTAGGGGCGGTAAGCTGGTCAAATCCATCAAAGGTTATGACGCCAACGCCCTTTATCTGTGGGCACTTACGCAAAAGATGCCTACCGATTATACGGTCATACGCAAGGCTGAAGATGGCTATAAACCCCTTAAGATGAACTATTACACGCGTCAGTGCCGAGAGTATCTGACTTGGATTTCCCACCAAAACCAGGTCCAACTGCAAACCCAGTTTAACGCTCGTGAGAAGGCTTTGGGTACACGCAAGATTAGAGTGGATGGGTGGGATAACTCCAATAGGACCGTGTATCAGTACCATGGTTGTCTTTTTCACGGCCATCCAAACTGTGACATCACCCGGGGTCGCGAAGTCAACCCGGTGAATAATATTCAGTTGGCTAAATTGTACCGGAAAACCTGTGAAATAACGACTTATTTAAAGAACCTCGACGATGTTCACGTAGTCGTTATGTGGGAATGCGAGTGGCAAAAACTAAAGAAAACAACACCGTCCATTCAACGCTTCCTAGGTGAGAACTTGCCTGGTTCTAAACCCTCTTTTGCTAAACATAAACCCATCACAGATGAAGCCATTATAAAAGCCGTTTCAAACGAGTCGTTTTTCGGTCTCGTCGAGTGTGACATTCACGTTCCCGATGGATTAAAGGCCCATTTTAGCGAGATGACCCCCATCTTTAAAATGTAGATGTTGGTATAGACGATGTCGGTCCCTTTATGCGCGATTACGCCACCAAAAACAAGCTCTTGCGTACCCCCAGACGTACGCTCGTGGGTAGTTATAGTGGAACAAAGGTTCTGTTGGCCACACCCCTGTTAAAGTGGTATTTAGGGCATGGGTTGGAGGTAACTAGAATATATCAGGTGGTAGAGTACCTACCCGTTAGTTGTTTTAAGGAGTTTGGTGACAAGGTCACACAGGCGCGTCGGGCTGGTGATTTAAATACAAATCAATCGATTGTTAGCGATACTAACGATGAAACTCCTTGGAAACTCGGCCTATGGAAAGACTCTAACCAATATGGCGAAACACGTGGACGTGACATATGTTAAAGAGGGGGCCGATACATCAAAGTTGGTAAATAACCCACGGTTTAAAAACATGACGCATATTGGTGAGGACCTGTACGAGGTGTCGATGGGAAAACGAAGTATCCTTTGGGATCTTCCGTCACAGATTGGTTTCTTCGTCTACCAGTACGCCAAATTGAGGATGTTGGAATTTTATTATGATTTCCTGGATAGATTCGTAGAGAGGTCCGACTTTCAACTCTGTGAAATGGATACTGATAGTCTGTACTTGGCCCTCAGCGAGTCATCGTTAGAAGAGGCCGTTAAAACTGATATGGTAAACGAGTTTTTCTCACAATACGACAAATGGTTCCCCTCAGAGACTTGTGAAGTCCATCACGCAGATTTCATTCGCCACAGGGGCACCGTAAAGTATGACTGTTCAGATTGTAAGGCGAGACAGTTATACGACAAACGGACTCCTGGTCTGTTCAAGTTGGAATATTCGGGGGATGGAATGATATCCTTGTGTAGCAAGACCTATTACTGTTTTGGTGATTACGCGAAAGTTAGCACCAAGGGACTTAATAAACACCATAATAAGTTAGATAAGGATACTTTTACAGAGATCCTAACCAATAAACAAGCCGGGCTTTGGATGTAACTATCTGTTCGATGTGTCTAACTAGTATCAGTATGGAAGTAGATTTTTAGGGTTTTGAGGTCGACTTTTTCGCTTATGAGTTTAAATTTTGTGTGTTCTGGTAGTAAAATGTTTGCGATTTGGCGTAATTTTTGGGCCTTATGCAACTCCTCTGGTATTGCATCAGGGGTCAAAGTGCGTTCAAGTAACCCATACCTGTATTATTTCCCCCATCATTGACCCGACAGGTGGATTGTATCAGGGGTCGAATCGATTTAAAGTAACCCATGCGTCAGACTCGACAGCACTTCAAGTGGACCGAGTCTCTTTTGAATTTACCTGAGTTAAGCTCTCAGACACAGTAGATCGTTTCGACAAACTGACGAACCCCAAAAAAAAATTTCCCCAAAAAAATAATGAAGTTCGAAAAAATCGCGAATTCGAAAATTTTTTTTTTTTTTTTTTTTTTTTGGCACGGTTTTGGTGCATGTTTCGTGCAAAGTCGGTGCCAAATCTATTGTCTTTCGGTGCATGCACGTGCACTTTTTGGGGTGGGTTCACAGCCACATATACTACTAACATTTAATAAAATTAATATGCGCTGAAGAAAAAAATTCATTGTAAAAGTTATAATTACTTACTAACATTTATGACAAATTGTCTCACAGAGAAACTTTTTTTTTATGGTGGGGGGGGGGGGAGGGGGATACAACATGTACATTTAAAGTTAAGAATAAATTGCTCTGAAAATAAACTAAACAGTTTAGCTTTATGACATTAAAAAAAGTCCATTTCAATTTTTGCTTTAGCAGTCAATACCTTTAAAACAGTCATTAGAGATTTACACAGCAATTGGTTAAGAGAATCAGAGTGAGAGAACCCTAAGTCAAGCTCGAGTCTAGTAGAACTGTGTGTTTTTTTTTAATCAGGAATGTTTGAAATTAGTGAGCTAAGGGGCTTGGGACTTTAGAATGGATTGGTGTCACTGCAGGCAAGACACTCCCATACCAGCTACACCCCCGTTCTAGCAACCAATAAAGTTCTCATCCTGAACATTCATATTGTTTCGTATTGTGTTTTGATAAAAGGTGCACAGCTCATGACTCATGATGAACACTTCAGGGTTGCTGTGACACTTGTCGCTGGTGACAAATTCCCCATATGCTGGTTCTGAATCTGCATGGACTCTGTGGTCAGTTAGCATGCCCTAAGAAATACTGCTACCAACAAATGAAGTAAGGTCTCCATTTTGGTGATACACATGATCCAATCGCACAGATCACATATCCTATCCCAGGGTTACACTAGGGCCAGGCACCATTCCACTTCAATCTGTGGTTATCGCCTGCAACATGGAAATTGCTTATGCGCTAACGCGGAATCCACATTGACTCCATGGTTGGTGAGTGCAACCAGACTCCATACTCTCTGCAAATGAAAATCCAGACCAGAAAGAAACATTTTAAAAACACAATGTAGCAAAAAGCCACCAGGCCTGAATGCGATTTGACTAGGCGGCCATCTTGGCCCACCCACCAACTAGAGCTGTAGGAACCATAGGCATATGTACTTTCATAAACATATATATATATATATATATATATATATATAACATTGAACTTCCGGTCAATATAGCGGATAGGCGGCAGAAGCCGTTGAGGCTCTATCTAAAAGTGTTCCTTGTTGCAGTTTTCTCATAATCCAAGTATGGCTTGCTGCCGGCTACTGAGTTTAGTGCTCTGTGCGCACCATGAGCTGTGCTTTTCATCTGGATTGTGTTTCAATATTCCGATTGCTTACGATGAATGATGAAATCGTATGACGAAGGACAGTTCGCTTGCATTCACTGTCAGTGTGGCTATGCCTTTTGGTGTGTGTTGTGGCTGCTATGATGGGGACTGCAGCTACCTGTCTTTGTTTTGATCCTTCAATGAGATGAGATGGTAACTCGATTGATTCCACTGGCACGGGCAGTTGAGCAATTATGGATTTTAATTTGTTTGCAGTGATGCCGGGGCCTTCGACTAACTATAACTAAATATAACATTATTTTCTTAGGAATGCTCATTAGTCTGCATGTGATGAAGTTGTTGATTAGCTCATTCATTCAGTAATTAGTTCTAGAAAACACTGAAACTATTTACTGAACACTGTTTTAATGAAGATAAATAAATGGAACTATATAAAGCATTAGTTTGCCATGTGCTGACAGTGAAGTACAATAAGGCTAACTCAGCTAACCATTTAGAATGTCAACATGTTTCCTTTTGCTTGACAACACAACATTTGTCTATGTGGTCAGTCTATTGCTAACTTTTTCATGTCTTGTAACTCAATAGGTTTTGATGGCTGTCTCTCCCAACTATTTATAAATGATGAAGCGCTACCTTTGAATGGGTCATCAGAGAAATATGAGATCAAAATTGTTGGAGAAATTGAGGGGACTTGTCAGGCCCTCTGTGACAATAACCCTTGTGGAGGAGACAACAAATGTGTGGTGGAGGGTGAGAGTTACCAGTGTTTGCTGATAAAGTCTACATATATAGGTCTGGAGACGGGGTTCCTTGTTGTCCTTGTGTTGTTTGCCCTAGTGGTCACTTCTTTTGTGATAGTATTTGTGGTGTTTCATATGCATAGAGACCTCTTCTATAAGTGTGGTCTTGGTAAGAAGCAAAAACATGGAAGTAATGATCATGCAGGTAAAAGAAGAAATCATTGTGATGACATCATTCTAGCCAATGACAGCAACAGTTTTGGTTTGTCATTGCATGCAGCAAATCCACAAGAAGAAGGTATGGTTATCCAGAAGCACCTCACAGAGAGTTTATTAGGAAAAGAGGCAAGATCATCTCATACAACATGTAGTCACCTAACAGACTTTGGTGAGCCGCATGAAACACTACACTTGCTTGGTGAGGATCTGTCAAAGCAAGCAGATTCCTCAAATAATTTGTTAGAGGAAGGTTTTGTGCTACGACATTATAGCTTGAAAGATTCTGGTAGTGCTGCATTTTCTAATGTATCCATTTCTAAAATAGATGAACATTGCCAGTTAAATACCAAACGTCATAATCATCACTATCATCAAGAACAGCATTCAAAGCCAAACAGCCATTTATTTATGTTATCTAATCACAGCCGAAAAAACAGGACTTTGAAATATAGAATTATTTCCAACACTGAACCACTTTTTGGTCAACAGAGTTTCATATCAGCAGAGGGGACTAAATGTGCTAAAACTAATTCTACAGTCACACACAGTAATCAATGTCAAAGTTCAGTTTTAGAAGCACTCCATCAAACTAAAGAACTACACAACTGCCAAAAAGTGCCGAACCACATGAATGATTCCAGCCCTCAGAAACATTCACAGATCTTTAAAAGCAGCTTCAGTAACAATAATTCTAAGGAATCAACAAATTCTGCAGGGAGTCACAGTTGTAATTGCACAATCAATACAATACAATTAGCATCGTTTACATTTGACACTGATCCTAAACTAGAAAATCATCGGTGCCTACTTAAGACATCGGAATTAGATAATTTTATCAACCTTGAACCTTATAATTCAAGTGAAAGTTGTAAAAGTGACTCCTTCACATGCTCAGAATTTGAATATGATACAAAAGCTGGAATTCTAATGGCAGAGATTGGTAATGAAAGTACAGACAAACTTCCATGTCTGGTGAACAAAGAAATTAAAACTAGTTCCAGTTTGGATGTCCTCAGTTTTCAAGTAGAATCAGACCTGTGTAATAATGTGCCCTCTTCTAATAATGAATGTAGTCAATCCCAGCAGCCTTTCATTAGTGGATAAAATATTGATACTTAGTTGAGCTGGGAGCCAGGCGTCAACAGAATGCCTGGTGTGTTCATGGATATACATGTACCTTACTTATTTACCAGAAACACAACAAATTCATGATTGTGAGGAGTATGTGTGATAACATTTGTCACTGACCAAAATGCTTCAGACATGAAAACAGTTAATTTTATTTAATCTCGGGGTGATAAAAACGAAAATATTTTAAAATTCTGATTGACTCTAGTTTCTGAGATCAGATCAGATATGTCATATGTGTGATGCAACTTTAGCGGTGGGCATAATGTGTGTAAATGATCCGAATTATTGATCGTTAAAAAATTAATTTGAAATAAATAATGCAATCGTACCTACGTTTGCATCATCTCTCTATAAATAGCTTAGTTCTCATAACTTTGTTAGCCGTCGGATTATTCTCAACTCACATCAAACAACTGTTCATAAGCGCTCAGATCTCATCCCCAGCAAATACAGAGCAGTATGAAACAACAAACTGGTTCACAAGTCCTATACTATTTTACTCGTAGCTCTCCTGAATTTAAACATCCTTCTTGACTAACATGAAAATCTGGGAGTCGCACCAGAGCTGCAGATTCATAAATAGCTAACTAAATAGCATTATTATGTTGGCATAGTTTTGTGCTTCTTTCCCAACCATATGTAGTTCAGAAACGCCCAGGAAATGTGGATGGTGCAGAAAATGTCTGCTATATTTTTGGGTAAGTGAATTTTGTATCATAAAAATCAAATATTACTGAGTGATTAAGAAAGCCTGCAATTTGTATTATGGCTGCAAAATATAGATCAACAAAAGAGCTAGGCATCACAAATATGTTGAATGCATGCACAAAAAATCCTAAACAATGGTAGAGTGGCTAAAGTCACACTATGTCTGTTCAATCCCAATTATTTGGAGAGAGTCAACTAATCATATCAGCAATTGTTACTTCTGTATGGTTCCTCTATTTCTGAAAGGCACGTCAAAGAAGAATATTTGGACTATGAAATATAATATTACTTCTGCTATACATCCTTTACACATGGCAATGGCATAGAGCTTCCCAAAGTGCCAGAATAATTTTAAACTGATTCAACTGAGAAAGAAGAGAAAGTTTTTTGGTTATTTAACTGTCACCTTGACATGACCCAGATTTGGCCATATTTACCTCCACTAAACTACACCTAATTATCTAAAATGAACTGAATGATCTTGTCAGAGATCTGAATTTACCCATGAACAAGGTCCAACTTTTTTATTTTTTTGGATAAAACATCTTTTACATTTTTTTCCAAAGAGGTGGATCTTTCTGCATTGCACACACTTTCAGGTAGTCCTCACATTCAATTACCATCCAGATGATTGGAACTGCATCATGGTCATGCTTTACCTTCAATTTCTGTTCGTCATGTGCTTCATGAAAGCCATCAAACAGCTTATGGAGCGTCCAAACTACGATCAGCATCAGTGGTCAGTTGGTGGTGACTTAAAAGTGGTCGCTCTTTTGCTTGGACTTCCTGGTGGATACACCACAAACTATTGCTTTCTCTGTGGGTGACATAGTCATGCAAGAATTGACCACTACATTAAAATGACTGGCTAATCAGACAGTCATTTGCAACCTCCCAGTAAAAATTGGATCATTCAGCTATAAGGATTTTGTTGCCACTTTTGTACATTAAATTGGATTTTATGAAAAACTTTGTCAGGGCAGTGAATAAAACAAGAGATGCACTCCAGTACCCAGAAAATTTCCAAGACTGAGTGAAGCTAAAATAAAGGAGAGAGTATTTGTTGGTCTCCAATTTCATAAACATATTGCAGATGACAAGTTCTTTGATGTGTGAGATGTGTTGCATAGCAAAAAACAAACAAAGTTGCATGGATCCAGTAGTGCTATAAAATTGTATTTGAAACAACAGACTGGATAACTACCAGGATATTGTGAAAATATCCTTGTGTTATATAATAGGCTTGGCTACCACATGTCTCTGAAGATTCATTTCTTGCACATACATCTCAATTACTTTCCACGAAACTGTGGAGCAGTGAGCGAGAGCAGAGCATGGTGACAATGCTGCCATGTAGACAAGGTGTCAGGCAATTGGAACCCTTCAATGCTGGAAGATTATTGCAGGACAGTGACTTCATCACTTGCATGCAAAAAAAAAGAAGAAAACAAGTGAAGAGGAGACAAACAGCCACTAAATTATGATGGAAAAGGTGTAGATGTTATTTTTTTTTAATATGAAATTTTTTGGTGTTTTTTTTGCTTTGTTTTTTTCCCCTCATTTCATTTTGGGAAAATCAATTAAATGAGCATGTCACTACAAATTTTATAAAGCTTAGATTAAAAAAAAAAACTAAATTTTTCACCTATGAGAATTAAGGAGACATTCTTCTCCTTCCTCTTTTCAGCTTCTTGTGGACCATAGGTCTTCAACAAACACTTTCCAAGCTGTTCTGTTTCTTGCCATTTTTTAAGATCATTCCATGTCTTTCCCACCATCTTCATGTAGCTTCAGCATATATTCTCAAAATATGTTTTTGTCTTCCTCTTTGTCACCTTCCCTGAGGATTCAAAAAAGGGCATGTCGTACAATCCGCTCAGTTGGCTTCCGCAGTGTGTCTCCTATCCAAGGAAGGCCTATGAGCCAAAACTTCATTCAAATTTGTGTTGTCCATTAATGTCATAAATTTTTAACCATACCATTTTTTTCTCTATTTATATATCATTTCTCCTGTCTCCCATCCAGCGCCATCGTTCTTTGTTGTATCTCTTTGTCCACTGGTTTTTGACTTTCCCATAATTCTACGTTAGTGATTTTACCCTGTCATTGGTATGACGTAAATCTTTTATTATAGAAATAAATTAATAATTTCATTATGATTTTAAATCAGTATATGAAAATCATTAAGAAAAGTTCACTTCTGAAAGAAACATCATTTGAAAATGTTAAAACTAGTATTTTTGTGTCTTTACTCTCTTCTTTAAGTTTGAATAAAATGTAGTTCCCAGTATTTCTTGCAAACCCTCTAAAACTGATATGCTGTAACCCCCAGCCAAAGCAATGCAGTTTATTGATAACTTATTATGGGTTTTTTCTGTCTAGCGTATGTGATATGTAATTGATTGTAATGATTCTGTCTCTGCAATTTCATTGGCTTATGTTTTTATTTCTAGTAACTTTAATTGAATTCCCTACCTCTTATCAGAATACTGCACAACTAACAGGAATATTTTCAGTGCTCCATGCAGACATTAACAAGGGATGGAAGTACTTTATATGGATGGTTGAAAAATGTTTCTGGATCTAAACCACGACATCCTAGATTAGTCCCATACTTCAGTAGAACTAATGTAATCATATATGATCTTTTATCATGCTGTTGATTCAACTGCATGAAAATCCAATGGTGTGGACAAATTGAGATATAGAACTGTGTAGCACTTGTGCACAAAAATTGTATGTTTATGTTCATGAGCTTTACCAAAGCAAAACAATTTCTGCTTTTCTGCAAAAGCTAACCAAAAGCTGAACAAATACCTAAAGAGTAAGAAATGCCCAGCAACATCAAGAAATGTGGTAACCCTGTATTAAAGTAGATTGTACTAGACTGGGAAATGTAACAGCAGAAAAGGCCAACCAAAAAGCAAAAAAAAAAAAAACCAGCAACCTCTTTCTCCCCTCGACTCTGGAAGGCCACGTTAAAGAAAAGAATAACTCATATTTATTCTTTCTAATTTCAAGCTTATAATATTTTGTAATAAAACAGACAAGTGTATCTAGAAAAGACTTTATTTTATCTGTTTAAAAAAAACCCTCCATGCATAAAAGAAAAGAAAGTGTGCAACTTTAACAGATTCTTAGCTTGGTATAAGTCATTACATTATCATCAGTCTTTCTGTGCCTGTTGGGTTTTTTTTTAATGATTTGAAACAAAATAATCAAATGTTATTTTGTAAATAATTAAATTTACGAAACAGTTATATAGTTATTTGTGGGTTAGTATTTCTCTCCGAACGTGTCCATATGTGCTCAGATCCCCTTCCTAGATATCCCTCAGTGTCCTGAGACTGACGACTCCAGCTCTGTGTTGGTTGATAAGTCCTCCTATGCGCCCACTAAGCCTCTTGTTTCTGGATGTATCCATCTTTACTCCCATCTCTTTCATTCGAAGGAATGACGTGGGCTCATGGCTGTCGAGGTCCTCTGTCCTTCCCTCATCTCGAAGGGAATTGATTATGTCCCCATGATCCATTTGGTTGACCGTCTTCGACGACAGCACGGGTAACCAGCCTATCCGCTCTTTCATTTCCCCGTACTCCCGAATATCCAGGGACGTAAACAAGGTGTACTTTACGTATCGTTATTGAGTTATTTGAGGGTCATCATTATTGCACGCCGAACATGTACATAGATGCTCAGATCCCCTCCTCAGCAAGTCTCGCAGTGTCCAGTGACTGACGACTCCAGTTCTGTGTTGGTTGATAAGTCTTCTTATACGTCCACTAAGTTTCTCGTTTCTGGTTGCGTCCATCTTAACTCCCACCTTAACATCTCCACATCTTGGAGGGATTGGTGATGTCCGCTCGATCCATTGGTTGACCGTCTTCAAAGACAGCGCTGCTAGCCAATCTGTCCGTTCTTACATTTCCACGTACTCCCACATGTCCTGGGACGTAGACAAAGGTGACGTTACGTATTTTTTATTTCTGCAATGATTCTGCCCATTGCCTGCGTACAGAGCCCGCCTACACTTTTTTTATCATGCTCATCTAATCACTCAGTATGCAGGCGTGGGTGTAGTCTTGTGATTCTAACCAGTTGAGCGCTTGGTCACTGCCATCAACTCCATCGTCATGCTATTCGTAATCATAACGTATGCACCACTGTCTTCTTTGACTATTATGCCTACCAAGCGTGCTGTAAAAGTCCATGCATTCATTTTGTGTCATATTACAGATCTGTCTGTATAGATGATTGCATCTTTCTCATCGGTATTATCTCAGATGAGATCGTTGACCTCCGCATTGACCACGACTGAGTTATGTTCCCTACATTCCCTGTTAAGTGTGACAATATACGAGAATGTCCCTCTGAATAGCGTTGTAACCGGTATCCACTCCTCGCCAACATTGATATTAGTAAGCACACAGACCTTTTGATGACATCTTCCGATCGGCCTACCTACGATTTGCCTAATTTTAGCCTGACACCTTTCCCTGTGTTGAGCTCGTGGTGCAATGGATGCTCCTTATCTGCACTTATCTTCAGACATGCTCGTGCCATTCAGATCTTGATTCTGTCATCCATGTTTGGAAAGTGAAGAAGATACCTCATTGCTACACAGGGACCCTCGTACACCAAAAGATAATGCGCATAACTGTATTCTGTATTTTCTCCAGCTTGTCAATTTGCGTCTTACTGACTGTAAGAACTGCCAGGGCATACTCGATTGGAGCGAGTACTAATACCTGAAACAGAAGTGTAAGTAGCCTCTTTTCGATGTCGGCAGCTGCCATGACCTTCAAGGCAGTTAATCCTTTGCCGGATTTTGTTATTACATGGTCGACGTGGTCCCGAATGCACAGGTTGCGATCAAATTTAACTCCGAGGTACGTCATCAACCTGTCTCTGGTCACCTCATTAGCTACCATTTGTACCAACCGTATTTCCGTGTTACCGATATGATTGTTGAGAGAGAACCATGCTTTATTAGGATTAACCAAGGCACCTGATACTCCACACCAGGAAGATATGCAATCGAGCTCGTTTTGCAGTGTGGAGGAAATTTTCCCATCTGTCTCAAACATATGCAAAAGAGATGGAAACAATATTTTGAAGACCTATTGAACATGGCATCAACTACCAATGCATAAAAATGCGAAGTTGCAGCAAAGCTAATTGTAAGAAGATATTTTTTAAAAATATAGAAAAAAAGGGGAAAAAAACGGTATTGTTAAAGCTTTACGTAATAGTTGACAACACAAATTAGAGCAACATTTCGGTCCAATAGGCCTTCAGCAGGAACAAACATACAACACACACACACACATAGATGTGTATTTAAAACAAAACAAAAAATAATTTTGAACGAGAATGAGAAATAAAAATAAGAATAAAAGGTCTTCCCTGCAAACTGTGCTGTAAGCAGAAAGAAAATAAATGCCACGGTACACGCACCAAAGTGAAAATGTGCGCACACAGCACGAATAATCAGAAGTTCCCACACACAGGTCCGTGTACATACATAAAGTGCAAAGAACAGACCAGAAGTATACAGGGTACACGAGATTGTGACAATACACGCGAAGGTGCCCCTGAATGATGTGGGCAGCTGTGTCCTTTCCTCGCCAGTATTGGTATTGGTAAGCAAACAGACGTGTTTGATGACATCCTCTGTGCGAAATAGTATAAACAAATGACAAAATATATTCTTGTCGTTCTGCTGCTCTTCAATTTCGTAGTATGGTTTATGTGACAAAGGAAACTGAAAAGTGTTTCTAACGGATATATAGGATACCAAAAGTTGTGTCAATGTGTTCTATTCCAAAAGGGAGACTAGTTCAGATAAGTGTTTTTTTTAATTGAGTCTTCTAAAAAGTTACAATTAGACCGTTAAAATATCGCAACACCCAGTGTGATCGCTGGGTGGGGTAAACATCTGCCAGGCACCTCTATCCCCCCCCCACCCGCCCTCACGTAAGTTTTTTAATTAAGTCCCTAACTTACAACATACTTAGCAGGTAGGTAAGGGATAAGCATTTTATGCTCAGAGAAAATACCGTACATGGAGATAGACAAGAAATATAAAGTAGCTACCATCAACATATGCGGAATAAAGAACATAGAAGTACAACCAGTATAAGAAATATGACAAAGAGGAAAATCAAAATACTAGGGTTAGCTGAAACCAGAGTATAAGGTCTTGCAACAAGTAAAGAAAACACACATGAACTATACGATAATATTCTCACGGGTCGACATCACAGAAAGAGCAAAGAACGGAGTAGGCTTTTTCATTCACCCAGAATACTCAAAGAATATTTTAGAAATAAAATATCACTAAGAAAGAATAATCACAGCCAGACTACTACAATGTGACCGAAAAACAATTTACATACAAAACTATGCACCATGTAACAATAATGAAAAAGACGATGAAGAATTCTACGAGACACTAAATGTAATTGTCAATAAGACTGATGATGGTTATGGTTACACTCAGACAACCATAAACAAAGAGAGAATACACAAACAAAGAAAATAAGCAAAAAGAACAAACAATAAAATTAAAACAATTACAAGATTCAAGGAAAACCCTGAAAGGAAAACCAAATGAAGGTAAACCCTGGAAGAAAAAAACTATCAGAGAAATTAAACTCCCTAGTGAAGTAAACACAGAAGAAGTGTGGAAGCAGTCTAAGAAAACAACCATCATCGCAACAACAGTATGTGGAACAAAACTAAAGACAAATGAAGGAAAGAAGAGAACTCACTAGTAGAACGACGCAATCAGAGAAGCAGTTACAGAAAAGAAGAAACTGTTTAAAGATTGGAGGAAGAAGAAAGTGAAAAATATGCCTGAAAAAAAATTAAACTTTTAATCAAAGAGGCTAAGCAAAAAACTTGGACAGAATTCAGACAAAGGGTGAAGCAGGAACTTCAAAACGGCCGCAAGAGACTTCTACAAAGCAGTAAAAGTAACAAGAGCGAAAAAAGAGAACCACGATCCAAATGAACTCATAAATGATAAAGATGAACAGCCAATAACCAACATATGCAAAAGAGATGGAAAGAATATTTTGAAGACCTATTGAACATGGCACCAACTACCAATAACGCAACAAAAACCACACAAGAATGCACAAACACTGAACTCAACATCATGAAATAGAAGAAGTAATCTTCTGGTAATGAACCAGGGATAGACAACATACCGGTTGAAATAACAGCAGTAGCAGGAGAAAGAGGAGTTACATGGCTGCACAGAATATTCATTGAAGTATGGCACCATTGTACCAACAGGCATTCATTATATTAATATGGAAAAAAGAAATGGTAGCTAGAAAGACTGAAATCACAACATCTCCCTTCTCAGCTATGTGGAAAAGTTATATATCATAATTATGGGAAAAAGGCTCAGGCCAATAATAAAATTACAGTTAAGCGATTTTCAAATGAAGTTCCGAAAAAGATAGAGAATACACTCACTAACTATTCACCCTAAAACAACAGAAAAGAAAACACCGACCGAGTAAACAGAGAACAACTATGGGGAATACTCATCTAACCAACGTAATTAAAAGTCCATACATCTACAGCAGCTGCACAGTAGGATCAGCAGCAGGCTACACATATCACTTGGAAGTTAGATCAAGAGTACGCCGGGGGAGGGGGGGGCCGCGTACCATCTCCCCTTTTCTTTATTACTTACATGGATTACATATGTAAGTTAGCCAACCCATCAGAGACTGAAAAGATTTAAAAGTTCCTATTTGCAAACGATCAGACACTAATCACGGAAAAATAGTAGACCTTCAAGAACATTTAAATAACAGCAATGGCACTCAACATGAAAATCAACAATAGAACAGAAGTCATGAATATTGCGGAAAAAAAAACAGAATGTCAAAATAACGATGGACGGCAGACAACTAAAATAAATGGATGAATTTAAATATCTAGGAAGTCTAATGGCAAACGACAATTCACAAGTAGCAGAAATAGACTCAAGATGCAGCAATGCTTGTCAAATCATATCACCACCATTGTCCAAGAAGGATATAACTCTAGAGGCAAAACGGGCACTCTACAATACAATCCTAATTCTAATGTGCTGCCAGTGCCAAACCTGGACCCTAGATGCGAGAAGAATAAGAAAAATAACCACCATCAAGATTGAGTTATTTGCGGGTCATCATCATTGCACTTCTAACATATCCAAAGGTGCTCAGATCCCCTCATCAGTAAGTCCCTGTAGTGTCCAGCGACTGACGACTCCAGTTCTGTGTTTGTTGATAAGTCTTATACCACCAAGATGAAATGTGTTAGACGAATAACAGGAAACAGCCTGAGAGATAAGATCAGAAACGAAGAACCAAAAAAAAAAAAACTAGGGATAATTCTCGCCATTGGATACATAAAGAAACAGATAAAATGGCTTAGCTACGTGATAAGGCTTTAAAAAGTAAAAAACATACAAAACAAAACAAAAACTACACTACAAGCCTACAATAAACATTGCGAGAACACTGGACTCAATGGCCGACCACGAAAAAGATGGATTGATGGAATGAATTGAATGGATGTAGAAACAATAGGAAACATAATAGCAGGAAAGGCCAACAGAACAACAAAAGACCGCAAATTCCCCCTCGACACTGACTGGCAAATGAGAAAGTGAAGAAGAAAAAGATCCCGCTGTTATTGTCAAACATGGTCCTCATCTAAGGTGTAAGAAAGAAAGATCGCAGTAGATTCAGTAAAATCTTTGAAAAATACACTAGTAGTATATCAGGAAGGATTTGACCCGCATTTAGGTGCTAAATTAACAAAGATATATAGTGTGGTGCGCAGCGCACCACATGTACACGAGAGACAGGGGGAGTTAACCATGACATTTCGTGGCCGGATGTTGACCTCTACTCTCGGTGACCCCAGAAGTGACCTGTTTATGTCTGGTGTATGCTGACTTTGGAGTTCTTGATCGATAGTGATAGGTTAGTAGATTATACATCAATGAAAAACATTAAATTTAAAACAGAAAACAAAAGATATATTTTGTTCTTTTATTATCTCAATAGGTGTATAACATACAGTGGATATTATATAACATTACAAACATAATTAGTACATTGAGTAAATATATAGTACAAGTATAACATTTATTTATATCTAAGAAGTTGGGTGTCTGCTTAGCTCTATGTCATAAATGAATCATAAGGGGTGAAACTGTTAGAGATTGCTGGGTAGTCTAAACTGGTAGTGTAAAGAGTTAAATATCTAAAGGCGTAGTCGAGACGTTATCAGCAGCTACCTTTCTTTTTATATAGAAATAGGAAAGAGCATTTCTTGTTTGACTGTATGAAAATATAGAATTATTTAAGACTTTGAAACCTACATTTTTCCCACCCTTAGCCTTTTGCTTAGCGAGAACCTCTAAAAACATATCTTTATCTAATTTGTTGTGTTGCTTGCTTAGCCCTTTACAACGTATTTTATCGTAATCCCCACTGCAGTGGTACGTCTTACTACGTAAGCTAACAAGAGATGTCCCTTCGTACTCTAGTTTAAAAAGTCCAGGCGTTCGTTTGGTGTACGCTTTAACACCCTTCCAGCTTATACAATCTGTCTTGCTAGTATGTTCATCGCAAAACTCGGCGGGAAACCAGTCTTTATATACGCTATTAAACTCATTCCGCAGCCCTGACTTAACTATAGCCTCCAACTTAGGTGCACTTAAAGCCAAGTATAAACTATCAGTATCTGTTTCACATAACTGAAAGTTGGACTTATCTACAAACTTATCTAAGAACTCGAAATAAAAATCTAACATACGAAGTTCTGCATATTGATACACGAAGAAACCGATTTGTAGGGGTAAGTCCCAAACCGTTTTCTTTTTCTCCATCTCAATTTCAAAAAGATCCTCCCCTATTTCAGTCATCTTTTTAAACCGGGAACTATTTATCATTTTTGATATCTCATCCCCCTGAACATACGAGACAGCGCTATGATTGGCCTTATTGGTTAGAGTCTTCCCATAGGCTGAGTTTCCTAAGAGCTTCATCGTATCGCTTACTATAGATTGATTTTCGTCTAGATCACCAGCCCTCCTAGCGTCAGAAACCATTTCTCCAAACTTTTTAAAACAACTAGACGGTTGATATTCTATCACTTGATAAATTTTTGTTACCTTTAGCCCATGATCTAAATACCATTTTAACAGTGGTGTTGCCAACAAAATTTTTTCCCCGACATAAGTACCGATTAGGGTGCGACGAGGGGTTGACAACAAGTTATGTTTGAGGGCGCAGAAACCAAGGAGGGAAGGTCAGAAACCAAAGAGGGGAAACCTAGGAGGCAAGGTCAGAAACCTAGGAGGCAAGGGCAGAAACCTAGGAGGCAATGGCAGAAACCTAGGAGGCAAGGTCAGAAACCTAGGAGGCAAGGTCAGAAACCAAAGAGGCAAAATCAGAAACCTAGGAGGCAACGGCAGAAACCAAAGAGGCAAGTGTACGTTCTAACAGATAGTTACATCCAAAGTCCCGCCAAATCGCAAACATTTTACACTCAGAACACAAAAATTTAGGGTCATACTCAAAAAGTCGACCTAAAAATCCCAAAAAGCTACTCACATAGTCGTAATAGTTAGACACAACGAATAGGAAGTTATATTCTAGGTCCAAAAAGAGTGGTCAAATCACTAACATTTTACCTCCAGAACACACAAATTTAGGCTCTATTCAAAAAGTCGACCTTAAAACTCTACAAATCTACTCCCATAGTCATAATTGTTAGACACATCGAACCGGTCGTTATTTCTAAAACCCAAAAAGTTTGGTCAAATCGCCAATATTTTACCCACAGAACACAAAAATGTAGGCTCATATTAAAAAAGTCGACATCAACACCATAAAAAGCTACTCACATAGTCGTTATAGTTAGACACAACGAGTAGAAAGTTATATTCTTGGTCCCAAAAAGAGTGGCCAAATCACTAACATTTTACCTCCAGAACACAAAAATTTAGGCTCATACTAAAAAAGTCGACCTAAAAATCCCAAAAAAGCTACTCACATAGTCATAATAGTTAGACACAACGAGTAGAAAGTTATATTCAAAGTCCAAAAAACTTTATTTTAGACATCCCCATAGCAAAAATGACCTTATAAATCACTTTTGAAATTGTTACCCCCTTACTATTTTTAGGGATACGCCCATAAAATCGGTAAAAATCGTACATTTTCACTCTAGGCATACCCCAAACCTTATTATAGACATCCCCATTGCAAAAATTTACATTAAAAATCACTTTTAGGATTTTACCCCCTGACTAATTTTTTTAGGGATACGCCCATAAAATCGGTAAAAATTGTAAATTTTCACTCTAGGCATTCCCCAATCTTTATTTTAGACATCCCCATTGCAAAAATTTACATTAAAAACCACTTTTAGGATTTTACCCCCATATCATTTTTTAGGGTTACGCCCATGAAATCGATAAAAAATTGAAATTTAACCTCAAGGCATACCTCAAACTTTATTTTAGACATCCCCATACCAAAAATTTACTTAAAAATCACTTTTGAAATTGTTACCACCCTTACCATTTTTGAGGGTTACACCCCTGGAATCGATAAAAATCGTAAATTTTCATGCTAGGCATACCCCAAACTTTATTCTAGACATCTCCATTGCAAAAATTTATATAAAAACCACTTTTTAGGATTTTACCCCCTTATCATTTTTGAGGGTTACGCCCATGAAATCGATAAAAAAATTGAAATTTAACCTCAAGGCATACCTCAAACTTTATTTTAGACATCCCCATACCAAAAATTTACTTAAAAATCACTTTTGAAATTGTTACCACCCTTACCATTTTTGAGGGTTACACCCCTGGAATCGATAAAAATCGTAAATTTTCATGCTAGGCATACCCCAAACTTTATTCTAGACATCTCCATTGCAAAAATTTATATAAAACCACTTTTTAGGATTTTACCCCCTTATCATTTTTGAGGGTTACGCCCATGAAATCGATAAAAAAATTGAAATTTAACCTCAAGGCATACCTCAAACTTTATTTTAGACATCCCCATACCAAAAATTTACTTAAAAATCACTTTTGAAATTGTTACCACCCTTACCATTTCTGAGGGTTACGCCCCTGGAATCGATAAAAATCGTAAATTTTCATGCTAGGCATACCTCAAACTTTATTTTAGACATCCCCATTGCAAAAATTTACATTAAAAAACACTTTTTAGGATTTTACCCCTTATCATTTTTGAGGGTTACGCCCCTGAAATCGATAAAAATCGTAAATTTAGCACGTAGGCTTACTTAAAACTTTATTTTAGACATCCCCATACCAAAAATTTACTTAAAAATCACTTTTGAAATTGTAACCCCCCTTACCATTTTTGAGGGTTACGCCCCTGAAATCGATAAAAAATTGAAATATAACCTCAAGGCATACCTCCCACATAATATTTGACACCCCTACATATCAAATTCCAACAAAAAAACAACAAAAACCTAGTAGTAGGTGTGGCTGTTTACCCAACGTAAAAGTGCATGTACATGCACCGAAAGACAATAGATTTGGCACCGATACTGTACTGTTTCGTACAGTATCGGTGCCAAAACCGCACGAGAAGTAGTATGTTCGGGTATGTTCACCGCCACACCTACTACTAGCTTTATGTTGTTTTTTTGTTAAAATAGTAAGGGGGTAACAATTTCAAAAGTGATTTATAAGGTCATTTTTGCTATGGGGATGTCTAAAATAAAGTTTTTTGGACTTTGAATATAACTTTCTACTCGTTGTGTCTAACTATTATGACTATGTGAGTAGCTTTTTTGGGATTTTTAGGTCGACTTTTTTAGTATGAGCCTAAATTTTTGTGTTCTGGAGGTAAAATGTTAGTGATTTGGCCACTCTTTTTGGGACCAAGAATATAACTTTCTACTCGTTGTGTCTAACTATAACGACTATGTGAGTAGCTTTTTATGGTGTTGATGTCGACTTTTTTAATATGAGCCTACATTTTTGTGTTCTGTGGGTAAAATATTGGCGATTTGACCAAACTTTTTGGGTTTTAGAAATAACGACCGGTTCGATGTGTCTAACAATTATGACTATGGGAGTAGATTTGTAGAGTTTTAAGGTCGACTTTTTGAATAGAGCCTAAATTTGTGTGTTCTGGAGGTAAAATGTTAGTGATTTGACCACTCTTTTTGGACCTAGAATATAACTTCCTATTCGTTGTGTCTAACTATTACGACTATGTGAGTAGCTTTTTGGGATTTTTAGGTCGACTTTTTGAGTATGACCCTAAATTTTTGTGTTCTGAGTGTAAAATGTTTGCGATTTGGCGGGACTTTGGATGTAACTATCTGTTAGAACGTACACTTGCCTCTTTGGTTTCTGCCGTTGCCTCCTAGGTTTCTGACCTTGCCTCTTTGGTTTCTGACCTTGCCTCCTAGGTTTCTGACCTTGCCTCCTAGGTTTCTGCCATTGCCTCCTAGGTTTCTGCCCTTGCCTCCTAGGTTTCTGACCTTGCCTCCTAGGTTTCCCCTCTTTGGTTTCTGACCTTCCCTCCTTGGTTTCTGCGCCCTCAAACATAACTTGTTGTCAACCCCTCGTCGCACCCTAATCGGTACTTATGTCGGGGAAAAAATTTTGTTGGCAACACCACTGTTAAAATGGTATTTAGATCATGGGCTAAAGGTAACAAAAATTTATCAAGTGATAGAATATCAACCGTCTAGTTGTTTTAAAAAGTTTGGAGAAATGGTTTCTGACGCTAGGAGGGCTGGTGATCTAGACGAAAATCAATCTATAGTAAGCGATACGATGAAGCTCTTAGGAAACTCAGCCTATGGGAAGACTCTAACCAATAAGGCCAATCATAGCGCTGTCTCGTATGTTCAGGGGGATGAGATATCAAAATGATAAATAGTTCCCGGTTTAAAAAGATGACTGAAATAGGGGAGGATCTTTTTGAAATTGAGATGGAGAAAAAGAAAACGGTTTGGGACTTACCCCTACAAATCGGTTTCTTCGTGTATCAATATGCAAAACTTCGTATGTTAGATTTTTATTTCGAGTTCTTAGATAAGTTTGTAGATAAGTCCAACTTTCAGTTATGTGAAACAGATACTGATAGTTTATACTTGGCTTTAAGTGCACCTAAGTTGGAGGCTATAGTTAAGTCAGGGCTGCGGAATGAGTTTAATAGCGTATATAAAGACTGGTTTCCCGCCGAGTTTTGCGATGAACATACTAGCAAGACAGATTGTATAAGCTGGAAGGGTGTTAAAGCGTACACCAAACGAACGCCTGGACTTTTTAAACTAGAGTACGAAGGGACATCTCTTGTTAGCTTACGTAGTAAGACGTACCACTGCAGTGGGGATTACGATAAAATACGTTGTAAAGGGCTAAGCAAGCAACACAACAAATTAGATAAAGATATGTTTTTAGAGGTTCTCGCTAAGCAAAAGGCTAAGGGTGGGAAAAATGTAGGTTTCAAAGTCTTAAATAATTCTATATTTTCATACAGTCAAACAAGAAATGCTCTTTCCTATTTCTATATAAAAAGAAAGGTAGCTGCTGATAACGTCTCGACTACGCCTTTAGATATTTAACTCTTTACACTACCAGTTTAGACTACCCAGCAATCTCTAACAGTTTCACCCCTTATGATTCATTTATGACATAGAGCTAAGCAGACACCCAACTTCTTAGATATAAATAAATGTTATACTTGTACTATATATTTACTCAATGTACTAATTATGTTTGTAATGTTATATAATATCCACTGTATGTTATACACCTATTGAGATAATAAAAGAATAAAATATATCTTTTGTTTTCTGTTTTAAATTTAATGTTTTTCATTGATGTATAATCTACTAACCTATCACTATCGATCAAGAACTCCAAAGTCAGCATACACCAGACATAAACAGGTCACTTCTGGGGTCACCGAGAGTAGAGGTCAACATCCGGCCACGAAATGTCATGGTTAACTCCCCCTGTCTCTCGTGTACATGTGGTGCGCTGCGCACCACACTATATATCTTTGTTAATTTAGCACCTAAATGCAGGTCAAATCCTTCCTGATATACTACTTACACTCACGTTATAGATGTCAGGCATGATGAGAAATAGACATAAGAAAAATGGAATCGTTGGAATTGCAGTTGTATAAAAGAGGCAGAAAATAAAAGTAGTGCAGTCGTTACACGAAAATGGAGCCTAACCTGTTGTATGCCTGTCAACAGTTTATAAAAGGGCTTAATACTTGATTGTGACTTAGAGTTCGATGGTTAGTGACATGTTAGTTGCACCTTGTCCTAGGATAGAAAACTACAGCTCCTTGCTTCGTGGCATTTTGGACTGTAGAATAAAAATTAAGTTACAATTTTCCTTTTCTTAGTTTCTGTTTAAAAAAAGGACGTGCCTACATGGTGATCAAATCTTACAAAATGCTCTAGCAACAAAAGACAAGTACTCCAATAAATACCAAATGTTATCTAAATTATCAAATATTATAGTGCCTTTGTTCGTTTTGATTTTATGTGTAATTACCCTAACAGTAGCACAGAATGTAAAGATGTAAAGAAATTTCAGAATCGCAGAATTTGTGAGGGTCCACTCTCAATTCATAAAGTTGACGCTCTACTTGAGACAATTGGGACTCAGGATTGAGCAGAGTAGGTAACTGGCTAGTAGAGAACAAAGTAATGCAGTGAAACAGCAAGAATGACACGCCAAAAAAGGGTTTAAATTAAAGAACTTTCTGCGTTCGAAAAAAAAACCAATAGATATGTTAGGCATTCAGGACGAATGATAATAATAAACTCATCATCAGTGACAACTTTTTTAATAGGATAGACCAGGTCATGAAAAGGAAGTTGAGTTGACGTAATGCCACAGGTTGATGCGAGCAGGGTGCCCTTTTACCCATTTATGTGGCGGATCGTAATGACTTTTTTGACATTCTCGGCTCTTACTGGAGAAGTTGGAGTTCGTCTATCCCAGGCTATGCTGGGAAACTACTAGTGCAGCCCAGAGGTACTGCAATACCTATCATCATCATCATCGAGTGCCTTCTCCGCAACGAAGGTTGGCTACCATGGATCGCCATTCTACTCTGTTTCTTGCTTTGATGGTGCAGGCTGTCATAGATTGACTTGTCCATCTTTTGATCTTACTCGTCCATGTTAGTCTTGGTCTGCCTCTGCCTCTTTTACCTTGTATTTTTCCTTCCAATATTACTTTTAGTAGGCTGCTGTGTCGTTTAACATGCCCCAAAAATTGCAATACTAGGTCTTTATATCAGTAACAGCCACCACTACAGGGAACTTGGCGATCCTAGCTTCTGTTAGCCAGCCTGTTTTGACGCAGAATGTTACCGGGGGAGACCACGAGGAGGTAGAACTGCTAGGTCTTGGTCAGCTGATGGTGCGCCTGCTATTCCGACCATAGGTCGCAGGCACTTAAACTCCCTCATGAAAATGAAGAAAACATTCCTGCCACCAAAATAACATGAATTGTGGTCAGTTCTCATTGCGTTAACATCAAATACCACATAATATCTGATCCTCTTCTCATTTGTTTGCTTTTATTATTTTGTTTTGTTTCACAATATAAAATCACTCTACTCTGGACATTCCCATATCCGTTCCGATTCACGGCCAGCAGCCGATAATTCATGTTTCGTGCTGGTCGTGAGTTATTCATTTCTAACCAGAGAGCATGCTCGTTCTATTATGTATTAGTGTATGATCCTTCAATCGTTGGACATCGAGTCCCAAACTAATTTAATGAGTCTGATCTTCCCTGTTTCAATATCCGAAACATGATTCAGTATTCACCCGATGACAACTTCTCTTTAGAACATTAAGTGAAAGTAGATGCGCTCTCATGTGGTTTGCAGCAAAGCGTCTTCTCACATAGAGCCGCTCGTTGAGAGTATTAGACCGGATAGTTCCATAAGAAACACATTTATATTAGAGAGAGAGGATAGTGGAAGTTTTTAGTCCACTAAAACATAACATCAGAAATGTGGTCGCAGTGGCTTTCCATCAACAATTACATCAACAGACCGGCAGAGCAGAGATCATTTTCCTTTTGCTCTAACATCGGTCATCAACGTCAAATTGTACAGGTTACATATACATGCAACCAGAACCGACAAACCCATATGAAGAAACCTAACTACAAAGATAACGTACGTGCTAAATGGACACATGTACAAAGCAACTACAATTTTTCACTGCATTATCTTAAAACGTATAATAACAATTACATAAAACCACCTCAACCAACAATCCAAGAAGTTAGAAATTTGTTTTCAGTACACTATACACAGTAGATAATATAAACTGCTGACACAGTATCAAAGAGGGAGTCAAATTTCACTACACGACACACACACACATACACAAACACACACACATTAAAGCCCACAGAATAAGCAACGTGATCTGCATCAACAAACAACCAATTACATTCTTACACAACAACATTAGACTGAGACTATTCTAATTTAGAACATCTAACAATGCAATACCTCCCACACCGAGATTCTACAGGACATGCATTCATGCCATCCAAGAATATGACAACTTTAAGACAAACGCCATCTGCAGACCTTCCACTACAGCTCAGAATCAAGAGGCCAAAAAATCTTTAAGATCACACAAACATTTTCAAACCTACAGTCTACGTACCGCCCCCAAACCAACAAAGTAGCATTCTGACTCAAACAACATGATGGATGTCTCAATTAGAGCAAGAGTAAGATAAATAGCTTAGTGTCAACATTACAGAAGAAACATACAAGTAATAGGAAAACACACATTCTACGAATGCAGCACAATCATACTGTACCAGTAAGAAGAGCATTACAACAAATATTAGAAACATACACCACACAAAAGGTAGACGCATACCGCCCACTGGTACAAGAAAATAAGACGATGCTGCTCAATGATGTCATGACTCTCATTGCAGATAGGATCTTTCTGGCTTTCAATATATATCCTGGTCAGCATGCTTGTTAAAAGCACGGCTCCGATAAAACCCCACTCCTATGTTTCTCATCGCATGAGTTCTCTCTACAACATCTGAACATTCACAATTGGCGTTAACTTTTTGGCTATGCCATTATTCAAAGAAAACTATGTCACCGTTGCCTTCGTCGGATTTACATGTGCTTTTACCTCCCCACACAACACACTTAGGCGATCAAGCTCTGTCTGAAGTTCTCCAGCAACACTCTCTCTGTCTCTGCACTGACAATGTACCAAAACATAATCAGGGTTAGATAATGCTCTGCCCAGTCCTAAGGTTTGCTCTCTTGTGATCCATACCGTGTAGTCGTTGAACAACGCTTGAGGTAATAATGAACCATGGATGGCCGGGGTGAATTGTCGTTGGATCAGAAGTCCACGTGTTACATTTAAATCACACCTTTCGTTGAAAAATTAAATTAAGGAGAAATGGCTGTTGTAAGCATCATCTAGGTCAGTGATTCTCAACGCAGTGCACGCGAACACCATGAGTTCCAGCCTCATTACAGCAAGTATTTATTGTCAGGCGTTCAGTTGAACGAAAGATTTCGAGAAACAAAAAACAGAAAGGATGAAAGAAATGCTGATGTTTTTTTCCTTCTCAATAAATAGAAGTGGTAACCGCCAGCATCAAATGGTCAAACCAGAGCAGATTTAGCAGCTGAAATTATCCTTTATACGGTATCTTGAAAGGCTTGAGTAGAGGTGAACTTGAACTGACATCAATGTAAGTGGTGGCATAGACTCAGTGTTTCAGCTATTTCGGAAGGATACATGAGTCGGGTCTAGGCAACATAACTATAAAACACACCACAAAAATTCAAATTTTACTGTAGTGTTTTGTTGTGTATTTACCTCAGTAGTGTTGTGGCTGTCATTGATTCGCTTTATCTCTTATCTGAGCAGAAGCAACCGCCTATTAGCACGTATAAATGGTGTGTGCGTGCGTGCGTGTGCGCGTGCGTATGCGCGCGTGTGTGTGTGTGTGGTTTTTCGTGTTCCGGACATTTTGTATCTTTACGATGAGTGCTCCAGCGAAGAAACAGCAAACATAGAGGTCTAATTTCAGCAGTGAGTGTGTAGAGACATTTCTTTGTTGAGATAAAAGGAAAATGTATGTGTTAGATCTGTGGCAGCCATGTTGCGGTATCCGGGAAATATAAAATTGAACATCATTTCTAAACAAATCGCCATTCATTCACAGAAAAATATCCACCCAATTCAGAAGTAGGAAAGAGTAAAGTAGGTTTGAAAGCAAAACTTGCAGCCCAGCAGTCAGCTTTTACAAAGCATGTGTTAACATCGAAAAACGTCAGAATTCCTTCATTTAAAACTGTTTACGTCTCGGCGAAGAAGAAAAAATCGCTTCAAGATGGTGTATAGCTAAAAGAAGCTCTTCAACCTGGTACAAAAAGTAAGATTTAATAAGAAAGAAACCGAAAAAAAGATTTTGGAAAAGAATGCTACACTCTTTTATACTTGATTAGCTTTTCAGTAAAACTAAATTTAACCCATGGACATAACAAAGTCCATTTAAATGGCCACTCACTTTGTAAATCTCCGTCACTAGTGTGTCCCACTAATTTATCATTAATCGTATATGCCTCCACAACACTAGTCACATAATTAAACAGTCAACATGTAGTTCTTTCTATGCTGACTTCTATAAGCTCTACAAAATGTTTATAATCAACACTGTCTCTAATAAACCGCAGTACTGTCGAAAGTTGTGATCCGCACATAACATCTGATATCTCCTCAATCAAGCATTTTAGATGCAAAACTGGCATATTTAACTTCTTTTTTTATTTTGTCTAATAAAACATCTGACATTATTGTCAGCAATAAACGATCTGCAGTTTACAAACAATATCATTACGAGGATAGAAATAATCGCTGGTGACATGCAAACTCAGCTGAAGAATTTGCGAGTTCTTCTCTCTTCAATTTGATGAGTCCACGGACATAAGAGATATTTCGCAGTTGGCTGTTATGGCACTAATGGTTTTCAGTGACGTCACTGTGAAAGAAGAGCTGTTGGCAATTCTGGAAGTGAAAACGAGAACAAGAGGCAAAAATGTTTAATACCTTCAAATTGTATGTGAAGGAAACATCCCGCTTGGAAAGCTTTTTGCTACTACTAGGGATGGAACGCCTACAATGATAAGCAACACAAATGGGTTTGTTGCCTTGTGCAAGAAGACGAGTCGTTTCCCAACTTCATATCCTATCACTGCGTCCTTCATCAACAGGCACTTTGTGCAAAGATTCTTCCCTTAGGACACGTCACGAGTGTTGTCACAACAAATGTTAACTCTGCGACTCCGCTACATCGACTATTTAAGTACCTCTATAATGGCCAAGAGATTCACTTCGTACCTCATGGAGAACGGGTACATAGATACTGCCATACCGAAGGGGGCAGTCCCTGGTGTCCCCGGATGCTTGTAGCACGCCACAATGATATGGGACGCGACATGGAGCAAAGATCGAAAAGCTAGCTCTACTCGTCATATGGCTGGATCTTGCCAACAAATATGGATTAGTCCCACATGTGATGATTTGGCAGGCTCTCCGAATGTACCAGGTACCCCAGAGTGTGACCGCCATGCTCAGACTGTATTTTACCGGCTTCACTGTGCGTCTCTCCACAAAGAAATATACGACCGACTGCATAGAATTGCAAATCGGCATTGCGATTGGCTGTACAATTTCGCCCATACTATTCGTGATGGCGTTGCAAATAATGCTGAAAGCAGCAGAGGGAGTTGCAAAAGGACGAGATCTTGAAGATGGATATCACCAGTGGCGTATACTGGTTTTGGGGTCTGGGTACTGCTGACATAAAAATAAAAACATACATTATATTCAGTCTATCTATCTATTGACCTTTCGAGCCGTAACCGGCCCATAGGGCGTAGACCAAGATACACCTTCTCCTATATGAATTTTTGTTCTAGCAGTTTTCTTTTAAAGATATTTTATCAAATCTCGCCATCTGTCTCTGTTCTGTGCAAGCAGTTCTATCTCATTGAGGGAGCCGATTCCTGCTGCTCTTGCCTCTCTCATCAATGTTCTTCTCAGTGTCTCCCTGGGTCTTCCTCTTTTTCTTTTACCTGTTGTTTCCCATATGAGGGCTTGCTTTGCTATTCGATTATTATCTCTTCTCATCACATGTCCAACGTATGACCATCGTCTTTTCTTTATTACTGAAGATATTAGTGGTTGATTGGCGATTTCTCTAATTTCCTCGTTTGTTTTGAATTCGTTCCATTCTATACCAAGTATTTTCCTTAGACATTTATTTTCGAATGCGTTCAACTTTGTTTCTATATCTCTTGTTGTTTTCCAGCTTTCACACGCATACGTAAGGGTTGATAGTACATTTGATTTGAATAGCCTAAGTTTTGTGTTTGTGCTAATGAGTTTTGATTTCCACAACTTTTCAAGGCTTCTGAAAGACATTGCTGCTTTAGCCAGTCTGATTCTAATTTCTTTGCTCGTATCCCCTTCTCGATCAATGTGACTTCCAAGATAGATGAAGTGATCGATCTCTTCTACTGGTTTGTTTTCCATGTATATTTTGTCACTTGTTGGAATTAAACTTTTCATGACTTTAGTCTTTTCATGATTGACCTCAAGCCCAATTTTGCTGGCTATTGATGATAGTTCATTTGTGTTTTCCTGCATCGTTTTTATCTGATTGCTGATGAGAACTATGTCATCAGCAAAGTCCAGGTCCTCCAAATGGTCTCCTTGTATCCATTCGATGCCTTTATTACCAGTGCAGCATTTCTTCATTATGAAGTCCATAACAATTCCAAATAACAAGGGCGATAAAATACATCCTTGTTTAACCCCAGTTTCTATTGGGAAACATTCGCTCAGTCCTTCCTCTGTTCGAACTGCACATGTGTAACCATCATACATGTCTTTGATAATATTTATGATTTTTGATGGTAAGCCATATTGCTTCAGAATTTTCCACAAAGAATCTCTATGAATACTATCAAATGCTTTTTTGAAGTCGATGAAGTTAAGTACAAAAGGTTTTTGCTTTTCAATGTGTTCCTCCAATATAAGTCGTAGAGTGAAAATGTGGTCAAGACAGCTTCTCCCTTTTCTAAACCCAGCCTGTTCTTCACGCATTACTGTATCTATTGAATCCTTTATTCTATTTAGGATGATTTTACAGAATAATTTTGAGGCAACTGACAAAAGTGTCACGCCTCTCCAATTGTTACAATCTCTAAGATTGCCCTTTTTTGGGATCTTAACAATGATTCCTTTTTTCCATTTATGAGGCGTCTTCTCTGTTTTCCAAATGATGTTGAACATTTTTTGGAGATGTATTAAATTATGGCTATCAATTGCCTTGAGGATCTCAGCTGTTAACTTATCCTCTCCAGCAGCCTTGTTATTGGTCATTAGCTTTAAGGTGGTTTCTATTTCACTCAAGGTGAAGTCATCTAAATTTACATCTAATTCTGCTGCTGGTGTTTCAGCTTCAAAATCTATTAAACTGTGAGGTAGTGGACGGTTAAGAATTTCTTTGAAGTGTTTTAGGGCCGAAAAAACTATCACTACTATCTACTGCTAATTTACACATTCTGTATCAGGTCTACGTTTCATTAACAACATCGTTTTTACGATAGCGGCTTGTTAAACCTCTGATCAACGGTTCTATACCAAGCCGGAGAAAAATAATTCCTCCATTTTGGAAACAACCGGAAACCAACTTATATTCAGTAGGCTAACATAAAGTAAAATTTTCTAATGACATCACTACATTTTAAATTACTTACTAATTTATATGTTAATTAGTTAATTTCTAAGTTTCTGAAGGAATTATTTCTCAATGGACATTAATGCCAAACCAGATAAGCGTTCTTGTGTCTGAGTTGGGCGACAATAAGATTTGATTATCTTGAGAGCAGAAAAAGTTCTTTCTACAGATGCTGATGCGAGTAACGTAGTTATAAATAGCTAAGGAAGTTCCGGTAATCAGACATAGTTTCACTTTCACTTTTAACGCTTCTAATTGGCTAGAGTTAAAAATAACCCATGAAACCGCATTCCTCTAGCGGTAGGTCCCGCTATATTATTTTGACTCCCAATTTTGAATGTCAAGGTCGTTAATAGTAGGTCCGGATAGAGAAAAAATGTACCGCTAGCTACTAGAAGTTTCAATGTAGAGTAGTTTCTGTTTCATTAACAAACGTTATAATGGCCAGAGGAAAACCTAGCTTTAATAAATGCAAATCAAAGCAAATAAATCATATTGGCTGACGAAATGTGTAATAGAATATTAGAAAATGTATAATATAATTATAAAAAAAATAAAATAAATTATCATTTCCTTTTGTAATTCGTTAATATGTTCAAGGCTACCGGCGGAAGTTGAGGCAATATAGAGAATACGCCACTGGATACCACATGCCACCACTTAGAGCATTTATGGATGATACCACAGTCCTAGCGTCAGAAGAGAGCCACGCTCGCAGGATGCTTCAACGCCTGGACAAGCTTATCGTACAGTGCCGGATGAGTTTCAAACCGAGGAAGTCACGAAGGCTTTCCATCAGACGAGGGAAGACCAAGCAGGTCGCTTTCACTGTAGCGAACCAGAGGGTTTCAACTGTCTGCGAGGAGCCAATAAAGAATCTAGGCAGAGTGTATAATGGATGCCTCACTGAAAGACACGAGAGCAGTTCAGAGAGTAAGAGAGATGGCGGAGCAAGAGCTACATACCATCGACCGGAGTAGACTCTAAGGAAAGTTTAAGATCTGGTGCCTCCAGTTTATGTTGATACCCAAATTGTTATGGCCTCTTCTGATATACGAGATCAGCTCAAGTACGGTGGAAGCGATGGAGAGCAAAATTAGCAAGTACAAGCAGAAATGGCTGGGAGTACCACCAGGGCTGACGGATGTTGCGCTGTACTGTAAGAAAGTTAAGCTGGTCCTCCCATGCAAGTCAGTCCTAGAGAAAGATAAAGCCGGCAAGGCGAGACTGTCAGTTATGCTGCCAAGCTCGTCAGACGAGACTGTTCGAACAGTGGAACCCACAGTGAAGATCGGTCGGAAGTGGCAGGCGTGTGCAACAGTACACGAAGCACGCGAGAGTCTCCAACTAATTGAAGTAATGGGCCACACGCAGATCAACAGGCGTGGATTTGGTCACGGGGACATACAATGGTGGTCAAAAGCATGAAATAGACAACTTAGGGACATGGTAGTCCGGGAGTTCAGAGATGTCGAGGAGAACAAACGCGTGCAAAAGGCAGCACAACAGATGCAACAAGGCCAATGGACCAAATGGGATACGGCCTTGGAGAGGACAATAACATGGAATGACATGTGGCATATGACAACGCTGTGGCTCAGCTACATAATCAGATCGATGTACGTACGACCTTGTACCATCAGCCTGCAACCTTGTGAAGTGGGAAAGACAGGTGACAAACGATGTCCTCTTTGCAATGGAAGACAGACGATGGAGCATGTTCTTTTAAGGTGACCATTCGTCCCGGATTGTCCGGGACAGTCCCGGAATTTGACATTTTTTTAACCTTTGTCCCGGATTAGCTGCCGCACCGGTTTTGTCCCGATTTTGGCATATTTTTTAGCTTTTGTCCCGGATTTGATAAAAAATAATTTGGGACACAAACGTTTACCAATTTTGCCATTTTGGTATACGGCGTACATTTCTTCAATTAAAAAAAATATTATTCCGTTGCTGTGTAGACATTTTTGTTTAATATCAAAACAGTAGAATGCGCTCCTAGTTTTAAATCTCGTATATATTCGTTGTGTTACTAACTTTCACTTTCACTTTCGCAAAAAATGGCACCGAAGCGTAATTGTAGTTTTAGTCAATATTTACAAAAGGAATACCCTTTTATAAAAAAGTCTACATCGTCATCAGACTTCACTGTAAGATGTAATATATGTTCATCAGGGTTTACTATTAACCATAGTGGACGTGGTGATATTAAGAGCCACATAAATAGTGATAAACATAAGAGAGCCGTCGCTACTGCTGCTGCATCAAGCTCGTCGTTGACAAATTTTTTTCGAGCTGAACAGGTTGGTGACAAAGAAGAACAGTTAGCTGCTACAGAAGGTGCCTTTGCATATCATACAGTGATGCACAATCACACGTTTAGATCTATGGACTGCACATCAAAATTGCTTCAGGTAACTTTAGAACCAAAATTTGCTTGTGCTCATACGAAAACAGAAGCTATTATTCGAAATGTGTTCACGCCCCATGCTCTAAACGAGTTGAGATGTGACCTAGAAAACGTAACATTTATCTCCATACTGACAGATGCCTCCAACCACAAAGAAATCAAGATTTTTCCTGTGCTTGTCAGATACTTTGATCGCAATAAGGGACTGAAAGTTAAAATATTAGAGTTGAAGTCATTGCCGGGTGAAACCTCTGATATAGTAAGTAGTTTTCTTATTGACTGTCTAACTGAAATGGTTTAGAACTGAAAGTAGTTGGATTATGTGCAGACAACACAAATTCTAATTTTGGGGGCGCTGAAAGAAAAGGACAGAACAATGTTTTCACAAAACTGAAAGAAAACCTTGGACATAGTTTGATAGGTGTTGGGTGTGCTTGCCATATTTTCCACAACACTGTTCGAGCAGCTGCAGACGTATTGCCAGTTGATGTTGAAATGACTATTGCAAAAATGTATCTGTACTTCAAATCATACACAGTTAGAGTTGAAAGTCTCAAGGAGTTTTGTCAGTTTGTCGACACAGACTTCCAGATGATTTTAGGTTATGCACAAACTAGGTGGCTTGCGCTCTTGCCTGCTGTTGAAAGGGTTCTTTACATGTTCCTGCCTCTAAAATCATATTTTCAATCTCAAGACAGATGCCCAGTTTTTATACAGGAATTCTTTGAAAACCCACTGTCTGAGGCATGGCTTATTTTGGTTCACAGTCAGGCATCCTCTTTCCACGAAGCAGTGCAGAAAGTAGAGGGACAGATGGTCACTGTATTTGAAGTCATTGACAACATCAATAAGTTGAAAGCTATCTTGGAGTCCAAGCTGGAAGACGGCTTCTTGCAATCAAGAGTTCAGATAATCCTTAAAAAGCTGGAAATGGAAGGATTTCCACGTGATGATGTGAAAAAGTTTAACGCCAGTGTTTCTTCATTTTATGAAACAGCTTTAAGTTATTTGAAGAAATGGGCTGCAAATAATTTTCAAAACCTAGTCTTACAGCTGGATAATGCTGAACAGAACACCAAATTGGGAAGATATTGAGAAGTCTTCATCATTAGTGAGTCAAACAGTGCCTTCAGTCAACTTTCCAGAAAATGAAATGTATGACGAATATGTCTACATGAAACAGTTCGTTACTTCACAAAAAATTAGTGAGTGGAGTCTTAATAAAACATTACCAGGGCAGCGTTGGGTTGAACTAGCTTCCCACTTCAGAAACAATCATGTGCCCTTTTCACATATTCTGAAGTTGGCAGAGTTCTTTTTGTGTCTACCTGGAACAAATGCTGCAACAGAACGAGTGTTTTCTCTGATGAACAGTTTGTGGACAACTGATAAAACACAACCAGGTATTGAAACTTTAAAAGCCATGTTGATCACCAAAGTGAACTATGAGGGAACATGTGTCGAATTTTATAAGATGCTGCATACAAAGAAGGACATTTTACAGAAAATTAACTCATCTGAAAAGTACAGCATCTCTGTTTCACCTTCAATTTAAGTGAGTATCACTGTTTGTTTTTTTATCTCCTGATTATCCTGATAGCGTATTGTAGGTCTATATTATTAGATGTTTTAAAATGTATGTATTATTCACTTGAAAATGACAGCAAGAAGAAATGTAATTTTATTGGTGGAAAATTGAAGTAAAATTATTCCGTCCCGGAATGGGATTTCAAAAATATGGTCACCTTAGTTCTTTCCTCATGCAAGACAGCACTAGGCCTAGGGCGGTACACGTGGTGATATAACAAGGTGCTGCATGAACTGGCTGTCACCGTGGATGGGGCGCGGATAAAGACTAACACTCAAATTCGACCAGCTACAAGGAACACCTACTTTTTGGGAGCTGCACGCCCCAGCAGAACAACAACTAGAACAGTGCAACAATCCTGGATAGAGCAAACGATTGGGAGAAGGCGGTTGACCTCCCGGGGCAAAGGAATCAAAAGACCCAGAGTGCATCAAAAGATCTAAAATGCGTCCGGATATTGCACTTTACATGTCAGGTATGACCCACATCATCTAATAGAGCTCACAATGCCATTTGAATCCAAGATAGAGGAACAGCATATATTTAAACTAGCCAAATACAAGGATCTCGCCACCGAGCTGAGACAGCAGGGACTCCAGAGTAGAGTTTTCTGTGGTGGTTAGTGCCACAGGACTCCTCTTACACCTTGACCACTTATTACTCCCACGTAAGTAAACAGAGTAGGGAAAATGTGCTCGGGTTCAACGATAAAGTCCCCAATAACCTGAAGGCCAGACAACAAGGCGCTAAGCTACACCTTGATTTTCGGATTCCCACGACGTAAGTCAACGACGTAATGACAGGTCGACCCTGGACGAGACACGGCAATAAGCGAGACAAATTACATCATCGATCGTAGGGGGAAGCACCGGGCATTGACAATAAAGTCCCAAATAACCTGAAGACCAGACAACTATATTTTTTTTATAGGAGCTATTCTACACCGTGACTTCCGAATTCCACGTAATTCAGACACCGGGTGGGTGCCTGGAGTCCCCGGGCCTACGGATCTATAAAAATACGGGGCTATCTGTAGCTATCCGAAGTCATAATATAAATAATCTAAGGTATGCTGATGATACAGTCTTAATCGCTAAGAGTGAACATGAGTTACAAGAAATGTTAGACATTATAGTGAAAGAAAGAAAAATGAAGGACTCAGCCTTAATAGCAAAAAGACATAAGTAATGGTAACAACAAAGAAACAGATATCACCTCAGGGCCTAATAAAGACAAGTGGAACAATATTAAAACAGGTAAATGCATTTAAATAATTTGTTAACCTCAGACGGAAGATGTACAACAGAGGTGAGATGCAGAATGGCTCAGGCAAAAGCAGCTTTCCAAAAAATTGAGGAAGATACTATGCAATCCATTTTTGACAATAGAAACAAGAAAAAGAGTTCTTAAATGTTATGTAGAGCCAGTCTTAACATATGGATATGAATCATGGACAATAGGACAGCAGACAAGAAAATCACAGGAGTCTGTAGAAATGTGGTTTTACAGAAGAATGTTGAGAATACCATGGACAGCTAAGGAGAGTAATGAAAACGTCCTGAAAGAGGCCAAAGCAAAAAGAGAACTAATTTACAATATTAGGAAGAAACAATCATAATTTTTTGGCCATGCAATAATAAGAGAACAGCTGGAATATATTGTAACAACTGAAAAAATTGAGGGATGAAGAGATAGTGGGAGGCAAAGAGAAAAGATGCCAGACAGCTTAAGAGAATGGCTTGGCAGAAGGTCAACAACAGACATGATAAAAGATTGCCGAGATCGACAGTTGTGGAGAGACATGATCACCTACGCCAGCAGGCATGGTACATGATGATAATGATCTGTAGCCGCTTCATTTCGACTGGAAAGCACAGCTTCTCGCTAGGGGAGCAAGACAGGTAAATTTCGAGTGTTGCGTATTAAGTGTAGTTATCTGGTGCCGGTTGTATGTTGTTGTGTTCGCCAGCTTTCAACTCTGACGAAGTCCCTAGAGACTAAGAACTGAATTTTGCGTGTTAATCCATTTGTCCATGGCTGCCGTGTGCACAGGGATCCCTCGTGCACAGGCAGATAACTCCGACTTCGGAGGTACATGTACTAATATTTTTTTCCGTCGATGAGTAACTGACGTTTCAAGCTGGGCCTCGCTGCTGAGACCAGGGGTGGTTGTCGCAGAGAGAAATCATAAATAAAAATCCCAACCGGTGTAGCCGAGATTTGAACCCACAACCTCTCTGTCCCGAGGCCGGCGTTCTGTCTCGAGACCAACCAGTCCCTCATGGACTTGGAATATGAGGACACTGCTACAAGGAACACTTTTCATGCATAGCCTGCAATGTTTCCTGCCGCCTATTCACCATATACCAGAAGTTCACGTCCTCCCGAAAGTGATGATCGTCATATTTCTTTAAAAATGTATAGCGTTTGATGATGTTGAGCCATCGTTGTTGATTCCAATTTCGAATATATAAACACACAGTTAGTGATCAGATTATCCACGTCGTACATCAAACAACAAACCGTAAGATTAGCGTAACGCCGGTCTAGGGATTTACGATGAGCCATTACGATGACATAGCACACATAACAATGGCGCAAGCACAGCAGTGACGTGCCCTTTAGATTCTTGATTACTCTAGTGAATGTAGCCTACGACAAACAGATCGCGGTGCAAATTCTCTAAAGAGATAAAACTGCGGCTGACGAAGCATTTCACATTAATAAGTAACATGGAAATAACTTGCGTCAAGCAAATCCAACAACGGTCATGGACAGCACCAATGTGACGTAAAGCGCAGAACAAGCCTAGACGATGGAAGGTCGCATTCACAACACTTGATTTGTTGAAAATGGAATATCGCCGGCGTACGACATTGTTTTATTAGCGCAGATGTAATAAGTAGATCATTATCTTCACTTTAACTCATAGGAGTGCGATGGAGACTTGAAATTAATCAGACATCGAATGGTATATAGTGCAAGCCTTAGAGGCAATGCAGTAGTAGGTCGACGCCTGGGAGTCATGACCCAGGCGGGCCCACCTCCCCTAAAGTGTAAAGAAGCTAAAGGGCCGAAACACGTGCTGGATGGGAGGTCGTTTTTTGAAAGAAGTTTCCATCTTTGAGGAAATCTATATACAAAATAAAATTATGTTTCAGTTCGACACATATGCACGAATCATTGTTTTCAACAATGAACGTCATCAAAAAGTGTTCCTTCTTGCAGTTTCCTCATATTCCAAGTCCGGCTTGTTGCAGGAGCTACTGAGTTAAGTGCTCTGTGCACACCGTGAGCTGTGTGTCTCATCCGTTTTCATCCTGCTTCGATATCCCGCTTGTTTACGATGAATGATGATATCGTATGACGGGGAACAGTTGGCTGTGTTCACTTTCTGCGCGGTTTCGCCTTATGTCTTTTGGCGTGTGCTGAGACTGCTACGATGGGGACTACAGTTACCTTTCTTTGTTTGGGAGATGAGTTAGTAATTCGGATGATTCCACTGGCACGGGCGGTTGAGCAATTATGGATTTTAATTCGTTTGCTGTGAGACCGAGGCCTTCCATAACCAATAACAATAACAATAACGTCATCAAGTCCCGAAACAGATCTTGTCTGAATGATTCACATCTTCATAAATGCATGCGAGTAGGAACGTCATCATACGTCTTCAACTGGAAAAAAATTAATGCAATGCTAAAAATCACAATTAGTTCAGTGTGTAATGCTTGTTTTTTTTAAATGCTCATTTTGCTGTTTATCTTCAGAAGGTGTGCAATTTTTTGTTAGTAAGATACAGTGCTTTATATTTATTTTACTTTGAAAATTGACACAATAACCATGCGACGAGCAAAAAGTTGTGTTTTATAAATGAGTAGCTGTTGTTAACAATAAATTTGGATCCTGGCGCCCGCGGTTCTTTGGAAAATTATCTGTGCCCCTGTAGGCACAAAAAACGTTGAAAATCCATGCTCTAGGTCAAAAGCGGCTTCAAAGGTTTTGATGCATGGAAGCCTTCATATAAATCTTGGGCGAAGATCATAACGGTTACCCAAGTCTCTTATTAAACGGTAACCTCTGAGGGTAGGTGGAACAAGGCCCCCAGCTGATAGGTTAATTTACTATATAGCAATTATTGTCTTCAACAGTTTACCCATCCTGTTTTGCATGGTAATTAGTCGTTAGCTTCGTATACTGTTCACAAATGAAAATAGAGTGCAGACTAGATGTTCTTATCTTAGTCAATTATCTGTCGCTCAACAAAGGAACGAACGGTTCAAAATAGATATAGATTACGTTGTAACGTGTACATTGTATGGTAATCAAAGAATAGATTTTATTATTGATTCTTAACACAAGGTTAATATTAACCTACACAATGAACAGTGAAAAAGGAATAGATTCTCAAACAATTCATTGACGAAGTTTGCTATTCAGCCAAGCAGGATCTGCTCTGATAGGCAGATAAATTGGCGTCATCTCTAAACAGAGACAATTATATGGAATTTTTGAAGGTTCTAAGACTATAATCTGGACATCATCATCACCATCATCATTGAGTGCCGTCTCCGCATCGAAGATTAGCTACCATGGAGCGCCATTCCGCTATGTCTTTTGCTTTGATGGTGCAGGTTGACTTCAGGAAAATCACTTAACAAGTGCATTGGTTTTTCGTGGCACTTCGACTGCTGTACAAAATGTCATTATAGATTTAATTAGGGATGCTTTATTAGACGAAATGAAAAAGAAGTTAAAGATGCCAGTTTTGCATCTATAATGCTTGATTGAGGAGATATCAGATGTTATGTGCAGATCATAACTTTCGACAGTACTGCGGTTTTTTTAAGACGGTGCCTCCTTATGTCTCCTTAGAAACGTTTCGTGGGGTTTATAGATGTCAGCACAGATAGAACAGCATGTGGACTGTTTAATTACGTGACTATTGGTGTGGAGGCATATAAGATTAGTGATAAATTAGTGGAACACACGAGTGACGGAGCTTTAGTTCTGAGTGGCCATTAAAATGGACTTGTGCTAAATTTAGTTTTACAGAAAAGCTTATCAAGTATAAAAGAGTGTAGCATTCTTTAGCAAACTCTTACTGGACTGTATGAATTTTTTCTGAAATCAAAAAAAGAAAGGTTGCTCTTGAAGATTTTGTTCAAAGAGAACTGTCGCCAGTGGCAACAACCTTAAAAGGAGTTTGACATTCAGGATAGTTCATAAAGCGAAAGAACAGCGCAAGTAGTCGACTTAATTTTTTTAATATTTAGTGGACAATTTAAATGAATGGAATGCAGATGCTGTTCTAAAGTCAAAAGGGTTGCTACCACTTTTGTGTGTCTGACATAATTTTTCAGTTTGATATATTTTCAAATAAAATCCTGAAATTTGAAGTAGAAAAAGCTATAAAAACAATGAAAAAGGGAAAGGCAGCAAGACCTGACAATATACAGATAGAGATGATACAGGCTCTAGAAGGTTTGGCATTGAAGTTATCACAGACATATGCATTGACATATACCATACAGGATACGTACCAAACGAACTAAAAACATCAACTTTCATTGCATTGCCTAAAAAGAATGGTGCAGTTGAATGCAGTGATTTTAGAACAATAAACCTAATGAGCCAGGTAACAATAATTTTACTAAAAGTTATACAGGGAAGGATTCAGAATAAATTCAATACTGAATTAGATGAGCAAAATTTTGGATTCAGGAAAAACAGTGGCACAAAAGAAGCCATATTTAGCATGAGAACATTGATTGAAAAGTACATAGAAGTAAACAAACCAATATATGCCTGCTTTATAGACCACACCAAAGCTTCGATAGAATACATTATAATCAACTTATAGACTGCCTAAAGCAGGGATGGCCAATTTCTTTCAAATGGCGGGCCACTTTTTAAATTATTTTTTGTGTGGCGGGCCACACACATAACAACATCAATACAAATAAACTTGACATTTGTTTTAAGGTAATATTTTTGTTATTTATCGGCATTATTTGCTTACATAAATCATTTATTGCAACAGAGTTAAAACTGCCTAGTTGATTTATAAAAATGAATACAATTTGCTATTTATATTGTTTAACAAACATGTTTTAGTTAGGTCATTTTAAAGTTGACATGTAACAAACCTTAATGAGAACAATGTGGACGTTCATGTGCAGCAACAAGTTCATCAAAGTCAATGTGTAAAGATGATGATGATAATTGTAATAAATCCTGAAGGTGGCCATCAGTGAGTCGGTTTCTTTGTGACGATTTAATCTCCTTCATTGTTGAAAAAGCGCATTCACATATATATGTGCTTCCGAACATGGAAGTAAATTTCAAACTGAAATCACTCAATGCGGGATATTTTTCCTGTGGTACAAGTTTCCAAAAGTCAGCTCCTATCTCCATCCTTGATTGGAAAAAGGGGTCACTTTGGAGGTTACATAACTCCAACTGAAAGGTGTCATGTTGTTAGAAAATGTCACACTTCATAGGGTTGTTAAACAATGCCAGTTCTGGTCGCATACCACTGAAGTCAGAAAATCGTTAATTGAATTGCTCCAATAGTTTGTCTAACATTAATACAGAACATTTGAAATCAGTGTTACTGCGCTCCTCAATCAATTCTTTGCACGAAGGAAAATGAATGAAGTTTCCTTTTACCAGGGTAAATCTAAAAACTTTTAGTTGACTTATAAATCCATCTAGGTGTCCTACCAAATCTGAGACTGTTTGGGAACGTCCCTGTAGCTTCACGTTGAGTTCATTCATGTGCTGGGTGATATCAGTTAAAAAGGCCAATACGCTGTTAAAATGTGGATCAGACATTTTTCTGATCAGTTCTTTGTTGGTATCATGTTTCTCTAAAAACTGCTTTATCTCGTTTCTCAAAGCAAATAAAACCGCCTCAAACAATTCCCTCTGCTTAGCCAGCGTACTTGTGTGTAGAGCACCAAATCGCCATATTACGTCTCAACTTCTGATAGAAAATTTATAAACTGTCGGTGTGTCAAAGACCGATTCCCGCCTTTTATTAAATTCACACACTTTATTACAGTTTTCATAACATCCTCCACGTCTAGAATCTTGCCACACAGCGCCTCCTGGTGTATAATGCAGTGTAATGCTGGGCAATGGATTCCAGCCTTCCTTAATAATCCAACTAGACCTGTTTGAGTACCACACATTGACTTAGCGCCATCTGTCACTATTGCTGAAAGTCTGTTTATGTCACCGATACCGTTAACAACTTTTATAACTGAGTTATAAATGTCTTGACCTTTGGTCGTATTATGCAATGAATCTAAAGCTAGTAGCTCTTCATTGATAATAAAGTCTTTTGAAACAGTTCTTATGAAAATTAAAAGTTGTGCTGTGTCTGATATGTCAGTAGATTCATCCAAAGCCAGAGAAAAGTAAGCGGAATTTGTAACGACACTCTTTAATTTACTAGATATATGAGAACTTATTTCCTCAACCCTTCTAGTGACTGTCTGTTTTGATAGTGGAACGCTCTCAAAATGACTGGCAATTTTTTCTTCCCAAATGCAAGCGCCATGTTAATAGAACAACACTTTACGAAGTCACCATCACATAATGATTTTTTTTATTTCGCTATCTCTGCGCTTACAACAAACGATGCCATTAAGGAACTTGTTTGTTTTGTTGTTAATGTAGTAAAAACATATTTCTGAGCACTAACCTTTTTCTTCAAATCGCACATAAATGTAGAACGTATTGTACCAATGTAGTCCTTGTATTTAGCGGCGTGATGCTGTGTGTAATGCCGTTTAAGATTATACTCTTTATTTACAGACAACACTTGCAAACACACAAGGCACTGCGGTTTGCTATCCTTATTGTTGATAAATAAAAAATAATGTTCCCATTTCTCATAAAAAATCTGATTTTTTTTTCATTTAAATGACGTTTATTATTGATATTATACCACGACCGAAGCAACAGACAATGAAAACACAGATTACAACAATAGCACTGTTTCCTGTTAAAATGGAACTGTTCACTGTAACCCGACAAAATCAGAATGATCAGATCGGATATATAATTTTGACTGATGAAAAGAGGTTTGGAGAGAAAGAAACTGATGAAAGTAAAATAATTGTGAGGTGAATGTGTTGGGGTGGAGGAGGTGGGTGACTGACAGTATTTCTTGGCGGAAACTGTTTGAACTCGCCGAACCGAGAGTCGGCTCTAGAACCATTCGTTGGCTTCTTCCTTTGTTTAAGTCGGTCGCAGGATGATCAAAAGGAAAAAAAGATGGGCCGGGAATGACGGGAAGTCGACGTTAAACTAGCTACTAGAGTGTTCCGAGTTTTAAACATAGGTCTACTAGGGAATATTTGAGTTAGCTTTCTCCACGGTAGAAGTTAATGTAACAAATTTTAAATCAATTTTACCCAGGACATTTTGCTCAATGCAACCTGATTTTATTTTTTATCCGCCGCGGGCACCTAATTGGCCATCCCTGGCCTAAAGGATATAAATCTAGACGACACAGACATACGACCAATATGTAATTTGTACTGGGAGCAAACAATAATAATAAAATATAACAAGGAGAAATCTACACCCATGGATATAAAAAAAAGGAGTTAGACAAGGATGCTTCCTATCACCAAGCTTGTTCAATCTATACACTGAGCATATCTTTAAAAACATCTCAGAGATGCCGGGCCTAAACATTAATGGAAAGATAATCAATAACCTAAGATATGCTGATGATACTGTTCTACTAGCAGAAAATACTAAAAAAAATAAATAAATAAATAAAAAAATTTAAAAATTTAAAAAAAAAGTAAAGTACCCCCGTTACACCAAGTGGCGTATAGGGAATATGGTGTTAGTGACCATAAATTGTACAGACCTTCAGCACATGATTTTTGGGGTAATTTGGTCGGTATTACGTCCGTGCCGCTTCACTTTCCCAGAAAAAAAACCGGTACCCATTAAAGTCTGGGTGAACCCGGAAGCCGTCAGTTGAGATCGAACCCTACCCCTTGACCTTCGTAATCCAGTTCACTAACCACTGAGCTATCGCAGCTCCCAGAAAATACTAAAGACCTACAACAATTGCTTAATGTAATAAACATAACAAGCAAAAAATATGGACTAGATATGGACCCATATCAAAAAGACTAAAAATATGATCATAAACAAAGAAAATTCTCAAGACCTACAATTAAATATCACAGTTGAAGGAAAACATCTGGAGACAGTTCAGAGCTACAACTGCCTTGGACATACTATAACCAATGATGGAAAATGTAAAATTGAAATAAACAAAAGAATAGTTATAGCAAAAAGTAATTTTAATGCCATGAAAAATATACTAACAACAAAACAAATAACAGCAGGGCTGAAACTAAGAATAGCAAAATGTTACATCTCAATATTCCTGTATGGTGCAGAAACATGGACAATAGACAAGAAAACAGAACAGAAAATTGAAGCCTTTGAAATGTGGATTTATAGAAGAATAGTTTAGAATTGGATGGAAAGAAAAGAAAACAAACGATGAAGTTTTAAAACAACTAAAAATAAAAAGAGAACTACTAAACACAATTAGAACAAGACAAATGAATTTTTTGGGGCATGTTAAAAGACACAACAGCCTACTAAAAGTAATATTGGAAGGGAAAATACAATGTAAAAGAGGCAGAGGCAGACCAAGACTAACATGGACGAGTAACATCAAAAGACGGATAAGTCAATCTATGACAACCTGCACTATCAAAGCAAGAAACAGAGTGGAATGGCGATCCATGGTAGCCAACCTTCGTTGCGGAGACGGTACACGATGATGATGATGATGGTATTTTCACAATTATTTTCATACAAAGAATGTTATACAATGTTCTTCGGACTACGAAATTAGCTAATCTTAACTGCAATCAGAAAGTGAAATATACTCTTTTACATATACACAATGACAGGTTGGATGCATTTGAAATTCTCTAGAATTTAGTCAAATTTAAACATAGCAACAGTGATACATAAGACATGGTTAAGACATAAAGAACTTATATTTTAGAGAGGAGCAGTTTTACTGGAGGCTGTATTGAGAAATTATTGACAATCAACAACAACAAAAAACATCGTTTCCCAATCTAGCGATTATCCAGCTTCTGGCACACCAGAAATTTGACTACAAAGAAACGTTTCCTGGTGATCATTATCAGGTCACTTGTCCTTTGCAGAAAGTTGCATTTACAACAGCCCATCTGAAAGAATCTCTTTCTCTAGCTAGATCTCCCACTTCTATTTTGATATTCAGGCTATCTTTGAGGTGTTGAAACCACCTTCTTCTTGATCCGTCCTTGACGCGTCGTCTTGGAACCATGTCTCCCATTGTTGTTCTTTCCAGCCCGCTGTGCCTTTTGATTTTATGTTTATAAGCCACAGTTATTTTTAATGTTTAATGTTTGAAGTCTTTTCTTCCTCTTTTTCGGCGATCATCTATTGCTATGCATTTAGACATATAGACCAGCTTGGGTCGCGAAAGTAGTATGTGATCAAGGTGGACCCCAACTTGCTCCTAATTGTATCCACAAATAGAAAAAGAACTGACCAGCGGCAGCCGTGTCCTTTGACCCTGCCGTTAACCTTTGCGATATGACGTCATCCGTACCATCATCAAGGGGGAGACAATAGAGAATTCTTTCCTGTTCTTAGTAACAATTTATAGAGACGAGTTATCTAACCCTTATTTTTGGTACACAAATAGATGACCCAAACTTACCACTAACCATAGGTGACCTAAACTGATCATAAGTGACCCAAGCTGACCACTGATCATAGGAGACTCAAACTTACCACTGGCCATAGGTGACCCAACGTAGTAACAATATATAGAGACGAGTTATCTAACGCTTTGTATTATTACGGAAAGTAACGTCTGATGGGTCGGGATGCACAATAATAGTGGGAGAATAAGACCCACCCACCCTCGATAGGTGTAATCTAGGCAGTAGTGTCTACGTTATAAAATAAAGACATAACGCTACAAGGTGGCAGTTGTTATTATGGATCCCCGTTGGAGACATTCCTTTACCTCGATAATTGCCCTACCGATAGCTGAAAGACGGTGTTGTCCACAAGTTTGTACAACACGTGTCAGAAATTGGCGACCCTGTCACAAAGGAAGACGTGTACTGTTACGCGGAATGGCAACCGATATATGTGATGATGAACAGTGTCCACTTTAACGAATGGCTTCCCGACATATACCAATGGCGAGGAGATAGGTTGTGGCTGGTAATCATCGGTGACTTAATGTCAGAGACAGATGATCGGGTAACCATACTGTTTACCAAGGGGAGTCACCACAGGAATCTGAGTGTCGTATACATTGTGCAAACCTTATTTGGGAAAAACAAGGAGCAGAAACCATATGTCATATGATAAAACCGTCTCAATAGTCACTATATCGTATTGTTTAAAAACCGCAGAGACGGGTCACAGATTACAAATCTGGCCAAGCAGATGTATCCGGGTCGCGTGTCGTACGTGCAAGAAAGTTTTAAAGATGCCACATCATCTCCACACGGTTATTTGTTGTTTGACCTCTGACAAGAAACGCCAGATCATTTAAGATTACGCGCCAATATTTTTCTCGACATTCACCGAGTAGTAAATATTCCCAAGTAGCGACCATGTGCTGTAAAACGACACGGTGAAATGTTGCATACATATATGACACTGGACACATACCCGAAGATCTACTAAAATCTATCTTTGTAGCCATACCGAAGAAGTCAGGCGCCACTGATTGTGAAGACCATCGTTCTATTAGTCTCATGAGCCATATGACAAAAATATTTTTAAGAATCATCATGAGACATGTAAGAAACAAAATAAAACCAGAAATAAGTGAGGAACAATGTGGATTTGTGGACGGAAAGGGTACCAAATGATGCAATATACATCTTAAGAACAATGATAGAAAGATCTATAGAGGTAAAGAAAGATCTATTTATGTGCTTTATAAATAACACAAACGCATTTGACAAAGTAAAGCATGTAGAAATAATCAATATGCTGGAGAAATTCAGCATTGATGGCAAGGATCTGCGAATCATAAAAAAACATGCACTGGCAACAAACAGCAGACATACGAATTAACAGCCAAACAGGATAATTTCAACTTATAAAACAAGGAGTCAGACAAGGCTGTGTTCTGTCGCCGGATTTGTTTTCACTTTACAGCGAAAATATTATGAGATCAATAGTAGACAAAAAAGGAATTGAAGTCAACGGTCCCAACATAAATAATTTGCGATATGCAGATGACACAGTCTTAATAGCAGAGAGAATGAACTACAAGAAATGATGGAACATAATAGTAAAAGAAAGCAACAAAAATGGTCTCAGTCTGAATAGTAAGAAAACAGAAGTAATGGTCATATCAAAGAAACAATCATCACAAGCATGCAAAATAAAAATAAATAGGACAAAATTGAAATAAGAGCAACGCGTCAAATACTTGGGCACAATAATAACATCGGATGCACCACGAAAAAAAAAGCAGAATAGCTCAGGCCAAAATAGCATTTCCGAAAATGAAAAATATCTCATGCAACAAATCTATGTCAATAGAAATGAGAAAGAGAGTTCATCGGTGCTATATAGAACCAATTCTGACCTATGGAAACGTGATTGATTGACAAACAAATGAAAAGAGGATTAGAGGCCACAGTGATGGGATTTCTCAGAAGAATGTTGAACGTTCCCTGGACAGCTAAAAAGACCAATGAGAAAGTTCTCAAAGAGGCCAACACAAAAAGGCAGCTCCTAAAAAACATCAGAAAGAAACAATCAACTTTTTGTGGCACATCATGAGAAGAGGAAAGTTGGAATACTTGGTTACAACTAGCAAAATAAAAGGAAAGATAGATCGCGGATGACAAAGAGAGAAAATACTGGATAGCTTGGATTCATGGCATGGAAAACAGTCAAAAATAGAACTGATACGATGCACTGTAGATAGAAGATTGTGGAAGGACATGATCGCCTACGCCAACTAGTATGGCACTTGATGATGATGAAATGTTGCGTTTCCTGCGCTGCGCTAAACAACCGGCGATCAAGGCCATGTTAAAAACAGCTTTCCGGACCTCATAAGAACGCTCTGCGAATGCTGCCAGAACGTGTTAAAATGTAACGTTTGACTGGCATTAGCTTAGACGAGACGTCTGCGTCCCCAAAAAACGGTCTTAGGCAGCTCACTTAAAAAAAGACGACTGTGAAAAGAAGGAAACAGATTTTCCAGAAAAGTGAATTTATCGACGCGTTGTTTAAACTAGTGCAGGTCATTTTGAGAGGAATCTTTGGCTGATAACTATGGCAAAGAAATGATTTTGATAGATCCTCGTCTGCTAGAATCTATCAACCAACAAGAGGGTTCGTATGCATCACACGATATGCAAAAGACAGCCTATTTAAATTGGATACACAAATGCAGCACAAATGAAAAATAGAGAAAATATATAACAGCGTGACAAAGCCCAACTGTATCAGCAAATACTACGGCGTTATCTGAACAGACTCGGTCAATACAAGAAGAAGTTACTAGGAGTTGTGGACATCAAACCACCCCCTCAACCTACCGAGCTCACCACACAGCCAAATGAATGCTTAAAGAGGAGGTCAAGGATAAAGCACTTTAGTTACCAGGTAAATTTACCACGCCTAACACGATAACGAAGGTCGATGACAAAGTGATTGATGCGATCACGTATAAACTCAGGAAAAGAAGGAAAAGTAAGATCCCGACACCAAAGTATTGTCAAACGCGTAAATAAAATTGTAAGACGCCATTTCTACGAGTCGGCTCGGCCCGGGGCCTATGGCGGAGTCGCTGGCTTACAAAGCGGCACCGATCTCGAGGATAAAATTTAAAGAATGGTTGAGTCAGCGGGATACGTGTACGCTGCATAAACCAATCCGTCGAAAGTTTAAGAGATTACCAATCATCTTGATCGTATCAATCACCAATAACAAAGACGATCTGATAGACATGAGAACTCTAAAGAAATACAAAGACTGTTACTATCTAGTGATGTGTATCGACGTGTTTAGTAAATACGCGAGGGCAATCTAGAAAAAAAACGGGGAAATCTTTAGTGGAGGCAGTAAGTAAAATATTTGCCGAACGGAAACAGATCCATTTAGAAACTGACAAAGGATCAGTTCATCAACGGAAACTTTATCAAATATCTCAGAGGAGAGGGAGTTAGTTTTTTCACTACTGAAAATGAGGACATAAAAGACTCGATAGTGGAACGGTTTAACCGTAAGCTAAAATAAAAAATGTGGCGATAATTTAATAAGACCAATAAACTTAGATATATCGAGGTACTGGATCCGGTGATTCGAAACTATAATCGGACGTATCTCAGGAGCATTAAGTTGGCTCCAGCCGATGTTTTCTTAGACACGACGGAAAGCTCTGGATTGCATTATTGAGCAGTTGCCTAGGGTACATGTTACCAAATCCTAAAGTAGAGGGGCGACAATCAAATTAATTTCTAAGTCACGTTGCCGAGCAACTCGTCTATGAACCTGTACCAGAAAAATAACTCTGGAGACTTTTTTGTAAAACTGCCTCAGCTTATAGATGTGAATTCGCAATACGTAGTTGGCCTTGCCGAAATTCAGGTCCCTAATACGTACTACATCGTGCTGCAGGACGACGTCTGGATAGAGTACTCTTTACCAACAGAAAACATACTGATAAACGTACCACCGGGCATATATACCGATCCCGACAAATTTATCGACGAGATGAATCGGATGATTGTGCAAAAGGGATGAGTGAAACTAAGCAGTCACCTTACTTAAGTCTCCACTACAACAAGTACTGGCTCACGACTACGCTGTCGGGTATAAATCCGTTATAAAGTACGCTGCCTTGTGGGTGCGAGAAGCCAGGCTAAATCCAACCATCTCGAGAACGCCCTCCTGAAGTCTAACGCAAAATATCCGATGATTAAACGAGCGGTACTTAGAACGTTGATCGTCCCAAAAGACATATTGTCGTACAACAGAGATAATTGGTTTCTAACCCAAACGCCTACTCCTATAGTTATCGGGCTAGTAACATCGACAGATTTCATCGGTACGTAAATGTCTAGTCCCTTCAACTTTGAAAACTTTGCCCTGACCTATCTCAACGTTAGCTTTGAGGGTTGTTCAGGGACGGGAAAATCTTTCGCTATGGACTATGCCCTCATCGAATACGTCAGAGCTTTCTTCGAGACCAAGTTGACTATGAGTTTGGTAGGAAAAGATGCTGGTATGAACCTCGAGTATAACGATTTCCAGAACGGTTATGCTCTATATGGATTTGATCTCAGCCCCTCGCTGGTCCATTCAGTGACCAGTTCCAGATGGTAAAGTCAGCCCCTCTATCGATCGAACTTAAATTTGCAACGACTACTCCGCAACTCTTACAAGTTATCGTTTATACCGAAACCGACTCCGTCTTAGAGATCTCCAAGACTCGACAGGTTATCAGGACATAGCCCCCCCCCCCCCCCCCCCCATCCCCGTCTGATCCATTTGTGTGGTAAACACCTCAAATCAAAATCGTGGCTTAAGATCAACATTACAAAATAGAAAAAATGGTATGTAAGAAGCTTTACGTGATAAGTGGACGACACAGACTAAACGACGTTTCGGCCCAATAGGCCTTCAGCAGGAACAAACAAAAAAACACACACTCAAAACTAATAACTAAACAACCAAAACAAAAATAATCGAAATGTGTTAAAGAAAACAAAATTATCTATCCTGTGTGTAAACAGAGGTCAAAACGAAAAGGAAATAGCAACCAAGTGCGGCTGTCGTGAACGTACAGAAACGTGCAGAAATGTGCGCAAATGCACACAGAACCAGAGGAGTTCACACAGGGGTCAGTGAGCAAACACAAAGGAGAAAGAAAAGAACAGCAGACCAACAGGTGCTCAAAAGGCAGCAAGAGTGAGATGTCCGAGAGTGGGTTACAATAAAAAAAATAAGGGGTAAGGAGCACAGAAAAAAGGTATAGAGGAGAACACCAAAGTGTCTCATTAGGGACTAGAGGAGGAGAACTATAAATAGCATGGCATAGTAAGTAGACCAAAGAACCCAAATATATGCAGTAGAGAAGGCTATGCAAAAGGGAAGGAGCAACCAAAAGGAAACTATGTTTATGAGTGTAATACATTCATACCTCGTGGGGTCAGCGAACCATACTGGACTATGAGGCGATTTTCCAAAGTATAGCGGCTGCGGTCGCCAGAGAGACAAAGGACAATACCAGTGACACGGATGTCGTCTTTGCCCTTGTGATCAGGGGAGTTGAAGTGGAAAGACACCGGAGTACCAGTATTCTGTTGGACATCATGTAGATGTTCACAAAATCTTTCCGCTAATCTTCTCCCAGACTCACCAATATAGGTCATGTGGCATCGTTGGCATATGATGGCATAAATGATGTTGCAACATCAAGATGATGATAAACACCAGCTCGAGTGCACCAGCTTTCGATGATCCCACTAGCGCGGTCTACGTTACCAATGGTCATGACAGGGTCTAACCACTGGCTTCTTGTATGAAATCTGCGTACGTGACATCGTACAGAGTTTCGACTATGCTGCACATACGCAAATTTTTCGGGGAGATGAATACGAGGTACCCCACCAAGACTGACATTACACTGAGAAGAGAAGAGTTTGAATGTCTCGTTACCCTTAAAGATGACATTCTGGCAGAGTTTAATAAGTTGGAGATTTAGTTATTTGGTTATGGAGATATCTTTAGATACTACACCAAACTTTCATCATATGATCGATACACCGGTCATGCGATAATACAACCACTTAAATAACTCCCACACATCTTGCTATAAGCGTTAGCAACAAGATTTATTCGATCCTAACAATACCTATACTCTTAATAAAATCTTCCCGATGGTCGTTACAAGCTTCTGAGGGGAACCACTGGTCATACTCCTTATAAAAACTGTCGAGTAAATGTGGCCTATCTGCGTCACTAAAAGTACTCGTCGTCAGGGCTAGATATAACGAGTCTGTATCCATTTCACGAAGTTGGAAAATCTGACCCTATCGATAAAATCGTAGTAAAATTCTAGCATCCTCAACTTGGCATACTAATAGACGAAGAACCCTATCTGTAACGGCAAATCCAAGATCGTTGATTTCTTGAACATCTCCACCTCAAAAATCTCCCCTTCACCTAGATTAGTCATATGTTTAAATAGTGGATCGTTAACAAGTTTGGAATCGTCATCACACACGCGGTACGCAACGGCGAGGCAAGACGTCGGCCTCGAGACAGAGAGGTTGTGGGTTCAAATACCGGCTGTACCGGTTGGGATTTTTATTTATGATTTATCTCTGCAGCAACCACCCCTAGTCTCAGCAGCGAGGCCCTGCTTGAAACGTCAATTACTCATCGACGGAAAAAATATTAGTACCTCTGTAGTAGGAGTTATCTGTCTGTGCGGCGAGAGACCTCTGTTCACACGGCTGTCAGTGAAAAATGGATTAACACGCAAAATTCAATTCCTAGTCTCTAGTGACTTCGTCAGAGGTCAAAGCTGACGAAAAAAAAAATAATTTGTGTCTCCCCGTACGCAGCGTTTCCTAGCAGCTTCATCGTCTCACCCGTAATGGACTGGTTTTCGGCTACATCCCCCTGCTGTCTTGTGTCGTCGACGGCGTCGCCAAATTAAAAAAAAACAACTCACTCCCTCGTACTTCATCACCTGGTAGATTTTGGTTACATTTAGACCGTGTTTTAGGTACCTCCTCAGGATTGATGTGGCCAGAAGTATATTTTCTCCCACATCACTTCTGATTAGCGTGCGTCTCGTAGCCGTCAGTAGTATGATTTCTATTGCATATTTATCAATAAAAGGACCGATATCGTCTCTAGAGACATCGATATTTTTGAATATCGAGGTCATTTCCGAAAAAAACCGCTCCCTCAATCGATCGGGGACGTACATATCGCACTCTACCAGGCCGAAACAAGTTTCGTCTATAACAGATTGCAGAATCTGGTTGTCTGTTAGGGGTAACTCTTTCGAGGCTGCTCGGGGGGTTGCTCGGGTGCGTTTGGCCTCCTTAAGGAAAGTCCTTATGGAGGATCGTTGTTCTTTAGTGCCTGCCACTCGCACTTCCATAATTCGACTACGTTAACCTTGACTTCGATGGTTAGGTATTCGTGTATATCCCTGGTATTTTTATATACCTCGGTGGGGGGTTTCATACTTACGGGGTTGACGTCATGTTTGTCAGTGAGTCGACATTTATGACTGTGGAAAAAAGCACCCATGGAATTGCAGACCCGTGCAACTATGAATACCTACCCATCCACGGATATTCTCATGGACCCTTATCTGAACCTCCGTCCATTAAACTGGGTTCTCAGCTCAATATTGTTAGCCATGGCTACCCACGTTAATCATTCTCTACATTGATCATTATAGTAGAACGCTCTATGAGGTTTGACGCCGTCCTCTCCCCTACGGCTGATGGGGAATCCTGTCGGCATGTTTTGGGTGAGAGCCCAAAGATATAGGGCATTTGCGTTGTAGCCTTTAAGGCTCTTTACTACTTTTTTAGGATTACCTTTAATACACGTCACCAAATTCTCGTGATGGCAATGGAAAATTAAAGAGAGAAAACCTCCCACTATGTTCTGTTTAATAGTTTTGTTGAGGAAAGCCTCCCATTCACCGCTTAGGGAAAATCTTCGTCGCTGGGAAAGGTTTTAGACAGGTAGCGTGACGTGTCTCCGGGAACGGATATAGCGTCCTTCAACATATCTACACCTAGATTGCCATACCACTGGACCTGCTGATCTAGTGCTTCAAGAAAGGGAAGTACGTCCTTTGTATTGTAATAGATGAGATAATCATGAGTGTGAACATTTTATTGTCTCTCCATACTCGTTGACAATAATCATAATCCTCGACCGTGATAGAAGAGATTTTGAGGATCGAAAAAAGGCCGAATTCTGGGGTAACAATGTCTCCTCCAGTTTTTTTTAGATTGGTAACGTACTTGTAGTAAAATATTCCCTTAGTCTTCTTTACCTTATAAGCTGCTAAATACTTTAAATAACTAAAACCTGGCGCGAGATATTAATAATATGGAGCATTTTTAGTGTTTGGGTGGAGATGCAAATGAAATTATTATTGCGCTTATCGATAAGCTGAAGGGGAGTCTTTATCTTTACTAGATTTGTTAATTTTCGGTTCTTCGTCATCCTCATCTTCGTGTATGTCTACTACTACCAGCTCACGCAGCTCTTTACTTGCTACTCTACAATATGTTTTATTAAATACCCTTTGATTAAATTTAAGACGTAATTCCTGAGTTGAATCCTACGACTACTAAATGTCTTTGGTAGCTTTTAAGTCTCCTTATACTATCATACAGCAATCCAGTTCCTTTAGTTGTTCAAATAGTTCGTTAAAATGCACTCGCAGTAGTCTGTATGCTACGTTTGATATGCTATCTAGGTATGTGATCATTTTACTAACTAATTCCTGGGGATCCCCGTTGCTAACAAAACATACCGATGTCTCATACCCTTGGATATTGCTAGTTACGGCGCAAGACATTGGTTATGCGTGGCTATATAAAGCGTCGCACTACCATCGCATACTGTCCCTGGAAATTTCTCTATATGACATTCATAATCGAACGTGGCCTGATAAGGAAAAACAAATGATGTATTTTACATCTACCCCGTGACTATAGCTTGTTTCATAACTCGTGCCCAACTTTTAAAATCGATAGCTTTTTAACCGCTTGTTGTAAGTTGTTCAAAATTTGCATGTAAAGTTATAATGATTAGAACCCAACAGGGAATTAATTTCATTATTTTAAAAAATTGGTTATTATTGTTGCTTATTTGATTTATATAAATTTATAACGACCCATTGATGTAGTCAAAACTTAATGTTTACAGTATTTTAAGTTAAAAATAGCGAATAAAAATCCATACGCGGTAAAATTAACGTGTTTGCACGCTTTCACCGTGGTTTTTTGACACAATTAGACACTTGTTAAAAACACGAGAAATTGTGTGTTCCATTTCCGTTCATTCAGAGGTGGAGACGTGGAACGATAACATTTATCATGAGTCTTAAAATTAAATTCTGCAGTTTACAAAACATCGCAATAACAATGTATGACTATTTTTGCAAAGAGGCTAAACGAGGAAGATTATTTCATTCTTTAGAAAACCCTGAGAATAGGACAAGACACATTTTGGATTTATCTAAACGGTCACTTAATCGCTGGATTCAAGCACGTGACCGTCAATGTTCAAAATATACAAAATCACAAGGAAAAGCAAAAATGTTGGATAATTTCGACAGTGAACTTATTAGAAGTGAAATTCGCAAAATGTTGGGTATAAATGAAACTGTAACAATAAGAAAATTAAAAGTATCGCTGAAAAAGAACAACAGTATTGAAATATCAAAGTCTACATTATGGAGGAATGTGAGAGCTGCAGGCTTTACATTCAGAAAGTATTCCAATGGACGAAACATCATCTGTGAGAAGCCACATATAGTAGTCATGAGAAGCAAGTACTTACGTGAAGTAAAAGAGGTGCGCAAGCAAGGTTATGATATTGTGTACTTGGATGAAACATGGATCAATGCTCACCACACTAACCAAAGGGAATGGCAGTCATCAGATGGAAAGATTAAGAGATTAATACCTAGCAGCAAAGGACAGCGCTTGATAATTGCTCATGCAGGTAGTCGACAACATGGACTAATACAGAATGCAGAGCTCATTTTTCTTTCAAAATCCATAGACAATCGGGATTATCACTCTGAGATGAATGGTCACATATTTAGACATTGGATTGAAAATTCTGTTCTCCCATCACTAGATCGACCATCTTGCCTAATAATGGACAATGCAGCGTACCACAACATTGTTGCACTTGAAGATAAAGTCCCGACGTCATCCAGTACAAAAGATGCTATTAAGATATGGCTCACAAAGGAGCACATACAATTTAATAACATGTACTTAAAACCTGAATTACTATCTCTAGTAAAGCAAAAACAGAGGACAAAGATTTTTCAAATAGATAAGATTATCCAAGAGCATGGTCATATAAGTTTGAGGCTGCCACCTTACCATGCTCATTTAAATCCAATAGAACTAATCTGGGCAAAATTAAAAGGACAAGTGGCAGATGAAAATACAACATTCAAAATATGCGATGTAAAGACTCTTGCTAATCTCGCTTTATTAAATATAGACAAAGATTATTGGGCTAAATGTGAAGACCACGTCTTAAAACAGGAAGAGGAATATTGGAAAAATGATGGTTTGTGGAATGTTCAACCCCAAACAGTTATTAATCTTTTAGACTCGTCTGATTCAGAATGAAATTATATAGCCCCCACAATGTTGGCCCCTATATTACCTTAAATTAGTTCAACAAACGGTCCTTATCAGGACCACACAACTATGAAAATTGGACATACAGGTATACCTTGATATTATCGTCCGTCCTCGAACTGAGCAGACAATAATTCTCCTGGTGTTTTGTTTTATCCAGTTATTTCCCCATTACGGCCACGCCTTTACCTAGTGAAAATTAATCATAGACCAGCAACTACGGTAATTTCTATTCTTTAGGGCTTCACAATTTACAATTTTGACAAACATCAAAGAAATATCGCCGCTTTAAGAAAACTGCAGCTGCAAGATATTTGTTAAATATACATTTAAAGGGTCTTTTGCATTCTAATAACATTTGGAAAATTTCAACAGTTTTTAACAAACGTTTACTGAGTAATAGCGTTTTGAAGTTGGGCACGTGATTTGAAACGAGCTATAGCTATCTATCTATTGACCTTTCGAGCCGTAACCGGCCCATAGGGCGTAGACCAAGATACACCTTCTCCTATATGAATTTTTGTTCTAGCAGTTTTCTTTTAAAGATATTTTATCAAATCTCGCCATCTGTCTCTGTTCTGTGCAAGCAGTTCTATCTCATTGAGGGAGCCGATTCCTGCTGCTCTTGCCTCTCTCATCAATGTTCTTCTCAGTGTCTCCCTGGGTCTTCCTCTTTTTCTTTTACCTGTTGTTTCCCATATGAGGGCTTGCTTTGCTATTCGATTATTATCTCTTCTCATCACATGTCCAACGTATGACCATCGTCTTTTCTTTATTACTGAAGATATTAGTGGTTGATTGGCGATTTCTCTAATTTCCTCGTTTGTTTTGAATTCGTTCCATTCTATACCAAGTATTTTCCTTAGACATTTATTTTCGAATGCGTTCAACTTTGTTTCTATATCTCTTGTTGTTTTCCAGCTTTCACACGCATACGTAAGGGTTGATAGTACATTTGATTTGAATAGCCTAAGTTTTGTGTTTGTGCTAATGAGTTTTGATTTCCACAACTTTTCAAGGCTTCTGAAAGACATTGCTGCTTTAGCCAGTCTGATTCTAATTTCTTTGCTCGTATCCCCTTCTCGATCAATGTGACTTCCAAGATAGATGAAGTGATCGATCTCTTCTACTGGTTTGTTTTCCATGTATATTTTGTCACTTGTTGGAATTAAACTTTTCATGACTTTAGTCTTTTCATGATTGACCTCAAGCCCAATTTTGCTGGCTATTGATGATAGTTCATTTGTGTTTTCCTGCATCGTTTTTATCTGATTGCTGATGAGAACTATGTCATCAGCAAAGTCCAGGTCCTCCAAATGGTCTCCTTGTATCCATTCGATGCCTTTATTACCAGTGCAGCATTTCTTCATTATGAAGTCCATAACAATTCCAAATAACAAGGGCGATAAAATACATCCTTGTTTAACCCCAGTTTCTATTGGGAAACATTCGCTCAGTCCTTCCTCTGTTCGAACTGCACATGTGTAACCATCATACATGTCTTTGATAATATTTATGATTTTTGATGGTAAGCCATATTGCTTCAGAATTTTCCACAAAGAATCTCTATGAATACTATCAAATGCTTTTTTGAAGTCGATGAAGTTAAGTACAAAAGGTTTTTGCTTTTCAATGTGTTCCTCCAATATAAGTCGTAGAGTGAAAATGTGGTCAAGACAGCTTCTCCCTTTTCTAAACCCAGCCTGTTCTTCACGCATTACTGTATCTATTGAATCCTTTATTCTATTTAGGATGATTTTACAGAATAATTTTGAGGCAACTGACAAAAGTGTCACGCCTCTCCAATTGTTACAATCTCTAAGATTGCCCTTTTTTGGGATCTTAACAATGATTCCTTTTTTCCATTTATGAGGCGTCTTCTCTGTTTTCCAAATGATGTTGAACATGATGATCTGAATTGTTGTTTAATACATAGGTGGTCAATTTGATTTGATGTTCTATCATCAGGAGATATCCATGTTGTTTTGTGGATATTTTTATGTGGAAATAATGTCCCACCTATAACTAAATTTTCTATTAAACATAATTCTATTAATCTTTCTCCATTCTGACTTGTTGTATTACAGCCTTCTCTCCCCATCACATGTTCCACTCCTGCGTTATCTTGTCCTACTTTGGCGTTGAAGTCTCCCATTACAATTAAAAGATCGTGTTTTGGTATTTTGTTTATAAGTTGTTGCAGTTGGTTATAAAAATCATCCTTAACTTCATCATCAGCTTCGTTAGTAGGCGCATAACATTGAATAATTGAAAGTCTTCCATGTTTTGTTTTGTATCGTGTTCGTATCAGACGGCTATTTACCGGTTCCCATTCTAATAAACTTCTTGCAGCTTTGTCTGTCATCATTATGCCTACTCCTTCACGGTGTTTTCCATCTTCCCTTCCAGAAAAAACTACTATTTTATTATCAATAGATCTCCTACCTGTTCCAGGCCAGCGCATTTCGCTTAATCCTAAAATATCTAGATCGTATCTGTCCATCTCGCTCGCGACCTGTGCATGTTTCGTCGGAGCGGCCATTGTTCGCACATTCCAGAATCCTATTTTTGTTGTTGTTTTAGGGCCGAAAAAACTATCACTACTATCTACTGCTAATTTACACATTCTGTATCAGGTCTACGTTTCATTAACAACATCGTTGTTACGATAGCGGCTTGTTAAACCTCTGATCAACGGTTCTATACCAAGCCGGAGAAAAATAATTCCTCCATTTTGGAAACAACCGGAAACTAATAGTCTATAGCTATAGCCTTCCATATATTTCCTGAGGTTTATAGAACCCTTCTACAAACCTATACGTTTGCTTATCCCCTGTGCACGTTTTCTTATGTCTTGCCATAGCCTAAATTCCGTCCTCAATTTACTGCATGCAAAGTATCTAGCGGCCCTATCAATATCCGCGATGTACATAAAATATTTAAAAAATTGTAGTGCAGAACTCTTAATGTTTCAACATAACTAGTGCTACCTCATAACAATGGGGACAGCGCTTCTTCTTTATCAAAGATATAGATATCGATAATAACCACAAAATACTGTTCTAAATGGAAAATTTTGGCTAACGTCACACCCTGGAATTCTATATCTAACTCTAGTCCTTGGTGCATTATCCACTGTTTCAGGGAAGCTCGAGTGAGTTTGAGTAATTTATGAAGACTATATCCCATATGTAGAGCTAAACATCTAAAGAAGCAGCGATCATCATTATACTCGGGTTCAGTTATGTTATTTTGTAATGTATAAATACCTTTATTCTTTGTGATATGTGTTGGGATTTCGGATGTTAAACACCCGATAGAGTGTTCTACAAAGTGAAAGTGATAGAAGGTCGTAGAAGTGATGGTCTCCAGAGAATATTTAGTACTAGGTTTTGAGCTATTTGCGTGCTGAGAACAGCGCTCTCGTGTAGATGTGTTTGAATGTATCAAGTCCGTTCTGTTATTAATACTCATGGGTGACTCTAGAACATGATATTATTTACAGAGCTGTGATAAAATTTTAGGTCGTTAGTTTCCATATTTCTTAAGATGACGTTGTGCGAATAATTTATTTTAAACCTGCGAATTTTGCGAGTTAAAGGGAGGTGTGAGGATATTGTTCCAGTTAGAGGGTTGAGTAGAGTAAAGTTTGGTCTGTTAAACACCGTATGCAGTGAGAGGTGCCTATTAACGCTGATGTGGCCTCAATGGGTTTGCTAATTATCTAGGTACATATGTCTAACGTCGCTAGGAAAAACAGCTAAATTATCTAAATCAATGTCACAAGGCAATTTTTTATTGCTTTGAGTGTCTGTTAAAAGTGTATTTTATCTGTTATGTGTTGCTACAGACGATGTATCTGAAGAGGTAGCATAGGATGAATCACCTTTTGGTACTGATGTTGATGGTACTGCTGCTGCTGCCGATAATGATGATGATGTGGACAGAGATACTGAGGAAGATGGGTAGGCTAGCTTTATGTTTTCTTAGGTTGTCTAGTCTTCTTCTTAGGTTGTTAGTATACACATGCGCACAAAGTATGTCTGTATCGCCATGTTTGTTTGAAATGTCTTGCGTGCTACAATACTGACTGCAGTCGTTACATAAATATTTATTACGTGTGCAATCATTAGCCCCTGTTTGAGTGCTCATAGTATCTACTTGGGTCTTTTCAGTCGGTGGTTGGTATACCACTGTCTCTGCTGCACAATGGTCTCTTGTTGCTGTTCTAGAAGGTATTGGTTGGGGCCCCTTTGTATAGTACATTGGTTGGGCTATTGAGGCATAGGACACGGACACTGACTAAGTTATGGACGTATAGGATACTGGTTGGGGGCTTAAGGTATAGGCCACTGGTTGGGGCCTGAGGAATGTTGGTGTTGTTGCTGATGATGATGATGTAGTTCCTGGGTGTTTAAAGTATAAATAATTTTTCGGGTTGTTGGCCTTTGTGAACGTACACCGACAGATTGAACATTTATAGCACATGTTTCCGTAAATGCTATTCAGGTGTCTTGTCAGATCATGTTGTCTTGTAAAGGTCTTCCCGCAGATCTCGCAGGGATAACGAGATCTGGCTGCCAGGACCATACCACTCAAGGCTGCAAATTAAAGATGAAAGGTTCCTTACTCATAATGACAAATTATCTAACCTACCTAAACTGTATACAAAATTGTCAGTATTGGTTTTAGCCATGGCAAGTGTATATTTAAATTACACGGCGTGACGAGTTGGGTGCACGTTTTGATAGAAAAACTGCATTATTTATATATCTTAAAATACATGTCTAAAGCGTTTAATTTATAAAAACCAAGAATTGTTACGATAAGATATAGATATAGATATATATTATTCAAATTACGTCCCATGACGAGTTGGATACAAATGACGAAAAATAAAAACGATGTTTATTAATACACACCTACAAGTTTTAAGAGTAAGATGAGTGTACTTACAATTTGTATTTATCTTTCGATCCATGCGACGTGTATTTTCAAATTACGTGCATTGACGAGGCGGACACAATTGACAATTAATATAGACGGCTATTATTAATACACGCCTCAAATTTTTAAGAAAATTATGAATGTACGCAACTTTTTTTATTTATCATCCAACCTATGCGATATAGATATTAAAACTACGTCCTTGGCGAGCTTGAGACAACTGATGAAAAATAAAGACGATCTTTATTAATACACACCTAAAGCTTTTAAGAGTATGATGAGTGTACCCAACTTGTTTATGTATCATCCGATCTATGTGATCTGTATATTCAAATTACATGCATTGACGAGATGGACGCAACAGACAATAACTATAGACAGCAGTTATTAATACACGTCAAAAAATTTAAGAAAATAAAAAATGTACGCAACTTTTTTTTATATCATCAGACTTACACGATGTAGATATTCATATTACGTCCCTTGCCGAGGTGGATATAACTGTCTATAAATACTCACTGCCTTGGGTATTCGTGATGAATTGCACACTTAAAATCATTAATGACAGAGTAAACAACTAAATAAGATAAACAAATGAATAAAATCGCAAATTTATTATTTACTTTCCGATATACCCCAATATTGGTATTAAACGACTTGGTTGGTTGTCCGGGATACATTTGTGTGTGCATAATTCAGATGTTTATTGTAGATTTTAAATTTCAGCCAAAAGACAATAAAGTACTTTACCTATAATCATTTTATAACGGTGACAAAACACTAGTTATTTTATTCCGTCTCCCCCTCTGATGCACGTCATGGCTCACGAGATAAGTTCTGCGTAATTAAGATCGTCTCAAATATCTATTCATATATGGTTCTATGATAGCAGGTAAATTCAATAGATGTATTGTCACTGCCGTAGCACTTCACTCGACTCCCGTGCAAGCAGGGGAGATCAATTACCCCTACCCCTCTTCATATATTACAACCAATAACTGACACCCGGATTTATTGTGATCAGAGTGGGAATAGAGAGTATTTTTATCATTTTAGACGAGCATTATTCATCAGTACACGGGTTATTGTTTTACGATATCTATATCAAACTGTAAGATTTACACACTGTATTTGTACGGGTAGGAATCCTATTAAGATTGTGCTACATAAAAGGAGTAATAGGTTCTCTCCGCCTCTTTCTTTCTTTCTGTCTATCTCTCTCTCTCTCTTCCTCCTTCTCTCTTCACATCCCTCTCTTTCTCCACTGGCAGACCACCAGACATGTGATGACCTGTCTCGTCGATCTGGACTATCGATCAGGTGAGGCTTGTTACGTTCGAGTATGCACTCAGGGCTATTTCAAGCATAGTTATATCGGGATGCTGGGTGTGCTTGGCATTCACAAAGCAACTGCAATGGCGAGCAATGATTGTCCTTTGAGAATAGCTACATAAACTTGCATTCCGTTAGACAATCAGTACATAAGCTCGCCATGTCAATTGTATGCCATAACACTCGCATACGGATGTAAGAAAATACACATCTTTTGCGTCATATGCTCAGTATTTTGGTGATGTTTCCGCCGAAAATACTGAATTTTGCACTACCTTCAGTCGAAATATAATGCAACGTGTTAAGAAGGAGACTGATGATGTGGAGATTTTCTCTAGTATAAAGGATGAGCTGTTTATCTATAACATTACCGTATCGGTCGTGTTTTAGCCTGTCTCACCCTGTAGCAATTTGTAATTAGTCGTCACTTATTTAGTCTATGTGAGCCTTAATAGCTCAGTGGTTATTGAGCTGGACTACAAAGGACAAGAGGTAGGGTTCGATCACAACCAACGGCGTCCAGTTCACCCAGCCTTTAATGGGTACCGGATTTTTTCTGGGAAAGTAAAGCGGCGCGGGCGTAATACCGACCATATTACCCCAAATATCATGTGCCGAAGGTCTGTAAAATGTATGGCCACTAACACCATATTCCCTATACGCCACTTGGCGTGACGGGGGCTCTTTACTTTTTTTTTACTTTAGCAAGTCTATATGATTCTGATGTAAGCAAAGATAAAATAGAAATCGCTTTGGTAACTTTGATATCGCATATCATAGCCGAGAAGATTAGCCATTGAATCTATCAAAACGGCGGGCTTGGTGCAGTATTTGGTGTACGAGAAAATATATTCTTAAGATAATTATGATGAGCTGGTTTATTTATACCACGCTGTTACAGTAATAAAAGCATAATTAATCTACACGACGTGGGTTTTAGTTTCCTTACCTTTGTAATTATATGGCTTTAATGGATGTTGTAATTAGTGTTGAGTGGCTGGGGCGGCTGTTGTATGACGCTTCTCGTGTCTCTAGACAGGGTAGATCGATGTGTTAGCTGGTTGACTATATTTATATTTAGTGAGCGTATTATACTACGTTGTCTCTAGACTGATCACAATAGCAGTTAATGTTTTCGACTGTGATCACTGTGATTTTGCAATAGATTGTTTACCTGTAGAAATTGGGCGCCGAGTGAGTAAATAATCTGCTGTTCAGTCTGGTATATCAAATTTCTAGTTATACAGTGCTTTATCGATGATGGCGTGTTGTGCGACTCTGAGATTGTGTGACACTTGTTCGATATTCTCTTCCACTACTACGATTCCTGACTATGGGTTTTCTCGTCCATCACCTGGCTGATTTGAAATTGATGACACTTTGTCATCGGATATAGGCGAGCTCTATATGACTGACAGACAGTGGCTATGTGTCTGCTGTTATCATTCCTATATTTTTTTAATATGTGCATTCTGACTGGGTACACCTTCCTGATGTCCAGTACATATACGAGCTAGTGGGCGGGTCTTATGCACCCACTATTAGTGTGTACCCCGACACTTCTGACATTACTTTCCGTAGTAAAACAAAGGGTTACATAACTCGTCTCTAAATATTGTTGCTAAGAACACGAGATACAACTCTCTATTTTCTTCTTTTGATGATGACGTACGATGATCTTGATGACATTATATCGCAAAAGTCACGGCTGCCGCTGGTCAGTTTTTTTGCTTTTTGCGGATACATTTAAGAGCAGTGGATCAACAGTACATCACATACTACTCACGAACAAGACAGTACGTTTGAGGTCATCACCGGTTTACCATAATTTGTCAGGTAGGGTTGTTTCTGTGGGCCATATTTGTGTTCTTAGGGTGTTTAGAGTGCTGCAATTTTTGACTCTGTATTTGCATCTTTCCACTTGAGTAGGTCATATAGATACTATTGCCTTCCTTCTTTGAGGCTTCAGTTGCTGATTCATCTGTGAAAACCTGTGCCCATATATCTCTGGGACTTTTTTCCTGGAGCATAAAGAGTGATATGGCTCTCATTTCGGTCTCGGATTGCTAATTTTTGGAAACTATTCTTGGAACATTTGGGATTATTTTTGTTTTATTTTTACTGTTGGACCATTGTTCGGGTTTGAAGGGCTGTCTACAAATTTAATATCCTCTAATGGAGAATTTGTGTGCATTTGTGAGATGGGTTTCCTGGATGCAGCATACATCAATGCTGTGTTCATTTATAAATTTTTGGAAACTACGTATTTGTGTCTTACTCACTCAACATTCCAATGCATTATTGTGAGACAATTTTTCTCATCTTCCTTGGTTGTTTCTGAGGGGTTTAGGTTTTTGGTTCCAGCCCTGATTTGTGGGTCCTTTTGATTCTGGGTAAACCGATGCTGTTTCTGTTTGGTCACGTCTCGAACGGGTGATTCCATATTGGTCTAGTCTGTTGCATAGGATTTGCTGTATTGAGTAGATGTCCGCTTTTTAGTTCCACGACACTTGGGTTTAAATTTTCCGACTTCGGCGGCTGATGCTTCTTCTCTGGAAAGAAGATGCTTCTTCTTTCTCCCATAGGCAGATTACCTTTCCAGATTTTTTGCCTCTGTCTGCACACAATTTCTATAGGGCTTCGTTGTCTTTGCATAACATGAATTTTCACAATGCAGTCGTGGTTTGACTTTACGTGTGTCTTTTACATGAATGGACTTTATATTTTTCCATTTGCATTCTATCTGCTTGGTCATATTGCAAATTATAATGACAGCCCTTGAGAATACTTCTTAAAACACGCGTGATTGAGTGGTTCAAGGAGATTCAGATTGTATGAACCTGACACGATAGAGATATGACTTTTTATCCCTCTGACTTACTGTGGGCAGCGAGAGAGGGCTCTGAGAGAAGTAAATAAGTAACGAAGAAAGTAAAGTTAGTAAAAACAACAGAAAAGTGAAAGAAAAGAACACAGATGCTTATTCGGCGGGATTATTGATAATAGGTCACCATCGGCTATGCACGCGGTCGCGAAGTAGAAACACTAAGAACGGCATATATGCTAACATTATGACAACACATGGCCCATTTATATCCTTTTGAAATCCCGAAATCACATAAGAAAATTTCCACACGAATAAAGAAATCACTCGGCGTTTTCATTTCTAGGAAATAGCATTTTCATTTAAAGGAGTTAGAGAACAGCCGACATTACTTCCGAAAGTCCCTGTTCTAATATATTTTAAGTCTTTTAATATGTTTGTGTTGCTCTTTTTCATTAACCTTAGGTATTTTATGGAATATACAGCAGTTAGTTTCGAATAAATCGCTTTTGGATTTTCTTCATTATGCTGTTTGCGAGATTGTCCATGATTCACAGCCATATGTTACTGTCGAAAAGATACATGCCCTCAGTAATTTAAATTGTACTGCCGTGCTGGTATTGTGCCACATGTTCTTCATGACATTTAATTTTTTTTTCGCTATTGCTAGTCTTCTTTTCATTTCTTTCTAACAGTCCCCATTGTTTTAATTACCACAGATCCCAGATATTCATAGTTTGTTACACTTTCAATTTCTTTACTGTTGATGATAATTTTGGGTTGGTATTTTGCTTTGTCAATCGACTTTATCTTGCTTTTCTGTATATTTAGATAGAGGTTTGCTCTTCACTGTATTTTTTTAGCACGCTCAATTATCTGCTTTTGCACCGTTTGAGAGGAGGACCGGGTCATTAGCTTAACTGAGTTCTGTAATTATGTTGCCGTTTATTGTGAAACGATCGAACTTCACAAATATGTCATCGTTTCTGACTTTTCTCATGATATTCTCTGCATAGATGTTGAATAGGAATGGAGACAGGATGCAACCCTGCCTCACTCCTTTTATCACTTCGAAACAATTTGATATTTTGCCCTGCTATTCTGCTTTCTGTTTGTGAACTAGTGATTCGATAAGTTGTATTGTGTGTGTGTTGGAAAGGCCATTTCTTTCATGATTTTCCAGTTTCTGATACTGTATGCAGTCAAACGTCTTGCTGTAATCTATGATGTATGTATGCAGGATCTATGTTGTATTCTCTACATATCTCAAAGTTGTTTCTCATGTGCTCCCGGGAGTAGTACATGTAGAAAATATTCAAGGATATCAAGTTTAGTGACGGATGTTTTTTCAGGATTGTAACCAAATTTTAAGGGGCGGATTAATGCAGGAGCCGCGGGGAGGGATAGGCAAAAGTGTGTGAAACGAAAAAAGTGGAGGATCAAAAATACATATTGGATAGAAAGATATATATGACATACATCATATATATATATATATATATATATATATATATGTGTGTGTGTGTGATGTATATCATATATATATATATATATATATATATGTGGGTGTGTGAACGAACACTGGCATATACATCATAAGATCTTTAGTAGAAAGAGGTGAAAAAAGATTTATACCTATGTTTCATAGATTATACCAAAGCATTTGACAAAGTAAATCACCAAGAAATAATCAAAATTTTAGAATGCATAAACGTACACAGCAAAGATCTAAGAATAATTAAGAATATGTACTGGAAACAAACAGCGGCCATAGAATTGGAGATCAAATAGAAATATTTCAACAAATAAAACAGGGTGTTATGCAAGGTTGTGTGCTGTCACCAGATTTATTTAATATTTATAGTGAGATTATTTTAAGATCCATAAGGGGCATGCCTGGATTAACAATCGGAGGTCATAATATAAATAATCTAAGGTATGCTGGTGATACAGTGTTAATCGCTAATAGTGAAAATGAGTTACAAGAAATGTTGGACATTATAGTGAAAGAAAGCAAAAATAAAGGACTCAGCCTTAATAGCAAAAAGACAGAAGTAATGGTAACAACAAAGAAAAAGACATCACCTCAGTGCAAAATAAAGACAAGTGGAACAATATTAAAACAGGTAAATGAATTTAAATATTTGCGAAATAGACATTAAATTGAAGGAAAGCAAAAATAAAGGACTCAGCCTTAATTGTAAAAAGACAGAAGTAATGGTAGCAACAACAAAAAACGACTTCACAGCAATGCACCATAAAGACAAATGGAACAATATTAAAACAGGTAAATGTATTTAGATTGCGTTATTTGCAGGTCATCATCATTGCACTTCAAACACGTCCATAGGTGCTAAGATCCCTTCCTCAGCAAGTCTCGCAGTGTCCAACGAATGACGACTCCAGTTCTGTGTTGGTTGATAAGTCTTCTTACACGCCCACTAAGTTTCTCGTTTCTGGCTGTGCATATCTATCTCCCATCTCTTTCATCCGAAAGAGTGACGTGGACTTATTGTTGTCATAGTCCTGTGCCCTTCCCACATCTTGGAGGGCATTGATGATGTCCGCCCGATCCATTGTTCGTTCTTTCATTTCCCCGTACTCACGCATGTCCTGGGACGTAGACAAAGGTGACCTTACATTATTAAGTTATTTGCGGGTCATCATCTTTGCACTTCAAACATGTTCATAAATGCTCAGATCTTTTGACTCTAACCAGAAAGCCACTGCCATCACCTCCATCGTCATGCTCGTGGTCATAACATAGGCACGACTGTCCTCCTTGACTAATCTGCCTGCCGTGCATACTGTAAATGCCCATGCATTCCTTTTGTGTCGTATTACAGATCTGTCTGTATAGATGACTGTATCTTTCTCATCGGTATTATCCCAGAATGAGACCTTGACCTTCGCATTGACCACGACTGAGTTATGTTCCCTACATTTCCAGTCGAGTGTGACAATACACGAGAATGTCCCTCTGAGTGACGTAGGCACTGGTATCCACTCTTTTTCAGCGTTGAAATTGGTAAGCTCACAGACCTGTTTGATGATATCTTATGCTCATCCCACCCATGATTTGCCTCTTTTTAGCCTGACAACGTTACCCGTGTTGAGCTCGTGGTGCTATGGATGTTCTTTATCTGATCTTATTATGAGGTATGGTAGTGCTCTCCAGATCTTGATTCTGTCATCCATGATTGGAAATTCAAAGAAACGCAGGGAGTGCACCTCGTACACCCCAAGATAATGCGCATAGCTTCACTCTCTATTTTCTCCAGCCATTCAATTTGCAGAGGCTGAGATAAAACTTAACTCCGAGGTATGTCATCAATCTGTCGCTGGTCACCTCATCAGCCCCATTCGTACGACTAGTGTTTCTGTGTTATATAATTGTTAAGGGAGAACCATGCAATTGATGCTTTATTAGGATTAACCAATGCACCTGATAATCCACGCCACGAAGAGATCCGAGTTCGTTTTGTAGTGTGGAGGCCACCTGTATCTTCCCTGTCGATATACCAGAATATCATCAGCAAAAGTCATAGTTCTTCCCCTCCCATCCAGCTGTTGTACCGTGATACTTATTGTGTACACGTTAAATAGAACTGGTGACAATGGTGAGCCTTGTGGCAGCCCTGGACAAATGGATGCTGGCTCGGATGACCAACTTCCACATCTGAGCATGACCTTCCTCTGAAACAGTGCTGTAGCGAACCATCTAATGAGGAAGGGGTTCACCGCCAGTTTGAGTAGCACGTGCACAAGGTATTTAAATAATACTCTGTTGTATTCTTCCTCCAGATCTATAACAGTAGCACATGTCGCCTCTCGTCTGTGAAAGCCTTCGAATACGTCATAGACGAAGACTGCCGCATTGAGCAATGTCTCTTTGTTATCTATTATCTATATAATCCGAGTGTGGGTGGAAATGTGCGTAACTGTTCAAGGTGACAGATGAGTACACGGGCAACTATTTTATCCTCATCATCATCTATCATATAGATAGATATATATCAGTTATCATCATCTGCTTGACGGCAGTGTTCTGCATCGTGATGATTCTGTAGGTCTGTGAATATTAGCTGAATTTAGATATATGAAAATAATGTTAACCTCAGATGGTAGATGTACAACAAAGGTGAGATGCAGAATAACTCAGGCAAAAGTAGCTTTACAAAAAATAAGGAAGTTACTGTGCAATCCATTTTTGGCGATAGAAACAAAAAAAAAAGAGATAGAAACAAAAAAAATCTTAAATGTTATTTGGATCCAGTCTTAACCAGTGGCGTTTTGGGGTCTGGCTACCGCTGACATAATAAAATAAAAACATACATTATATTCAGTAGGCTAACATAAAGTAATATTTTCTAATGACATCACTACATTTTAAATAATTACTTATTTATGTGTTAATTATATCCGTATTTTTTGGGACGAAAATGTCTTGATGACTTTGTCATTGAAAGTACTGTTGGGTTGGTTTCTAAGTTTCTGAGGGAATGATTTCTCAATGGACATTAATGCCAAACCAGATAAGCGTTCGTGTGTCTGAGTTGAGCGACAATATGATTTGATTCTCTTGAGCGCATAAAAAGTTCTTTCTACAGATGCTGATGCGCATAACGTAATTATAAATAGCTAAGGAAGTTCCTGTAATCAGACATAGTTTCACTTTTAACGCTTCTAACTGGCCAGAGCTAAAAATAACCCATGAAACCGCATTCCTATAGCGGTAGCTCCCGCTATATTATTTTGACTCCTATTTTTTTATGTCAAGGTCGTTAATAGTAGGTCCGGATAGAGGAAAAATGTACCGCTAGCTACTTTCAATGTAGAGTAGTTTCTGTTTCATTCACAAACGTTATAGTGGCCAGAGGAAAACATTGCTTTAATAAATGCAAATCAAAGCAAATAAATCATATTGGCCTACGAAATGTGTAATAGAATATTAGAAAATTTGTAATATAATTATTAAAAAAATAAAATAAATTATCATTTCCTTTTGTAATTCGTTAATATGTTCAAGACTACCGGCGGTAGCTGCGGCAACATAGAGAATATGTCACTGGTCTTAACATTTGCATATGAATCAGGGACAATAGAACAACAGACAAGAAAATCACTGGAAGCTGTAGAAATGTGGTTTTACAAAGAATGTTGAGAATACCATGGACAGCTAAGAAGAGTAATAAAAACGTTCTGGAAAAGGCCAAAGCAAAAGGAGAGCTAATATCCAATATTAGGAAGAAATAAATTATCTTTTTTTTTATGCTATGTTATGATAAGAGACCAGCTGGCATATATTGTGACAACTTGGAAAATTGAGGGACGAAGAGATAGGGGAAAGCAATGAGAAAAGATTCCAGATAGCTTAAGAGAATGGCTTGGCAGAAGGTCAACAACAGAAATAATAAATGACTGTCGAGATAGAAAGTTGTTGAGAGACGTGATAACCTACGCCAGTATGCTTGGTACTTGATGATGATATATATGCGATAATAACAATAGTCAGTGAACCTTTTTTGCACGAATTCTTACCGGAGTGTAGTTGAATCGGCGTAAGCTATTACAAAGTAGTAGCAATACACACAACACACACATATTTATAGATGAAAGAAACAGAAATCTCCAAAACCGAACGAAAAGTGCCAGGTTTTTATTTATTGTGTAATTTCTTCATTCACGAAATACACTGATGATAACAACAACCGGGTAGGGCCTTAATTTCACATCTTTTGTCCACCGAACAGTAAATTAATCCGGAAGATACATTTCACACACAGAAAATTGATACGGTAGTAATATATTTATGGAAGGAAAGGGCACCAATAATGAAATATACATCTTAAGAACATTGATAGAAAGATCTATAGAGGTAAAGAAGGATCTATATATGTGCTTTATAGACTACACGAAAGCATTTGACAAAGTAAAGCACGTGGAAATAATCAATATGCTGGAGAAATTAAACATTGATGGCAAGGATCTGCGAATCATAAAAAAAACATGTATTGGCAACAAACAGCAGCTATACGAATTAACAACCAAACAGGACAATTCCAATATATAAAACAAGGAGTCAGACAAGGCTATGTTCTGTCACCGGATTTGTTTTCACTTTACAGCGAATATATTATGAGCTCAATAGTACACAAAAAAGGAATTGAAGTCAACGGTCACAAAATAAATAATTTGCGATATGCGGATGACACAGTCTTATTAGCAGTGATAGAGAACGAACTACAAGAAATGATGGACATAACAGTGGAAGAGAGCAACAAGAAAGGTCTCAGTCTGAATAGTAAGAAAACAGAAGTAATGGTTATATCGAAGAAACAATCATCACCATCATGCAGCATAAAAATAAACGAGACAAATCTGAAACAAGTGCAACGTTTCAAATACTTGGGCACAATAATAACATCAGATGGGAGATGCACCACAGAAATAAAAATCAGAATAGCTCAGGCCAAAATAGCATTTCAGAAAATGAAAAATATCTTATGCAACAAATCTATGTCAATAAAAAGGAGAAAGAGAGTTCATCGTTGCTATATAGAACCAATTCTGACCTATGGAAGCGAATCATGGACAGTAGACAAACAAATGGAAAGACGATTAGAGGCCACATATATGGGATTTCTCAGAAGAATGTTGAAAATTCCCTGGACAGCAAAAAAAGACCAATGAGGAAGTTCTCAAAGAGGCCAACACAAAAGGCAGCTCTTAAAAAACATCAGAAAGAAGCAATCAACGTGAGAAGAGGAAAGCTGGAATACTTGGTTACAACTGGCAAAATAAAAGGAAAGGGAGATCGCGGACGACAAAGATAGAAAATACTGGATAGCTTGATGTCATGGCATGGAAAACAGTCAACAAGATAACTGATACGATGCACTGTAGATAGAAGATTGTGGAGGGACATGATCACCTACGCCAACCGGTATGGCGCATGATGATGATGAGTAATATATATTAAAATCCTAGCGTAGATTAACCAACAGGATATGCGATCGAGACAGGAAATCGATACGAGTAATCCTTTATTATCCTTTTTTATGTTATTTTCCTTTTTACTTCTTCTTCGTCTTCGTTCTTTCCCTACTTAAACAAATTTTTTAAATAATGTTTATACATTTTCCGTTCTTCTTCCTCTTGGACTTAATATTACATTCATCTCTTCTTAACTTGTTCTTCATAACAATTTCTTTTGTTTTGATTTACACTATTATTTTCCCAATATATGTAAAACGTGTTCTTGCTCTTCGTCTTGTTACATATTGTGCATCTATTTTTGTATCTTTTATTAATTGTTTTACATTTTCCTTTTTATTATTCTTTTTATTTTTCTTATTCTGATTCTTATTGTTACATCTATATGTGTTCCTGCTACTCATTTTCACACACACACACACACACACACGCACGCACGCACGCACGCACGCACGCACGCACGCACGCACACACACACACACATTTAAATGTTAAAGAAGCAGAACACTCCAGAAGAAACGATACGTACCAGGATATATTTATTTTTTTTTGTAATGTCTTTCTTTCACAAAATACAAAATACACTGATGATAATGACAAAGTTTGTTCTTTATTTCAAAAGTCGTCCTTCTCAAACACACACAGAAAAGACATATGTTGCCGTTTGGGTTTGTAATTATCATCATCAAGTACCATGCCTGCTGGCGTAGGTGATCATGTCTCTCCACAATTTTCGATCTCGACAGTTATTTATAATTTATGTTGCTGACCTTCTGCCAAGCCATTCTCTTAAGCTGTCTGGTATCTTTTCTCTTTGTTTCCCTCTATCTCTTCGTCCCTCAACTTCCCCAGTTGTCACAATATATTCTAGCTGTTCCCTTCTAATTACATGGCAATAAAATGATGACTGTTTCGTCCTAATATTGGATATTAGCTCTCTTTTAACTGTGGCCTCTTTCAGAACGTTTTCATTACTCTTCTTAGCTGTCGTCCATGGTGGTATTTTCAACATTCTTTTGTAAAATCACATTTCTACGGCCTCCAGTAATTTTCTTGTTTGTTGTCCATGATTCAGATCCATATGTGACTGGCTCTACATAACATTTAAGAACTCTTTTTTTTGTTGTTGTTGTTTCTATTGTCAAATTGGAGTGCACATTTTTTGGAAAGCTGCTTTTGCCTGAACCATTCTGCATCTCACCTCTGTTGTACATCTACCATCTGAGGTTAACATTGTTCCCAGATATTTACATTCATTTACCTGTTTTAATATTGTTCCACTTGTCTTCAATGTGCATTGCGGTGATGTCTTTTTCTTTGCTGCTACCATTACTTCTGTATTTTTGCTATTAAGGTTGACTCCTTCATTTTTGCTTTCCTTCCCTATAATGTCCAACATTTCTTGTAACTCATTTGTAATTATAGTCCACATCTGTTGTCCCCAGAACGAGAGATTAGTCCAGAAGATAAATGTTCGACACACAAATCTATATATAGCGTCTTGACAGACGGTTGGTAGTAAGAAATCATGATAAGTCAGTTATCAATATCATCATCATGTGCCATACCGGTTGGCGTTGGCGATCATGTCCTTCCACAATCTTCTATCAGTTGGCTGATTTCCATGCCATGACACTAAGCTATCCAGAATTTTCTCTTTGTGTTGTCCGAGAGCTCTCTTTCCCTGTATTTTACCTCTTTTAACCAAGTATTCCAACTTTCCTCTTCTCATAATGTGACTGAAAAATGTTGATTGTTTCTTTCTCATGTTTCTTAAGAGTTCCCTTTTTGTGTTGGCCTCTTTGAGAATTTCCTCATTGGTCTTTTTAGCCGTCCAGGGAACCTTCAACATTCTTCTGAGAAATCCCATCTCTGTGGCCTCTAATCGTCTTTTCATTTGTTTGTTGACTGTCCATGATTCACTTCCATATGTCATAATTGTCTCTATATCATCATCATGTACCATACCGGTTGGCGTGAGCGATCATGTCCTTCCACAATCTTCCATCTACAGTGCATCGTATCAGTTCTGTTGTTGACTGCTTTCCATGCCATGACACCAAGCTGTCCAGTATATTCTCTCTTTGTCGTCCGCGATCTCTCCTTCCTTTTATTTTGCCAGTTGTAACCAAGTATTCCAACTTTCCTCTTCTCATGATGTGCCCGAAAAATGTTGATTGTTTCTTTCTGATGTTTTTTAAGAGCTGCCTTTTTGGGTTGGTCTCTTTGAGAACTTCCTGATTGGTCTTTTAGCTGTCCAGGCAACTTTCAACATGTCTCTATATAGCACCAATAAATTCTCTTTCTCACTTCTATTGACATAGATCTGTTGCATAAGACGTGTTTCAGTTTCTGAAATGCTATGTTGGCCTGAACTCTTCTGCTTTTTATTTCTGTTGTGTATCTTCCATCTGATGTTATTATTGTGCCCAAGAATTGTATGCTTTGCGCTTGTTTCAGATTTGTCCTGTTTATTTTTATGCTGCATGCTGGTGATGATTGTTCCTTCGATACGACCATTACTTGTGTCTTCTTACTATTGAGATCGAGACCTTTATTGTTGCTTTCTTTTAATATTACGTATATTATTTCTTGTAGTTCATTCTCTGTCTCTGCTATTAAGACTGTGTCATCCGCATATCGCAAATTGTTTAAGTTGCGACCGTTGATTTCAATTCCTTTTATATCTATTATTGATCTCATAATATTCTCGCTGTAAAGTGAATCCTGCGACAGAACACATCATTGTCTGACTCCTTGTTTTATATATTGAAACTGTTCTCTTCGGTTGTTAATTCTTATGGCTGCTGTTTGTTGCTAGTACATGTTTCTTTTTAAGATTCTCAGATCCTTGCCATAAATGTTTAATTTCTCCAGCATATTGATTGTTTCCACATGCTTTACTTTGTCAAATGCTTTTGTCTATAAAGCACATATATAGATCTTTCTTTACCTCTATAGCTCCTTCTATCAATGTTCTTAGGATGTATGTCAGTACTTTGGTACAAAAAAAATATTATTGTCCTATGCTGAATGCTGATTTGCTAAACAGCTTCTCTCGTGGCTGAATCTGCCAATATTGGATATACAGATTCTATCATTTCCCAAGTTTTCTCCAGGGACTCTGCTGCCATCCATTCCTTATTCTCTCTCTCTCTCTCGCTCCCTCTCTCTCTCTCTCTCTCTCTCTCTCTCTCTCTCTGCGATCAGGACTCAATCAGAGTAGGATTCCTGACTCTCACATGAAGTCAGCTGTCAGGTTAAGTGTGTTGATTTCCCCCCCCCCCCTCACAGTCAGAACATCACAATTAGAGTCCGCCAGATCCACTCTGATTGAACACCCGTTAAAACATTGCACTGTGTTCTGCGCCAGTGGCCCAGTGCATTCGATTTGAGCCAGCATTTTATTCAGGTTTGCATTCCTTAGCCTTTGATTGTCCCCAATCTTCCTGCAAGGCAGCAGATGATCTTTTTCTGTATGGGGATTCTGCCCTTAGATGGTCGGCCCTTCCAGGTTTACGAGCACCATCTGCCCGAGTCACTAGAGGTGACTAACACAGTCATGCACACACAAATATAGGAGATGTGACCAACACAGACATGCAGACAGATCCGTAATACGACAAAAAAGGAGTGCATGGGCATTTACAAGCATTTACCTCAGCAGGTAGAATAGTCAAAGAAGACAGTGGTGCCGACGTTACGACCACGAGTAGTATGAGGATGGAGGTGATGGCAGTGACCGGGGCATTCATCGGGTTAGAGTCAAAATACTACACCCACGCCTGCATACTGAGTGATACGATGAGCATGTTAAAAAAAGTGGAGGCGGGCTCTGTATGCAGGCAATCGGTAGAGTCATTGAAGAGGTAAAAAAACATTTAAGTGTCGCCTTTGTCTACTGTCGTGCGGGAGGACGGGGAAATAAAAGAGCAGACAGGTTGGCTAGCTGCACTGTTGTTGAAGACGGTCAACCAATGGATCGGGTGGAAGTCATCAATGCCCTCCTAGATGTGGGAAGGACACAGGACTTTGACAACCACGAGTGCACGTCATTCCTTCGGATCAAAGACATGGAAGTTAAGATTAGCACAGCCAGAAACGAGAAACTTAGTGTGTATAAGAAGACTTATCAACCAACACAAAACTGGAGTCGTCAGTCGCTGGATACTGCGGGATTTGCTGAGGTGGGGATCTGAGCACTTATGGACATGTTCAGGAGTGCAGTGATGATGACCCGCAAATAACTCAGTAACCCAAAAGCGTTTAGTTCTTTTCCCAATCTCTTTTGTTTTGATGTTTTCCAGCTTTCACGTGCATAGTTATGTGTTGATAATCCGTTTGAGTTGATTATGCTAAGTTTTGTTTTCTTGCTTAGTATTGTTTATTTCAATATTTTGTCCAGGATTTTTTTAATTCGTTGCTGCTTTTGCAATTCTGCATCTGGTTTCTTTCTATGTTTCGCCTTATTGCTGCCAATATATATATGGTGGTCTACTCTTTCCAATGGAACCGCGATAGCTCAGTGGTTAGTCAACTGGACTACAAAGGACAAGACGTAGGGTTCGATCCCAACCGACGGCTTCCGGGTTCACCCAGTCTTTGATGGGTACCGGATTTTTTTCTGGGAAAGTAAAGCGGCACGGGGGTAATACCAACCACATTACCCCAAAAATCCTGTGCTGAAGGTCTGTAAAATTTATGGTCACTAACAGCATATTCCCTATACGCAATTTGGCGTAACGAGGGTACTTAAATTTTTTTAAAACTCTTTCCAATGCCTGGCGATTGAGATATATTGCCTTCTGGGGTGTTGTTATTTTTCATTATTTTTGCTTTATCCCTGTTTATTTCAAATACATTTCTTTCCGCCATGGATTATAAGGTATTGTGATATTCTGCATCTTGTTGATATTGTCACTTAATTGCAATATATCATCTGCAATATCTAGATCTTCCAAGTAATTCTTGTCATGGCATTTAATGCCAATATTGCAGTTTGCACCATTTACTCATGTAATCAATAGTAATTCCAAATAACAATGGTGATAGTATACATCACTGTTTAACTTCTATTTCAATTCGAAACTAATCACTCATTCCATCTTCTGTGCGAATTACGCAAGTATAGCTGCCATATATGTCTTTTATAATGTTTGTAATTTTTTGTGGCATTCCGAAATGTTTCGAGATAATCCGAACGACAATTTATATATGCCGTCCAACGCCTTTTTATTTAAAATCAATGAAATTGCATTCGGGAAATTCAGGAAACAGCCAGAGAGATAGGATCAGAAATGAAGAACTGAGAAAAAAGCTAGGAATAACCCTTACCATATAATATATAAAGAAACAACACATAAAATGGTTTGGCCATGTGACAAGGCAGAGTGATCAAAATACAGCACAACGAGCCTTTAATAAACGTTGCAAGAATACCAGCACAAATGGTCGACCGCGAAAACGATGGATCAATGGAATATTAGAAGAACTAGGAAACTTAGCAGCAGCTAAAGCAAACTGAAGAGCAAAAAACCGCAAATTATATCTCCCCTCGACGCTGAAAGTAAAAAGCAAATGAGGAAGGAGAGGAGAAGAAGAAGAAGACACCGAAAGGCATTGAGGAAGTAAAGAGGAAGAATGAAATTTAAGTTAACAGATTAATGGTTGTTTTTGTGTATGTTCTAGAATGAATATTTGGTCAAGACAGCTTCTCCCTTTTCTGAATCCTGCTTGCTCTTCGCATAATATTAACTGCAGCCTCTTTGATTCTGTTCAGCATAATTTTACAGAAAACCTTGGAGGCAACTGGTGTTTAAGTTTACCAAAGTTAAATATATGCCATATATATAGTTATAATAGTACAAGAAAGCAACAAGAAAAGTCTCAGTCTGAATAGTAAGAAAACAGAAGTAATGGCTATATCGAAGAAACAATCATGCAGCATAAAAATAAACAAGAAAAATCTGAAACAAGTGCAACGTTTCAAATACTTGGGCACAATAATAACATCAGATGGAAGATGCAACACAGAAATAAAAAGCAGAATAGCTCAGGCCAAAATAGCGTTTCAGAAAATGAAAAAAATATCTTATGCAACAAATCTATGTCAATAAAAATGAGAAAGAGAGTTCATCGATGCTATATAGAACCAATTCTGACCTATGGAAGCGAATCATGGACAATAGACAAACAAATGAAAAGACGATTAGAGGCCACAGATATGGGATTTCTCAGAAGAATGTGGAAAATCCCTGGACAACTAAAAAGACAAATGAGAAAGTTCTCAAAGAGGCCAACACAATCAAAAAGGGAGCTCTTAAAAAACATCAGAAATAAGCAATCAACATTTTTCGGGCACATCATGAGAAGAGGAAAGTTGGAATACTTGGTTACAACTGGCAAAATAAAAGGAAAGAGAGATCGCGGACGACAAAGAGAGAAAATACTGGCTCATGGCATGGAAAACAGTCAACAGAACTCATACGATGCACTGTGGATAGAAGATTGTGGAAGGACATGATCGCTGGCTAACGCCAACCGGTACGGCACATGATGATGATGATATATAGTAGACAGACTCGTAGACAAAATTAATACATGGCGAAAGAAAAGGAAAACAATAACATTTCTAGGGGGCGCGTTGCAACATCCATAGTCAGCTATGACTAACGAAGGCAACTGCTACTATATATACGTAGGGAGGTCAAAAAGTAATGCACACCAATTATTTTCTCGGCTAATAATAAAGATAGGAATATGAAATTTTGCACACTTGGAGTATGACATGTTCCAATTATGTGCACCAAATTGCACAGCATTCTGAAAAATATTACGCAATCTATGAACCGTTAAAATGGAGCTTGTCAACAATGTCCGTTACAAACAGCGAATTGTAATAGAATTTCTGGTTGCGGAGAAAGAAACTGTGGCAAACATTCATAAACGACTGTGTGCAGTGTACAAATGTTCTGCAGTCGATAGGAGCACAGTTAGTCGCTGGTTTCAGAGATCTAAAGCTGCAGAAAGTGTACGAGTGGAGCTGCATGATTTACCGCGTTCTGGACGTGTTGCCTCGGCTACCAGCACAGACATGTTAAACCGGGCTGATGCCATTATTCGTAAGGATAGGCGTATCACTAGTCAGCAATTGGCATTACAGCTTACAGTCAGCAAGGGAAGTGCAATCGCAATTTTTAAAACTCTCGGATATTCAAAGATTTGCGCTCGACGGGTTCCTCGGTGCCTAATAAATGATCACAGAGTTCAAAGGAAAACATTCTGTTCTGAATTGTTGGAGCGTTTCGATGTTGAAGGAGAAATGTTTTTGTCAAAAATTGTTACCGGTGACGAAACGTGGGCACATTATTATGAGACTGAAACAAAAATGCAGTCAATGGAATGGCATCATCCGCAGTCACCAAAAGAAAAAAATTCAAAACATCTCCATCAGCCGGAAAGGTGATGATCACTGTCTTCTGGGACATTGATGGCGTGATTCTTGTTGATGTAATGACAAGAGGTGAGACAATCAACTCGACAGCTTACATCAATACACTGACAAAACTCAAAAATCGGTTCCACAGAGTTCGGCATAATAAGCCATCTGCAGATGTGTTGCTTCAACATGACAATGCACGCCCTCACACAAGTCTGGTAACACGGGAAGCAATCAACAAATTTGGTTGGACTGTACTGCCCCATCCTCCTTACAGCCCTGATCTGGCTCCCTCAGATTTCCATCTGTTTGGACCACTCAAAAAATTCCTGAGTGGGAAACACTTTGACAATGATGAGGATGTGATCCGTGCAGTTAAAAAATGGCTACGCGAGCAGGACAAAACTTGGTACAAACGAGGCATTCATGACCTAGTTTCGCGTTGGCGTAAGGCAATACGCTTGGACGGAGATTATGTTGAAAAATAGGTAGTGTAAAGGGGATGTTCAGCTACAATCTGTGAAAATTTCACACATTTTGCCCGAATAGTTTCCGAGAAAAAAAGTGGTGTGCATTACTTTTTGACCTCCCTTCAGTATTATATATTTAACTTTGTTTTGCATTAATGACATTAATTTGAGAAAGTTCTCACAAAGTTGAGAAAGGTTCTTGTTTGCATCATTATCATAACATTAAATGATTAAAATTAATGATTATTTTTTAATGTAAAAATGTTGACACCTTCTTTTGTAATTGTGAATGTGCGTCATTTTAAAGGTATTTAGTTTTCTCCACAAAATATATGTACCATTTTTAATACTTACACTACCAATTACACTTAATACATTTTTTTTTAAATTAAGAACTAAAATTTAATGTTTGGTGTGATAATGTTTTCCCTCGTTTCTTATTGAAGTTATTCCTGATTTGAATAATTCCTGGCCTCAGTCTGAAATCGGTCTCGAAGAACAACAAACAGACAGGCTGTGGCACGACGTATTCTCTGCTGATCTGCACTGTCTTCTCAAATATTTGATCATGGTCAGTGATTTAATTAATGTGCTTTTTGAAAAAAATTCATGTGCAATTAATATATCTTATGTCATCGACTAATACTAGATGATAGTCTGTAGTGTAGGGCGTTTAGAAATCAAACCGACATTCATAACGCCTTACTTTAGATTTAGTGCTTTTACTTTGCATTTGCTTTAGTTTAGCGGTAACCGGTAACGATAATAATTGATAATTTAAAATTTAATAATCATTTATTAATTTATTACAATTTGTGTTCAGGTTAGGTTCTACACAGTCTACTAAGTCTACAGAATTGTAGTGTACAACTCTCAACTGTACTCTTAAGTCTACATTCTACATCCTACAGTCAGTGAATTGAGTGAGGCATCACAACACTCTACAGTCTAAAGTATATTATTTAATTATTATTTATTACTATTACTTATTATTACTACTTCTTATAATTATTATATCATCATAAAGTACCGGGCCTATTAGCGTAGGTGATCATGTCTCTCCACAACTTTCGATCTCGACAGTTCTTTATCATTTCAGTTCTGTTGTTGACTTTTTGCCAAGTCATTCTCTTAAGCTGTCTGTTATTTTCTCTCTTTGCTTCCCTCTATCTCTTCGTCCCTCAATTTTTCCAGTTGTTACAATATATTCCAGTTATCTTCTCATTACATGGCCAAAAAATGATGTTTGTTTCTTCCTAATATTGTAAATTAGCTCTCTTTTTGCTTTGGCCTCTATCAGGACGTTTTCATTACTCTTCTTAGCTGTCCATGGTATTCTAGTATTCTCAACATTCTTCTGTAAAAACCACATTTCTTCAGACTCCTGTGATTTTCTTGTCTGTTGTCCTATTGTCCATGATTCACATCCATATGTTAAGACTGGCTCTACATAACATTTAAGAACTTTTTTTTGGTTTCTATTGTCAAAAATGGATTGCATAGTAGCTTCCTCATTTTCTAGAAAGCTGCTTTTGTCTGAGCCATTCTGCATCTCACCTCTTTTGTACATCTTCCGTCTGAGGTTAACAAACTTCCCAATATTTAAATTCATTTACCTGTTTTAATATTGTTCCACTTGTCTTTATTTTGCACTGAGGTGATGTCTTTTTCTTTGTTGTTACCATTACTTCTGTCTTTTTGCTATTAAGGCTGAGTCCTTTATTTTTGCTTTCTTTCACTATAATGTCCAACATTTCTTGTAACTCATTTTCACTCTTAGCAATTAATACTGTATCATCAGCATACTTTAGATTATTTATATTATGACCTCCAATTGTTATTCCAGGCATGCCCCTTATGGATCTTAAAATAATCTCACTATAAATATTAAACAAATCTGGTGACAGCACACCTTGTCTAACACCCTGTTTTATTTCTTGAAACATTCCCAATTGGTTTCCAGTTTTTATGGCCTCTGTATGTTGCCAGTACACGTTCTTTATTATTCTTAGATCTTTGCTGTCTACATTTATGCTTTCTAAAATTTTGATTATTTCTTGGTGCTTTACTTTGTCAAATGCTTTGGTATAATCGATGAAACATAGGTATAGATCTGTTTTCACCTCTATGGCTCTTTCTACTAAAGATCTTAGGATATATATGGCATTGCTCGTTCTTTTACCTCCAACAAAACCACACTGTTCATCGCTAATTTCTGGACTGATTTTGTTTCGCACTCTTCGCATGATGATTCTTATTCATGTGACTCATAAGGCTTATTGTGCGATGATCATCGCATTCAATCACACCAGATTTCTTTGTAGGGCTATAAATATTGATTTGAGCATGTCGTCTGGTATATATCCGCTGTTGTAGATATCATTCAATATTTTTGTTATTATTTCTATTCTCAATTGAAGTCATTTTCTATATTCACATACCAAACAATCTAAAAACATCAACTTTCATTGCATTGCCTAAAAAGAATGGTGCAGTTAAATGCAGTGATTTCAGAACAATAAGCCTAATGAGCTAGGTAACACAAATTTTACTAAAAGTTATACAGGGAAGGATTCAGAATAAAATCAATACTGAATTAGATGAGCAACAATTTGGATTCAGGAAAAACAGTGGGACAAAAGAAGCCATATTCAGCATGAGAACATTGATTGAAAAGTACACAGAAGTAAACAAACCAATATATGCCTGCTTTTTTAGACTACACCAAAGCTTTCGATAGAATACACCATATCCAACTCATAGACTGCCTAAAGGATATAAATCTAGACGACACAGACTACACCCATGGACATAAAAAGAGGAGTAAGACAAGGATGCATCCTATCACCAAGCTTGTTCAATCTATACACAGAGCAAATCTTTAAAAACATCACTGAGATGCCAGGCCTAAACATTAATGGAAAGATAATCAATAACCTAAGATATGCTGATGATACAGTTCTACTAGCAGAAAATCCTAAAGACCTACAACAATTGCGTAATGTGATAAACATAACAAGCAAAAAATATGGACTAGAAATGAATATCAAAAAGACTAAAACTATGATCATAAACAAAGAAAATTCTCAAGACCTACAATTATATATCACAGTGGAGGGAATACATCTGAAGACAGTCCAGAGCTACAACTACCTGGGACATACTATAACCAATGATGGAAAATGCAAAATTGAAATAAACAAAAGAATAGGTATGGCAAAAAGTAATTTTAATGCCATGAAAAATATACTAACAACAAAACAAATATCAACAGGACTGAAACTAAGAATGGCAAAATGTTACATCTTCTCAATATTCCTGTATGGTACAGAAACATGGACATTAGACAAGAAAACAGAACAGAAAATTGAAGCCTTTGAAATGTAGATTTATAGAAGAATAGGTAGAATTGGATGGAAACAAAAGATAACAAACGGTGAAGCTTTAAAACAACTGAAAATAAAAAGAGAACTACTAAATACAATTAAGACAAGACAAATGACATTTTTGGGGCATGTTAAAAGACACAACAGCCTACTAAAAGTAATATTGGAAGGAAAAATACAAGGTAAAAGAGGCAGAGGCAGACCAAGACTAACATGGACGAGTAACATCAAAAGATGGACAAGTCAATCTATGACAGTCTGCACCATCAAAGCAAGAAACAGAGTAGAATGGCGATCCATGGTAGCCAACCTTCGTTGCGGAGAAGGCACTCGATGATGATGATGATGATGATTTCTATTCCAAAATCACCCATGGCTTCAATCTCTCCTTTAGTTATATTATCTGGTCCAGGATCTTTTCCTGTTTTCATATTGCGCAAGGCGTCGTCTTCCACGCCTTATATATAAGTATTCTTATAAGTACTATCATCATCATCAAGTACCAGGCCTGCCGGCGTAGGGCGTAGGTGATCCTGTCTCTCCACAACTTTCGATCTCGACCGTGATTTATCATTTCTGTTGTTGGCCTTCTGCCAAGCCATTCTCTTAAGCGGCTTTTATTTTTTCTCTTTGCTTCCCTCTATGTCTTCGTCCCTCAATTTTTTTCAGTTTTTACAATATATTCCAGCTGTTCTCATCTCATTATATGGCCAAAAATGATGATTGTTTCTTCCTAATATTGGAAATTAGCTCTCTTTTTGCTTTGGCCTCTTTCAGAACATTTCATTACTCTTCTTTGCAGTCCATTGTATTCTCAACATTCTTCTGTAAAACCACATTTCTACAGCTTCCAATGATTACTTAAGTACTATAATACATTTAAATTTAACACAACTGCACAAACTAATAATACAATACAAAGCTAACCTACTAAGTACTAGTATAATAAATAAAATATTAAATGTCTACATGCTCACTCGCGGCACTGTAGAGTCTCAGTGTTTGGTCTTTTAAAAAAATAATTTAGCTGCTGTGATCTGACTTAACTCTTTCAGGAGCAGAACAGGAAACAGGAATTTTCAGATTTGGACCAGGTTAATTTTCCTGTTTCCAGAAATGTTACCATATACCTTTTTCATTTGACTACTTCACACAATAATTTAGATAAATGTGGCATATGTTATACATCATCGGAAAGGGAAATGGATACAGAAAATGAAAATAGCAATATATTTATATGTGATTATTTAAAGGAAAAAAAATATTTTTTTAAAATATAAAATATTCAAGGTAGATCATTTTAAATTTAAAATATTGTGATTCACTTACCCTTTTCCATGTTTATATGTGTTGCTATCTATTTGTCTTGAAATATTACACAACATAATCCAAATTCCTCCAAAATACAGTTTATTTGATCAATTTATGTCTACAAATAACAAAATTATGTACATTTTTGTAAATAATCCCAGAATCTCTCTCTCTCTCTGCGATCAAGACTCAATCAGAGTAGGATTCCAGACTCTCTCATGAATTCAGCTGTCTGTTTAAGCGAATCGATTGCCTCATATAGTTTCTCTTCCAGGGAGGTTGGCGTGGATCACATTGCTCTTCTCAGGTCTGTGTACTGGGGGCAATCCTGTAGAACATGTTTTGTAGTCATATTGTCCAGTGTACAGTGGCATAGACTGGTTGTACCTATTTTGAATTTGGTGAACATGTTATTTCTCATTCTATTGTGGCCAGTGCATAGGCGAAGTATGATGACTTGATCCCTCTTTGATAGTTAGTGGTATCCGTTACTCTCGTTATGCTTTGGGTGTTCTCATTTCCATTTATCATGGAACTGACCCTTGAGGATGGATTTGGCTTCATCATAACTGAGTGGATGGTTCTCTTGTGGTAATCTCCCTCCCTCTTTAGCTAATTTGTCTGCGCGTTTGTTCCCGTATATATTACAGTGTGATGGTATCCACTGAATGACTACTCTCTGGAAGTTATTGCATAGTTGGTCCAGGGTTGTTCTCAAGTCATCTAGTTCATTGTTCTTGGGGCTTTTTAGAGCTGATAATACTGACAATGTAATACTGACATTGGTCAGAATCACCAATTTATTGTGTTTGACTCAGGTGGGCCCACCTCCCCTAGAGTGTCAAGAAGCTAAAGGGCCGAAACACTTGTTCGACGGGGGACTTCTTCTGATGATCAGATTGCCTCCTGCTGCGAAGCTCTGTGCAAAAAGTTTCCTACTACTATTTTGTTGAGTAGCCAGTGTTGCAGCATCTCTGATGGCCTCAGTTTCTGCTTTAAAGTTGTTTGAGAATTTTCCAGTAGTTATTGACTTGGTGATCTTGTCCTGATTATTCAGCATCAAGAACACACCTTCCCCTCCATTTCTGGTGACATTTGTAGCAGAGCCATCTGTGTAAATGTGGGACCAAGAGTCCTGTGGGTAGGTATTGTGTATGTGTTTTTCTGCTATGTGTTTTCTTTCTGTGTCTGATTGTGTGCCTTTTTTTATGATTCCTGTTATATTTTCCTTAAGTTCTGGTATTTTATGAGTAGATATATCAGATGGGCCCAAGGGTTTTGATATTGTTTGGGAAAGTGCTGGGTCTCCAGTAGTTAGTTCATTGGCAATTGCAGCAAAGTTGCTCCTCTAAGTCGTACAATTCTGGAACCAGATATTCTTTGGTGCATGGGGTGGTTAAGGAGTCTGACTCTTCCTACGTATAGTCTTTTCAAAATATTGCTGTCAGCCCCCCACAGTCCGTTCGTGCCAATTTCTTCATAATAATTGTTCGTTTTCTGGCTTTTTTCCTTGCTCTGTCTATCTGATTTGTCCAAGTCATTCTGCGATTCTTGGTGACACCAAGATATTTTGGGTTTTGGTCAATAGGGAGTGTTTGGTCTTTTATCTTCAAGTTTGCAGTGAGCGTGTTTCTTGATAGACTGAAAATTGTATATGTATTTTTTTTTTCGTTGATTGGTAAGAACCAGGTGTTCGTCCATTTTTCAAGTTCACCAAGGGCATTCTTGCATCCTGGGTCCAGCTACCGACATACTTTCCTCACGAGCCCATAACGCCAGATCATCTGCATATATTGCTGAGTTTATTTTGGGTGGAATGTCCATTACGATGTCATTTATGAAAATTAAAAAGAGTGTTGGGGACAATACTCTGCCTTATGGGACACCTTGTTCGATAGAGACCTTCTTACTTAGTTGACCTTGAACTTGTACTCTGGCCGTTCTATCCTGAAGGTATTGAGAGACCCAATTGAATAAACGACCCTGGATGCCAAGTCTAAAAAGCTTGTTCTTTAAACCCTCTCGCCAGACCCTATCAAAAGCCTTCCCCATGTCAACCCACACTGCCAGTGTGTGTTCCTTTTCTTGTAGAGCATCCTCTATTTCCTGTGCAATGTAGGTGACCAGGTCTTCAGTTGATCTGTGCTGACGGAAGCCACTTTGTTGTGGTATGATTTGTTGTTTTGTCTCCAAATGCCACATAAGTCTTCTGTTAACCAGCCTTTCATGAGTTTACTCAGGCAGCTCAGTAGGCTAATTGGTCTATAGCTACTTGAGTCTAGTGGGTCTTTTCCACACTTGAAGATGGGCACCATAATAGCTTCTTTCCAGATTGCTGTGACATGACCTCTCTTCCAGCTAGCATTTATTATCCTTAGAAGCTGGCTCTTGCCTTTCTGTCCCAGATTGAGGAGCATTTCATTGGAGATTCCATCTTTACCAGGGGAACTTTTGAGCTTCAATCCTTTGAGGGCAACATCTAATTCAGTTGGGGTAAAGATGGTCGTCTGATGCTCTTCTGGTGCTAAAGGCATTGTGTTTTGCATCTTTGTTTTCCCGCCTTGCAGCTTTCTGTTTGTATATTGGAATGTTTATTCTACTAATGTTTTTGTAAGTCTCTGTCAATAGATTTGCTGCCCTTTTGGCTGTGAGGATGTTCTGATTGTGTGTTAATGATATTGGAGGTCGGCAGTTGTTTTCATCACTCGGAGCTTTCGCAAGTTTCCATTGTTTATGACCATTTTTGTCTAGATTAAGGCTCTCTGTTTTGTCTATCCAGCTCTGTCTTGCTGATATCATGACCTCACGTCTGTATTTGGCCGAGGCTACTTTGTAGGCAATATTGCTCTCTGTGCTGTGTGTTGTTTCAGCTAGTTCTCTGGCAGAGTCCAGTTCCTCTTCTAGTCTTTGTATTTCCTTGCTCCAGTATGGCTTGTAGTTTCTTCTTGCTCCTCTAAGAATGGATTCATTAGCAGCTCTCAGGATGCCATTTGTTAACCACTCTATCATATTATTGACCTTCTTTTCATGAGTGTTGATAGACGCAGTATATGCATCAGTGAGCCTTGCAAACTTGTGTCAGTGAGTGGTTAGAACTGATCAATTTCATAGAACCGAGGTGTTGGATAATAGTCTGGAAAGAGTTCAGTTGTATTCACCTCACAAATTATTTTTAGTGTTGCCTACACTTGTTTAAAGTTGTTGTAATTCTTTAACTATGAACTATTGTTGTGCCCTTAACTTAAAGGCAAAATAATTAGCAATTTGAAGTGTTTGTGATGTTTAATTTATTAATTATTTAACGTTCATTCTTTTTATATACTAAATTAAAATTTACTAGCCACATTAGTAATAATTTCAAAATTTCAAAATTAGTGTTTAATATTATAGCTAGATAACCATAAAGAGTAAATGAAGGAAAAAACAATGATACCTCATTTATGTCTGTGTGGCAAATGTTAAAAATTGTATGCAATTTTAAGTTACAAAATTGAACACTTTTCTAATTTCATTGTTAACAATTTTACACATCAGGTTACATCAGCAGGCCAAATCTGTTAGTTTAGGTGCTAAAATAATAATCTAGGTCACTATTATGCCCCCAGATCAAGCGTTTTGACCCAAAAACAATGACCCATAGTTATCATTGCGCCAAGGAAAAAAATGGTGTGGTCAATTAATTAATTTCTGATTAACTTCATACCCAACTACAAATTACTTTGAAATTTCACAAATTTAGGTAGAAATGGATACCAAATCTAAATATAATTGTTATATTAATCACACTAGCTGTTTTTATTAACAATTTTTAAAAAAATTATATAAAATATATATAATACATACAGACCAACAAGCCCACTCCTAGACCAGCTAGTCCCAAAATACTCAGTGCTGATTGAACTGGACAATGAGCACATTGAGAAGGAACTTCATGTAATCCACAACCTCTCAAGTAGAAAATCTTCTGGTGATGACAACATCCTAGCTCATGGAAAGTCTTGAAACTCTCTGAGTGAGACCCTAATCAAGGAGCTTCTATTCACTCATGCAGCACTGGTTGCTCAAGATGAGTCCATCCTGCAGTCAATGCAGGCAATCTAGCTAGATCATGTGATTTATTCTCCCTGTCAATAAGAATCCAGAAGATTAGTGCTTCAACAAGGTGTAGACAGTCATGTAGCTATATCATTAAATAACACACTCTTTGAATCTGTGAGAAAGTTCACCTATCTCGGTTCTATAGTCACAACTACTGTCTCCTTTGAAAAAGAAATAAATTCCTGAATCAGAAGGGTAGCTTCCATATTTGGTAAACTTAAAGATATAGCATGGGCCAACACCAAACTTAAAGATATAGCATGGGGCAACACCAAATTAACACTCAGGACTAAGATTCAAATTTACCAAAATTATGTGTTTAGTACACTTTTATACATATCAGAAACTTGAACTACCTATGCAGGGCAGGCGAAAATGTTAAACAGCTTTCATGTACATTGATGATGTATTGGTATATGTAATGTCTTGGCTTCGCAAGATTATGAACATCAAATGGCAGGACAAAGTAACTAACTCTAATGTCTTACAACGAGCCTAACTCCTATCGATCATGGCAACACTTAGGATTCGTAGACTAAGGTGGTTGGGCCATGTAAGAAAAATGGCAAACATTCATGTTCCCAAACAAATATTGTATGACGAACTTAAGGACGGAAAGAGATCAAAGGACAGACCAGTGCTGAGATATAAGGATGTTTGCAGGGCTTCTTGAGGGAATTTTCTATCAGTGAAAGAAACTGGGAAAATGTGGCTGCAGATCGTAGCACATGGAGAGCAAAAATAAAAAATGGCACAGCAACTTTCGAGACAGTGCTGATATTAAATTCAGGAGACAAAAGGCTCAAGAGAAAAGAGACAAGGCCAGGTACCGCAAATACACCTTGCTCGCTCTGTGGATGGATCTGGATGTCCAGGATTGGCAAATTCAGCCACGAGAGAAGAGGTTCAGTAAAGCAGCACCCAGTATGAGACACTAATGCTTTACCGAACTACTGACTTATCATGATTGCTTGCTACCAATCGTCTGTCAAGATGCCAAAGGCCACATATATATATATATATATATATATACATTTATAGTTAAAGTGTACTGTAAACGAGAGCAGTAGCTTGTAAATTAACTGTTATAAAGTTTTTATTTTATTTTTGTTCTGAGTATGGATTTTTTAAGCAAGTTGTCTTGCAAACTAACAATACTACAATGTAATGCAAATTTTGTGCAAAAACTTGTATTTCTATTTATTGCATTTTAACAGTCCATTAGATTTCATATCTCATGCCTGATAACTCAAGATCTATTCACAGTTCATGAGCTCCATAGCACTAACAAGGATGCCCTGCAGAAGCAATTCTAGTCTAAAGCATAACGTTTTTAGAATCAGACTTGTTGCATTAAAAGAAAAGGAAATAAATAAAGTTTTACTGTGCATAACAACATTTATAATACTATTAATTAATTAAGTGTTTTTTACTTGTTCTTACTCTATTAGTGTGTCTTTTATCATTAGATTATCACAATCACAGACACGAGTTTGCAAATAATTTCTTACATTTGTGAAAATAGAAAATATTTTTAAAAATTATTATTTTATTATTATATTTTTATATATATTTATTATCTTTTTATCCGGAAAGATGGACAGAATATATCACTCAACTATATGATGATGAAAGGCCAAAGCTAAACAATTCAAACAAAGACACAGGACTACCAATAATGCAGAGTGAAGTGGAGGAAGCAATTTAACACATAAAAAGAGGCAAAGCTCCAGGTCCTGACAATATAACATTCAAAGAAATAAATGCATTACGAGAGCTTGGAGTACAAATAACAAAACTACTCAATGACATATATCACTAGACATATACCCAAAGATCTACTATAATCTATCTTTGTAGCCATACCGAAGAAGTCAGGTGCCACTGATTGTGAAGACCATCGCACTATGATTCTCATAAGCCATATGATGAAAATATTACTAAGAATCATCATGAGACATGTAAGAAATAAAGTAAAACCAGAAATAAGTGAGGAACAATGTGCATTTATGGAAGGAATGGTCACCAATAATGCACTACACATCCTAAGAACATTGATCGAAAGAGCTATAGAGGTAAAAAATGATCTATATTTGTGCTTTATAGACTACACAAAAGCATTTGACAAAGTAAAGCATGTGGAAATAATCAATATGCTGGAGAAATTAAAAATTGATGGCAAGGATCTGCGACTCATAAAAAACATGTACCGGCAACAAACAGCAGCCTTATGAATTAGCAACCAAACACGACAGTTCCAATATATAAAACAAGGAGTCAGACAAGGCTGTGTTCTGTCGCCAGATTTGTTTTCAATGGAAATATTATGAGATCGATAATAGGTATAAAATGAATTGAAGTCAACTGTCACAACATTAACAATTTGTGATATACAGATGACATAGTCTTAATAGCAGAGACTGAGAATGAACTACAAGAAATGATAGACTTAATAGTAAAAGAAAGGTCTAAAGTCTGGATAGTAAGAAAACAGAAGTAATGGTCATATCAAAGAAACAATCATCACCATCATGCTACATAAAAATAGATGAAAAACACTGTTAACATATAAAAATAGTTTTAGTTGTATTTATTTGAAGGCCCTGGTATCACTGCAAACGAATGAAAATCCATATTGCTCAACCGCTCGTGCCAGTGGAATCATCAGAATTAACATCTCATCGAATCTTCAGACAAAGAAAGGCAGCTGCAGTCCCTATCATAGCATACACAGCACACATCAAAAGACATAAGGCGTATTAGCACCGAAAGTGAATGCAGCTGAACTGTCCTTCATCATAAGCAATCTGAATATAGAAATACCTTTCGGATGAAAAACACAGCTCATTGTGTGCACAGAGCACTAAACTCAGTAGCTCTAGCAGCAAGCCAAACATGGAATATGAGGAAACTACAAGGAACACTTTTCGGACAGTGCCTCAACTGTTCCTGCCATCTATCTGCCATATTGACCTGAAGTCTTGGTAGTAGTGAATGTGTTAATAAGGTCCCCTTTCCCAATTTTCACATAAAAAGTGACATACCCTGGTATAATTAACAATATGAAAGCAATACAGAACTAAGAAAAGTGCATATGGTTTTGCCAGCTTCACAACACCAAACAAGATATACATTTATGCTTGTGTGCAATCTGATATGTTCACAATTATGTCAATTGACAAGAAAATCAGTTTCATAATTATATCCATTCATAAGAAAACCTTTGTTATTTGCTTATATGATGATATTGCATATCAGGAACATGCAAATGACAATAAGAAAAATAAAATTATCAAAACAATAATTGAATTTAAATGTTGATCCATTTTAAAAACTGAATTATTTGATAAACAAAGAAATATATATACATAAAAATACACTCAAAATTCATTGGCATACTAGCAGATTCAAATATCTTAGGAGCTTAATGAGAGCTCACAAGCTGACTGCTCTCAGTGAGGTTAGCTAACCAAGAACTTTCTTTGCTCCCACATGGCTGGCTAATCAGTATGGTCAAGAGATTTGTTAAAAAAATATAAATGGCCAACAGGCCCAAAAGTATGGCAATACAAAATCATACATGTTGAACCAATGAACCAAAAGGCATAATTGTAACATCTTTGTTGTAAGTAAGTAAGTAAAGGTTCCCTCCACGCCTTGCTAGACACATGGGTAATATTGTGCTAGTGACCACATTTTTCTATGACCACTGCACATTTTTGGGTGATGTGGTTGGTATCACGCCAGGTCACCTTTACTTCCCAGAAAAATCTATGTTACCCATTTTTAGAGGTTCGGTGAACCCCAGAGCCTTGTTAGTCCGAAATAAAATCTGCTATTGCTGGGATCGAATCCGGACCCTTCTGGTCAGGAAGTGAGCACACTAACCATTCAGCCACCAAGGCTCCATTGTTGTAAACTTCAACCAAAAAGGAAAGGTGTTGGTTGTTTTCCATCATATCTGTTTACAACTTTCTTCTATACCATGTTACACTATTCAGTACCTTCCTTCCTCACTTCTGTCATCCTTTTTTCCTCACTCAACATTGTATTTGTTTTATAATTTTTTTGTATGTATACACTGTTAAAAAAAGGAATGATATTTTTTGCTGATGTTTGTGACAAGTTTTCTACATGCAGTAACTGTGTATTTAGTATTACATTTCTGAGCTGTCAATGTCGAACAGTTTTCTTTGAGTTTATATTTCAGAGGTTTTTAATAATACTGTTTATTGCATATGCAGGATTGAAGATATGAAAGAATGCAAGCAATTCTGGTGACTAATTGTCAGCGACATTCTAACCATAACAAATCCTTCCTTTCTTACCATCTTCTCCTTCAATGTCAGCTGATGAAAACAAGTCCTGTCCATTTTTTAATACTATCTGTCCGTCTTTTCTTCTGTCTTTCACATTTTCTTTTGCATTCACTGTATCCTGCGGGATAGTTTTCCAAGCCTGGACTAGCATGGTATTGGTAGTGACTTTTGTGCTACCTGATCCTGCATTAAACCTAGTCATTTGTAACATGGTTCTAATAAGAAATGTACAAAACAGCAGCTTATATCTGTATTTGTCTCTGTAATTTTGCTGTTGAGCTTCATGCCCCACAAACATTCAGAAAGATGAATATGGTAAGGAGGAGTGCATGATTCATGTGGCACCTGAGCACATGTCTGCTGGTAAGAAAAAGTGATATTCATACAAAACTCAGTTTCTAGGGACTTCACTAGAGATATAAAGCTGACAAACACAAACAAACAACAAAGCTGGCAACTGATATTATTAACAAAACAAGATTTACCCATGGTAAATTTGGTAATTGAGGCTTTTTGCAATTATCTAATTATTGGTTCATGTTCTTTCAAAGTCATTGTCAGTAAAAGTCTAGCAACACAATAAAGTGTATGCTTTAAAGAAATACCATCCAGTCCAGAAATGTTCTTTTAAACAAAAATAGCTGCTGCAATAAACAATACAATTTTACATGTCAAGATATGTATTCATTCTAAAATCGCAGTCATGGATTACTAGTGTTGCTTTTAGTTTGAAAATGTTAAATTACATTTTAACTGACACATCATTCCCAAATTTCAATTTTTGGGGTTTGATTTCTTAATGTTACACATCTTTTCTTTGAGAAGTGTTGGGAAAGCAACAAAGAATGCATACATGCTTCATAGATTACAGCAAGGTGTTTGACCATGTACAACATCAGAAACTGTGGAACATCATGAAAACTATGGACTTTCCAAAACACCTAATACAACTTACTGAATCACTGTATCACGAACACTAAGTAGCTATCAGAATAGCAGGCAAAATATTAAATTAGTTTGAAGTACAAAGGGGTGAGGCAGGGAATGCATCCTCTCTCCATATCTGGTCAACATCTATGCTGAGAACATCATGAGAAATGTAAGAAATGATGACAGATTTGTGAAGTCCAACCCTTTCACAATAAATGACAACATAATTCCAGAACTCAGATATGCTGATGACACAGTCCCCCTCTCAAACAGTACAAATGATTTAAAAGAGACAAATATGTGTGTTAAAAAAGCACAGTGAGGTTCAAAACCTCTAAACATACAAAATAACTAAGATAATGTCCTTAACAAAACAAAAAACCAACCTAGAATCATTGCCAACAGTGAAGAACTTGAAATTGTAATAAACTGTGAATGTCTGGAGTCTAGTAACTAACAATAAAGACTGCAAGAAGATCAAAAGAAGATTAGAATAGCAACACACAAAATTAAATGCCATGAAGAACATATTGCACAATACTTGCAAGGCAGTAAGATAAAAATGACTACGGACATGTATCTTTCCAATAGCAACATATGGTTATGAATCATGGGCAATCTCACAAAATAACAAGGAAGAAAATTGATTCATTCAAAACAAACTGCTACAAAAAATCCTTAATCCTAGATGATGATACCTATCCATGAGTCACGTTTTACGATTCATTTGTAAAATTATGACCACTAATTATTACATTTGGAGCTTGGAAAATAGTATTTTCTTTGAATTTTTGCTACGCAGCTGTGTGTTTACCCAAGAAGAGACATGGGAATCGGATGCAGTAATCACTTCCCTGGCATAGGTTCAATTTATAGCCTGAATTAATATGCATGGTGCTGTGACTACCAAAGGTGTTTCTTTGTCTTTTGACAATTAATTATTTCTAAATAATTGTTGATACATTATTTTTTCTTTGTGAGGTTGGTACACTCTATTTCAGTTTGTGTTGTGCTGTGCTGGCAGTTATTGTTAGTTAAGATGGCTTTAACTCTTCCTGGCCATGTTTTTTGTCCTTGTCAAAAGTATTTTGCCATAATTTTTTCTTCCTGAAAAATACTTCCTGCATTAAATCTTTAATATTTTCACTAAAACAAGTCGTAACATATGTATTAGGCTTCAAATTAAATTACACAGATTCATAATCACAGAAAAGGACACAGATTCATAATCAGCAATATTTTGAAAAAAAAATTGAAGGATAAGAATTTAAGAAATTAAGAATCAAAATTAAAAAAAAAAATTTTTAATATAAAAAATGGTACTCACCTTACCCAAAGTGGGTGTCCATTTTAATCCGACAGTGCTTGAAATGCGTTTCCATGTAAATATATTCACTTGTGAACAAATTAGGAAATGTTCATTATCCTATGAAGACTAGTCTGCATTACACACACACAATTCTTCATGGTATGTCATTTTTATGTGACATTTTTTATGCACTTAAATAGGAAGGTTGGTAGTAAACTAAATATATCACAAGGGTAAATAAATTAAATTTAAAGTTTATGTACACAATTTACATTGCCACAGTATTTTAATTTATTTAATTACAAGTCTGAATCAAATGTGGCCTTTGTGTGCGACAGTTTGAAACAGTATTTTGGATGTAGATGCAGCCTGTCATCACATCCTTCACAAATAAAATTAGTCTGTCTTGGGGCACTAGGTTTGCTGCAAACCTTGCATCTGCGATCTTTGTTACTGTATGAAATCATATGTTTTGTCCCCTCTAACCGCTGTATGGGGTTTGATGTCCTTAGTCTGCCTGCTGAGACTTTGATGGCCCTTTCAGGATGATATCAGCAGCCAGCCGTAGCAGGAAATCAATCAGCGATAACTTGAGCAGCTTAAGATTCCTTTTCTTGCCGCCCATCAATTTATATAAAATAATTGCATTGGTGCAAGCTATCTCCATCACCCAATGAAATACCTTCTTCCACCACTTTTTGCTCTGCCGCTTATGAACTCTGTAGTAGCCAATCATTTGGCTGGCACGGTGACAACCATTCATGCTTTGGTTGTAATCATGAATGACAACTGGCTTTGGCTTTGAAGTAGTGGTTGGTGCATTGTTGGCAGGTGTATTTATGCTTATTTTATGTTTAGATATTCATTTATAGAATTGACAATAAAATCAACAGTATTGTCAGTAAGCAATGCCTTGTAACAGTCAAAGTGTGTTCACTGAGGCCAGACTTTTCATTGACTCCAGGACTACACCCTTCTTTAGGATGAAATATAAAATTGTTGACAGTAACAGTTTCATCATTGCTACTGTTAGTAGTGCTACTGTTTGGTACTAAATTCCACTCACAAGAGCTGCTCCTAGTACCACTAGAAGACACTTTAGGCAATATTTTCTACACTTGGTGCTGGAACCAGGCTTCTGCTGCTCCCCTTCAGAACTGCTGAAAATACTAAGCAGATTTGCTTCTTTGACTTCATCAGAACTACTAAAACTGACATCACTATCACATTCAAAGCTCTCATAACATAATTCTCTAGCTTTTTCTGCTGTTAATAATAATTTGCATTTAGGAGCGATCGATACTTCACTGCTGCTAGCCATTTTTCACTTCTAAACACGAATCAGCTGATTGAAGACATTAGAAAACAACTCAAATTTCAACGATTTTGTAAACAAATTAAACCTATGTTGAATATTCGAAGCATGTCTAAAGACAGGAAATTCTATTAGAGTTATATCCATTACTGATATGGTAGCTTAAAATGTGTAGAGTGGATCTGGCAGACTCTAATTGTGACGTTCTGTCTGTGGAGGCGATCAACACACTTAACCTGACAGCTGACTTCATGTGAGAGTCTGGAATCCTACTCTGATTGAGTCCTGATCGCAGACAGAGAGAGAAATGTGTAGTATTTACTATAACGAAACAAAATGAAAGCAACCATGTCAGCGTTCGCATGGCAAAATGTAAGTTAGCTAATAACCTTGAGAGCGTTCCCATGGTTGCTAGGAGTTAAGCAAGCAAAATTCGTCAAAGAGAAAAAGTGAAGTGGGTGTCCAAGCATTTAATGAAGAATGGGAAGAACTGTTTTTCTTTACAATGGGAAGTGCTTCAAAACCGACAGTAGCAGTTTCTAAAAAGTACAACCTGGAAAGGCATTTGAAACAAACACATGATGCATTCAACAAATCATACTCTCCCATCTCTGCTTTAAGAACTGACTATGTCTTGAAGAAAAATAAAGGACTTCATTGTATGCAAAACTTATTTGTTTAAAAAAGTGAAGAAATAAAAAAAACACTTCTCAGGTGATGACATTATTAATTAAGAAAAGCATATCCATCTTTGCAGGAAACGTTGGTGATACCAATATCAAACGAATGGCAGAATATATTTCCCTACCACGAAATACAATTATGAAATTGAAGAAATGGCAGTGATGTATCAAAACAGATAACATATGTAACTGCTGTTTCCAGATACTTCTCTATTGTAATAGATGAGAGTGGCGGCATGAGAGATAATGCACGGTTACTTGTGTTTGTGAGGTGCATAAATGACAATTCCGATATGTTTCAGGACTTTGTGATTTATCAACAACAACTGGAAGAGATATATATGAAGCAGTGAAAAGCTGTTGGAAATAGTGATGTTGGCGACAATAAACATAAAATGGTCTAAAATTGAGAGCATTTGTATAAATGGTGCCCCAGCAATGTTAGGGAAGAGGAATGGCTGTGTTTCTTTGCTTGAGCAGTACTTAAATCTGAAGTTGCTTTCATATCACTGTATCATTCATCAGAAGACTTTGTGTGCTATGGACATGAGCAGCTTTCAACATGTCATTGATCCTGTTCTGCATTGCATTAATATGATTTGATCAAGCGCCCTCAATCGAAGAGAAATTAAAAAGAACTTTTTGAAGAAGAAAGAAATTAATATGGTGAACTCTTACTTCACAACTCAGTTAGGTGGCTTTTTAGAGGAGAAATGCTGTTGCGTTTTTTCAAATTAAAAGATCAATTTCTTTCATTTTTGGAATCAAAAACTGTTTTTGCCTTTGGAGTGTGGTTTACTTAAAAATCAAAAGTGGCTTTGTGATTTGGCATTTTTAGTTATGTCACATATTTTGAATATTCTTAAAAAGGCGATTACAAGGAAATGACTCTTTGTTTCCGTCCATGTTCAATGAAGTCAACACTTTTAAATTGAAGCTTAAATTGTTTTGTAACATCTTAGCGCAGTATAAACTTGATCATTTCCAAAGCATTCAGCACATGTTAAGTACTTTATTGTGGATCATTTAAAATACATAGCAGCAGTTACAGCTTTGAGTGAGGCATTCTCAGCTCGATTTTCCTCTTTCGAATCTGAAAAGCGTAACATCGATTTATTAATAAATCCATTTTGTATTTCAGAGTCTGAGATTCATAAATACTCCCCATCCTTGCAAATAGAAACAATAGAAATCCAAAACCATTCAGGACTTTGTGCTAAATTAAAAGAACATAGTGTCTCACCCACTTCTTCTAATTTGACCCAATTTTGGAAATATGTCCTTTTAGACCGGTTTCCTGAAATTCACGATCTTGCACTAAGGCTTGTGTGCAGATTTGGCTCCAAATTGTGAGCAATTTTTGCATTTGTGAGCAAACTTTTTCTGTCATGAATGTTATTAAGAATAAATTATGTTCAACTATTACTGATGCACATCTTGCCTATATACTTGTTCTGTGCACATAAAAAATTACACATAAGATTTAAATATTGTTAAGTGAAAAGCAAGTTAAAAAATCACATTAAATTAACATTGCAGGTCTTCAAAACTTCAAGACTAAGACTAGTTTAACAAGTATTTCATAATAATTCAATGTTTCTTTTTATGATAGTTTTTTTTTTAAATGTATAAAACAAATTATATGAATAATTGAATTACTTTTAAAACATTATGCTTTATATTTTGATGTACAGCCCTACACTTACATGAATACTTTCCTAAACAGTGTCTGCAATGTAAAAGTTAGTTCACTATATAACCAACTTGTTCCGAGTCATAGTATGTTTTTTTTTGTATCGTTTCTGTTCCAAATTTTGCATTTTCAAATATGGTACTCTTTTTTCCCCCCCATATATTAGTCAAACTTTAAAAAGACAACCTTGACGGGTGGGGGACGCAAGAAAACTGGTCCCAAACCAGAGTTGACTGAGGAACAGAAGCAAGAAATAAGAGAGGCCTTTGATTTGTTTGATGCTGATGGTTCTGGTACAATAGATGCTAAGGAGCTTAAGGTTTGTCAATTGTTATTCTGGCTTTATAGCATTGCACACATTTGTTTTTCAGAGTTTATGCGTGTTTATGGGTCTCCTTCTACCCATGATTGGGTTAATGTAGAAATGCTCTACTCTGCTTCACTATTGTTTGAGGTAATATAGCAGTGCTCTGCTTTGCTTCACTCATGTATGAGGTAATGTAGCAATGCTCTGCTCTGCTTCACTCATGTTTGAGTTAATGTAGCAATGCTCTTTTTTTTGTTTCACTCATTTTTGAGGTAATATAGTAGTATGCTTTGCTAAGCTTCATTCTTGTTTAAGGTAATGTAGTAGCTATGCTCTGCTTCACAGTCCTTGGTTTTTTCCTTGTGAGATACTTTCCATTTGTAAAAAGCACAAAATTGTATAAAGATGGAAATAGTAGTCACATGCAATTACCTCTATATGCTGTGGCTAAAATCTTTCAGATTAAAATATTTTACAAATTATATGTCATGAATCTAGAGGTAGGGTTTGATCCCAACCGACGGCTTCCGGTTCACCCAGTCTTTAATGGGTACCTGATTTTTTTTCTCGGAAAGTAAAGTGGCACGGGCGTAATACCGACCACATTACCCCAAAAATCATGTGCTGAAGGTCTGTAAAATTTATGGTCACTAACACCATATTCCCTATACGCCACTTGGCGTGACAGGGGTACTTTACTTTTTTTTTTTTTACAAAACAAAAATAAAGGACTTAGCCTCTGTAGCAAAAAGACAGAAATAATGGTAGCAACAAAGAAAAATACATCACCACAATGCACTAGTGAAACAATATTAAAACAGGTAAATGAATTTAAATATCTAGAATACATCTGTTAAACTCAAATGGTAGATGTACAATAGAGGTGAGATGCAGAATGGTTCAGGCAAAAGCAGCTTACCAAAAATGAGGAACTTACTGTGCAATCCATTTTTGACAATAGAAACAAAGAAAAGAGTTCTTAAATGCTATGTAGAGCCAGTCTTAACATATGGATGTGAATCATGGACAATAGGACAACAGACAAGAAAATTACTGGAGGTTATACAATTGTGGTTTTACAGAAGAATGTTGAGAATACCTTGGGCAGCTAAGAAGAGTAATGAAAATGTTCTGAAAGACGCCAGAGCAAAAAAAAGTGCTAATTTCCAATATTACGAAGAAACAATAATAATTTTTGGCTATCTAGTGAGAAGGGAACAGCTGGAATATATTGTGATAAATGTGAAAAATCAAAGAGATAGAGGGAAGCAAAGTGACAAGATACTAGGCAGCTTAAGAGAGTGGCTAGGCAGAAGGTCAACAACAGAAATGATAAATAACTGTCGAGATCAAAAGTTCTGGATTGACATGATCACCTACACCAGCAGACATGGTGATGATGATGATGATCACAATTAAATGCTTTCAATAACATGAGCATTTCATATTCTCTGACACTAAAAATATGTATCTAAATGTCTTAAACCTTAAAAATAGTAAATAAATAGTTTGTGTGAACAAAGTTAACATGTAATGACTACTATAATTACAAAGTTATGAGCCAGTCATATGAAAACTTTTACAGTTGTTTGGCAGTGCTCTCATATGGACAAAGGTTTATTGGGAAGGACATCTCATTGTTGGAGAGTAAGATAATAGAAGGGACAAGAGTGACAGAAGAATGAAGTATTGTAGAAACAGATAAAAGACATTAACAGAGGACATAAGGAAGAAAAAGAAAAACGTATTGAAGAGACAGACAGAAACAAGTAGAGGGGACTGAATACATGGGACTTAGAATTATGGAAGATTCACAGAAAAAATACAAAATATTGGAAAATAAGGAAAGGGAAGTTAACTAGTTAAGATGTGAATTGAAATAAAGGTGTAAAATGTGAAGAGTAGCAAGACAAAGAAACACTTTCTTTGGGACATACAGATGAACAGTCATGGGTTTGGATAAGAGACAAATAGAAGGAAACTAGCTGGAATAGATACAATGTAACTAGGGAGGTTAGAATATTCAAATGTAATATGATAGAGATTAGTCTAGAAGTGACAGGTTTTTATAGAGTAGCCTTTTGACAGAGTATTAAAAAGAATGATAGTTTGACAGATCTCAGTAGATAGTTTGATAGAACTCAGTAGAGTTCAAGGAAAAAGTACACATTACATCAGGGAGAATGGTTTTTATATTGATATATTATTAATCACAATTACTATCATCATGTTATTATAAATTATTTTAATGTCCATAAAAGTGATAGGGTGAATAAAAGACTTATAACTAGATGATTTTATTTCTTACATTTATGAGTTGTGACAATTCTTGAGTTGATTTATTATTTGAACAGATGTGTGGAAGAATGACATTGATTGAAGTATAGATTAATTAGTAGCTGTTAGTAGCCTCCGTCAATCATAAATGACTTACGGATTTTGCAGCGCCCCTAGAAATGTTTTTTTTTTCTTTTCTTTCGCAATGTGTTCTCTTTTTCTATGAATTTATCTGCTTTTTGTTTGAGCTTGAGCTTTAGAGTGTGTTTCCAAAGATTGCGTCTGCTGCTATTTCTTCCCACACTGCAGGGTTTATGTTCAGAGTCTTCATGTCACGTTTACACATGTCTACAAATCAAAGTTTTGGATGCCCCCTAGTTCTTATGCCATGTGCTAGTTGTCCATAGAGTATATCTTTTGGTATGCGGCCATCTTTCATATGGTGTATGTGGCTAAGCCAGCATAATGTATGTTGTTTCAGCAGCGTGTAGATGTTCTGGAGGCTGATGCGAGTGAGGACCTCCACATTTGTCACTTTGTCCTTCCAGGTGATATCAAGAATGTGGTGCAGACATCGCATATAGAATGCCTTCTCACCTGCTTTGTATTAGTTGTCCATGATTTGCTGCCATACAGGAGGGTACTAATGATGCAGGCATTTGCTGTTTTGCCAAACACGCCTAGAAAAATGGGCGAAGGTGGTAGCAGCTTTACCAATGTAGGTGTTAGTTTCTGTATTGAAAGATAGGTTGTTGTTGATGGTGGATCTCTGATAGCTATACCGCTGCATGACATTAAGTTTGTAGTTGTCGATAGAGATTGCAGATGTTGCTTCAACATCCTGACCGAGAATATTAGTTTTCTGCTTATTGTTAGACCGAAATCTTTGCAGACATGTGAAAATCTATGTATCATGCTCTGGAGTTCTTCTTGACTTTGCATGACAAATACAGCGTTGTCAGCAAATAATAGGTCTCTAATAGTGCTATGTCTGATTTTGGACCTTGCCTTTAGACCTGCGAGATTGAACAACCGACCATCAGATCTAGTATGAAGATAAGACTCCTTCTTATGAAGATTCTTCTTGGATCCTCTTCGACGAGAACTCAGGAACTTTTCTTCCAGCATTTACATTTTTGCATTGCTGATCTCTGACATGGGTGTTCTGGTTGGCCTACTGTTTGTGTGGTTAGAGACCATTGGCTACAAAGTCAATCAACTGAACGGGATGTGTCAAAGTCTTGTTTTTCGCCACCTACGTATTTAGCTTTCTGTCCGTATGGTACGTTGTGTGCATAATAGTGGAGAATTACACCACCATATGTCATCCAACAAGCTTTGTGGTTATGTGCACAAAGCGATGCGCCAGTATCGTGGTCATGTGTATTCTAGTCTTGTCGTTGTTGCTGTATATGACCACTGCTGTTGCTGTTGAGGTAACGCCAAACGAGATAGGTCTTGAGAAATGCTTGCCAAGTCCAAGGCTAATGTTCTTGCACATAATAACCTACATTGACTCGGTAGTAACGTTGCTACTACCGCTGATCGCCATTACTGTCCTGCTCTTCACGATCGTTCTGTCCATCATACACAAGTCCCGGTGGAGCCTGCCGATGCTGGAAGTTTCCAAGATGAAGCCGATCAACGATCCTAGGTGGAGCTCAGTGCGAGCTAGCGCCCAGGTTCGTGTGGCTAGGATGCTCTTTGCCTTGTCTCTATCTTACATCATCATGAACGCACCCAGCCACGTGGCCAGACTGTACTATCTGATGCGGACTCAAAACTCAGGGGACATGAAATTGACATTCTCTGAAGGACTTATCCGGCTGATCTTCCAGCACATCTGCCACGCCTACCATGCCTGCAAGTTTCGGATCTTGGGTCATTAGTAGAAACTTTACCAGGAACCACAGACAAACTTTGGTTGAAGTTACCAAGTGTATATGTTAGTCGTGGCTTATATCTTGGTGGTTGTCTGTGCTAACCATGGCTCATATCTTTGTGTGTGTATGTGATAGCCATGGTTCTTATCTTGGTGCGTGTCTGTGACAGCCATGGCTCAATTCTCGGTGTATATTCGTGCTAGTCGTAGCTCATATCTTAGTGGGAGTCTGTGATAGCCATAGCTGATATTTTGGTGGGTGTATGTGCTGGCCATGGCTCATATCTTGGTGAGTCTGTGCTGGCCATGGTTCATATCTTGGTTATATCCATGCTAGCCATGGCTCATATCTTGGTGTGTGTCTGTGCTGGCCATGGTTCATATCTTGGTGTATATCCGTGCTAGCCATGGCTCATATCTTAGTGGGTGTCTGCCTCACTTTACAGTCTCACTTAAGGTTTTTAATCTTTATAGAACAATGAAAAACAGGAGTTCCCATTGAGTTATTTGTGGGTCATCATCATTGCACTCTGAACATGGCCATAGGTGCTCAGATCCCCTCCTCAGCAATTCCCGTAGTGTCCAGCGACTGACGACTCCAGTTCTATGTTGGTTGATAAGTCTTCTTACACGGCCACTAAGTTTCTCATTTCTTTTCCATCATCCATTTGTCGAAGACTTGTACTCTTCCCACATCTTGGAGGGCATTGATGATGTCCGCCTGATCCATTGGTTGCCCATCCTCAACAACAGCACAGCTAGCCAATCTGTCCGCTCTTTCATTTCCCCGTACTCCCGCATGTCCAGGGACATAGACAAAGGTGACCTTACGTATTTTGGATTTCTGCAACGACTCTACCCAATGCATGCGTACAGAGCTCGCCTCCACTTTTTTTATCATGCTCATCGAATCACTCAGTATACATGTGTGGGTGTAGTCTTGTGACTCTAACCATTTGAATGCCTTGGTCACTGCCATCACCTCCATTGTTATGCTACTCGTGGTCATGATGTATGCACCACTGTCTTCTTTGACTATTCTGCCTGCCGAGCGTGCTGTAAATGCCCATGCACTTCTTTGGTGTCGTCTTACAGATCCGTCTGTATAGATGACTACATCTTTCTCATCGGTGTTATCGCAGATGAGACCGTTTACCTCAGCATTAACCATGACCGGGTTTTGTTCCCTACTTTTCCTGTTGAGTGTGACAATACACGAGAAAGTCCCCTTGAATGACGTAGGCACCGGTATCCACTCCTCACCAAAGCTGATATTGGTAAGTCCACAGACCTGTTTGATGACATCTTCTGCTCGGCCCACTCATGATTTGCCTCTTTTTAGCCTGGCACCTTTCACTGTGTTGAGCATGTGGTGCAATGGATGCTCTTTATCTGTACTAATCTTCAGGTATGCCATTGCTTACCAGATCTTGGTAGGAGTTCCCATGTGCATGTTAACTCTTTTAGGACTATTATCCGACACGTCGGTTTGATAAAAAGTGTTATTTTTTACCATCATCTGAAAATTCGGCTCTGATGAGTGTAGCTTAATATTTGTTTCGTTTTCACTGATTTTTTGTTTTTATTTCAACCAATACTTGATTTCTGGATGCAGGAGAGTTCTCACAGAATTTCCTGTTGATACCACGTGATTTCAGAGTTTTAACGCTAGAAAATTGTTAATCTATATTCTTTGTTCTTTTTCTCAAATTTCTGTCACATAATGGCCACGCCCACTGCTGGTACTTCTTGCAGTCGACCAAAACGATATAGTGCAGAAAAAGCTAGATCTATGTTCAAAACCTTGTTATTGAGTGATTCAGAAATAGAGTATTCATAGTATTTAGACTCGACAATAATTTTGTTGTTGTTGTGATGATGGGTCGCAATATTAGTAAAAGTTATGCTAAAAAGACAAGATGATCTGACTAGTGGATGCCTTCTATTCCAGCACTATCAGTGCCTCAGAGGAATCGAGTAGTAATGATTCTGATAACGAAACTGGTACTTTAGGGATATAGCGCACAAAATAAGTCGTCCAGTTGTGTAAATAAAAATAATAAACTTGACTTGTAAATAATATTGTTCTGACGTCACATAAATTTATAATATTTTTCATTCTGGGACCACTTACACAAATGTACATAATTTCATTATTTGTGGACATAAATTAATAAAATAAACTGTATCTTGGAGGAATTTCGATTATGTTGTATAATATTTCAAAACAAATGGATAGCAACAATTATAAACATGGAAAAAGGTAAGTGAATTACAATATTTTTAATTAAAAATTACCTATCTTGAATATTTTATATTTTTAAAAATATAATTATTCCTACAAAAAACCACATATTATAAATATATTGCTATTTTCATTTTCTGTATCGATTTTCCTTTCCAGTGGTGTATAACACATACCACATTTATCTAAATTATTATGTGAAGTAGTCAAATGAAAAAGGCATATGGTGAAATTTTTTTAAACAGGAAAATTAATCTGGTCCAAAACCTAAAATAACGTGTTTCCTGTTCTGGTCCTGAAAGAGTTAAAGAACCTTTGACTATTAAAAGCTGAAAAGAGTGTGTCAAATGGTAGCTGCTTGACTTGGACCTTATGGCTAAGCAATTAAAATGCTAAAGTCAGATGTGTCAGACTAAAAGGCACAGATATTGCTTCTTGCCATAAACTAGCAACATAAAGTTTCTACACCATTTATTTGACGATCACTGATCAGGAGGAGAGAACCAGTTTTAAACTATATAGGAGACAATAAATAAACCTTGAAAAAAATCCTCGGGATTCCATACCACCAAAGGCAATCACAAAATTAGATGGAAGGATAACTTTATTTAAACTCTACATCATTATCAAATCACGGTGGTGAAGACTTCTAGAAGAGTTAATACTTTGTATTTCTTTCAACATCTAGTGGGGTTGAAATTGACAAAAGCGACGACATGTTAGTGATGGGAGATTTTAATGGAAAGCTTGGGAAACGCAACAGTGAGAACACTGATATCTTAAGAACCTTTGGCAATAAAACAGCTGAAATAAACGAAAATGGAAGCAGACTGCTGGAACCATGTAATCAAAATGATTTATTTATCACCAACACATTCTTCAAACATAGAGAGTCGCAAGTATACACCTGGTACAAATAGAATGACACAACATGCAGAAGCCAGATAGATTTTATACTAACAAGACAACAGAACAAGAAAAGAGTAACCAACAGTAGAGCAGTCCCTAATATTACAAATGACACGGATCACAAGATGGTTATGATCACACTAAGACAGCCAAAAATAAAGAGAATATACAAAAACAAACAAAAGAAGCGAAAAGAACAGACAATAAAAATAAAACAATTAAAAGATCAAGAAACAAGGAAAACCCTAGAAGAAAAACTAACAGAGGAATTCAAGAAACTCCCTAACGAAGTATGCACAGTAGAAGAAGAGTGGAAACAATTTAAGAAAACAGTAACCAACATCTCTAAAACAGTTTGTGGAATGAAGCTAAGAACAAGAGTAGGGAAAAAGAGCACCCTGTGGTGGAACGAAATAATCAGAGAAGCAATTAAAGAAAAGAATAAACTGTTTAAAAAATGGAAGGAGAACAAGAACCAAGAAAAATATTTAAAATATGCCTTAGTTCGAAAAAGAGTTAAAATTTTGATCAAAGAAGCTAAGCAAAAGAACTGGACAGAATTTGGACAAAACATGAACAGGGACTTCAAGACAGCCACAAGAGATTTCTACAAAGCAGTAAAAGCCACAAGAGCGAGAAAAGAAAACCATGATCCTACTGAGCTGATTAATGACAAAGACGGACAGCCAATATCAAATAACCAACGTATGCAGCAGAGATAGAAAGAATATTTTGAAGACCTGTTAAACATACCATCTACCAATAAGGCAACAAAAACCATACTAGAACTCACAAATACTGAACCCAACATCATGAAAGAGGAAATCGAAGAAGTAATCAAATATGCACCAAGAAATAAAGCACCGGGGATAGATAACATACCAATAGAAATAATAGCAGCAGCAGGAGAAACAGGAGCGCAATGGCTGCACAGAATGTTTAATGCAGCATGGCACCAACAACAGGCCCCAGAAGACTGGCAACAGGCAATCATCATACCAATATGGAAAAAGAAAGGTAGCAAAAAAGATTGCAATCAATATAGAGGTATATCTCTTCTCAGCCATGTAGGAAAGCTATACGCCAAAATCTTGGAAAAAAGGCTGAGACCAATAATAGAACTACAGTTAAGCGATTCTCAAATGGGGTTCCGAAAAAAAACAGAGGATGTGCTGACGCACTATTCACATTAAAACAACTTGCAGAAAAAACGACAAAACACAATCAAAACTTATACATAGCCTTCATTGACCAGGAAAAAGCATTCGACAGAATAAACAGAGAACAGCTGTGGGAGATACTAACAACATACGGAGTAAGCCAACATCTAACCAACCTTATTAAAAGTCTTTACATCAACAGCAGCTGCAGGGTCAGAACAGCAGCAGGCTACACAGACCACTTCGAAGTTAAATCAGGTGTAAGACAGGGGTGCATACTATCCCCCAACTGTTTATTACATACACTACTGTTTATTACATACATGGACAATATATGCAAGCTAGCCAACCCATCAGAGACAGAGGAGATCAACGAGCTTTTATTTGCAGATGATCAGGCACTAATACATGAAACAATAGAAGACCTACAAGAACACTTAAACAAACTCAACATCTCAGGCACAAAACACAACATGAACATCAACAAAACAGAAGTCATGAATGTTGCCAAAAATAAACAGAACATCAACATAACTATAGAAGGCAGACAACTAAAACAAGTAGAGGAATTCAAATACCTAGGAAGTCTAATGACAAACGATAATTCACGATAATAAAAACGATAATAAACAGCAGAGATAGAATCAAGATGCAACAAAGCTTGTCAAATCATTGGACAGTTATCACCACTATTGTCCAACAAGGAAATAACTCTGGAGGCAAAACTAGCACTCTACAATACAATCTTTATCCCAACGTTGTGCTACCAATGCCAGACCTGGACCCTAGATGCAAGAACAATAAGAAAAATAACCTCTACAGAGATGAAATGTGTTAGACGAATGACAGGAAACAGTCTGAGAGATAATATCAGAAATGAAGAACTGAGAAAAAAGCTAGGAATAGCCCCCGCCATAGAATATTAAGGAAACAACAGATAAAATGGTTTGGCCATGTTACAAGGCAGAAAGAACAAAACACAACACAACGAGCCTTCAACAAACGTTGTGAGAACACCAGACCCAAGGGTCGACCACAAAAAAAATTGGTCGATGGAATATTAGAAACATAACAGCAGCAGAGGCGAACAGAAGAACAAAAGACCGCAAATTATATCTCCCCTCGACGCTGAAAGGCAGATGAGGAAGGAAAGAAGAAGAAGAAGATCTAGTGGGGTGTAAAAGAAAATGAATTGAAAAAGAAGCAAATACTGCAATGTAGCGTATTTCATATTATTATCATTGTAGTGGATGACCAACTAATCTGGTACATGTGTTAGGTTTCAATTGAGTGATATGGTATGGAGTGTTAAAGAAGTGTCCTTGAAGGAGTTCTGCAATTTGCTTCAAACATATAATTTTATGTGGCATTTGATATGTTGTTAATTTATTTGTTAAGAGGTTTTCCTCACCTATTTAGTTACTGCATTTGGATGTTAATGATTGCTATGGAATGTTGTTTGTCTATATTCCAAACTGTTTAATTACTGTTTCTGGATGATTTTATGCTACACATACTCTTCTGTGTGAGAATGAGAGTTCATCTGTGCTATATAGGGCCAATTGTGACCTATGGAAGCGAATCATGGACAGTAAACAAACAAATGAAAAGACGATTAGAGGCCACAGAGATGGGATTTCTCAGAAGAATGTTGAAAGTTCCCTGGACAACTAAAAAGACCAATGAGGAATTTCTCAAAGAGGTCAACACAAAACAGGGCTTCTAAAAACATCAGAAACAAACAATCAACATTTTTCAGGCACATCATGAGAAGAGGAAAGTTGGAATACTTGGTTACAACTGGCAAAATACAGGGAAAGAGAGAAATTACTAGATATCTTGGTGTCATGACATGGAAAACAGTCAACAACAGAATTGATACGATGCACAGTGGATAGAAGCTTGTGAAAGGGCATGATCGCCTACGCCGACCGGTATGGCACATGATGATGATGACTCTTCTTCAAATAACCTTGTTTCTAATTAGGTTTTAATGAGGGGTCAAAAATACATCATGTTGTACATCTCATAGGTTAGTAAGGCATGTTTGTTGCTTACTGATGACCCTCGTCAACATTTCTGATTAAATATATTTTTAAAAATTGCTGTGTACTTGTTTTTAATTTCTAAGTAGTAGTAGGCATGATAGAACAACAATATTTTAAAAACTACAACACAAAAAGTAGACTGCTTTCTATAAGTGTTAAAACATCATATTTTTGCAGGACACATCACACCATTCTTTTATCTGCACTGTTTGCCTTTTTTTTTCAACTCCAGGTAGCCATGAGAGCTCTGGGATTTGAACCAAAAAAAGAAGAAATAAAAAAATTAATAGCAGAAATAGACAAGGAATCAACAGGTAATTATCTTGTGCTGTCTCTGCATGAAGGATGGTGTGCCATTTCATCTCTTGTCTTGATGGTGAGCACTGTCATGGTTTCTCCTGATCATTTCTTAATTTTGTCAGTCCATTTTAAGTCTTCTCTAGTCTGACTCATTTGCCTTGTATTTTCTTTTCCAAAATGACTTTTATTGGATTATTGTGTCTCTTTATGTGTTACAGCATTTTCTTTTTAAACTAGTTTTTAGGTAGTTGTTACATGATACAAGGAATGGAATTCCCTTCCGTAACTTTTGCTGATGACATTCTGGTATATTGACAAGGAAGAGACAGACTAGAAACCACTTCCACATTGCAAAATGAATCTGATCGCATCTCTTCCTGGTGTGGAGTATCAGGTGCATTGGTTAATCCTAACAAAGCATCAGTTTCATTGTTCTCCCTTAACAATCATATTGCTAACATGGTGGTACAAATGGGAGATGATGAGGTGACCAGGGACAGGTTAATGACATACCTTGGAGTTTAGTTTGATCTCAGCCTGTGTTTTTGGGACCACATAGACCATGTGATAACAAAATCCCGCAAAGCATTGGCCACCTTGAAGGTCATGGCAGCTGCCAACATCGAGCAGAGGCTACTTACCCTTCTGTTCCAAGAACTAGTCCTCGCACCAATCGAGTACTCTGGCAATTCTTACTGTAGGGTCTGACCAAAATTTGTGTTTCACTTGCTATTCCTGGATAAATTCCCCTGGAGCTATTTAATTTATATTATGATCCACATATTTCATATTAACATTCATAAGAAAGTCCAGAATCCTACTCTGTATGAGCCATGATCGCAGAAGAAGATATTAACAGAGATCAACTATATTTGTTTGTACAACAACACAGTTTAATAATTTCTGTGAGTAAGATTTAATTTTTATTACTTCATATATCTATCTGGGAGCTGCGATAGCTCAGTGTTTAGTGAACTGGACTACAAAGGACAAGAGGTAGGGTTCAATCCCAACTGACGGCTTCCAATTCACCCAGCCTTTAATGGGTACCGGATTTTTTTCTGGGAAAGTAAAGCGGCACGTGCGTAATACCGACCACATTACTCTAAAAATCATGTGCCAAAGGTCTGTAAAATATTATGGTCACTAACACCATATTCCCTATACACCACTTTGCATGACAGGGGTACTTTACATTTTTAAAAAATATCTATCTATCTGTTGACCTTTCAAGCAGTGGCTGGCCCATAAGGCATTGACCCAGATATTCTTTCTCTTTTTCTAAATTTTCTTTCTAACAGTCTCAATCCTTGCAAAAAACATTTACCAAACCCACCATTTGTCTCTGTTTTGTGCAAGCATATCGATCTCATTGAGGGAGCCGATTCCTGCTGCCTTTGCCTCTCTGATCAATGTTCTCAGTGTTTCTCTGGGTAGGCCTCTTTTCCTCCTACCTATGTTTCCCACTTGAGGACTTGCTTTCCTATTTGGTTATTATCTCTTCTCATCACATGTCCAACATATATCCATCATCTTTTCTTAATTACTCTTGATGCTAGTGGTTGATTATAAATTTCTCTAATTTCCATATTTGTTTTTAATTCGTTCCACACTATACCAACTATTTTCCTTAGACATTTATTTTCAAATGCGTTCAACTTTGTTTTTATGTCACTTGTTGTTTTCCAGCTCTTACATGCATATGTAAGGGTTGATAGTATGTTTGATTTGAATAGTCTAAGTTTTGTGTTTGTGCTGATGAGTTTTGATTTCCACAACTTTTCAAGGCTTCTGAAAGACATTGCTGCTTTAGCTATTCTGATTCTAATTTCTTTACTTGTATCACCTTCCCGATCAATGTGACTTCCAAGATAGACAAAGTGATCAATCTCTTCTACTGGTTTATTTTCTATGTATATTCTGTCATCTGTTAGAATTTAGCTTTTCATGATTTTAGTCTTTTCATGATTGATATCATGCCCAATTTTGCTGGCTATTAATGATAGTTCATTTGTGTTTACCTGCATCGTTTGTATCATGATGAGGATTTTGTCATCGGCAAAATCGAGGTCCTCCAACTGGTCTCCATGTATCTATTTGATGCTTTTTTTACCAGTGCAGCCTTTCTTCATTATGAAGTCCATAGCAACTCCAAATAACAAGGTCGATAAAATACATCCTTGTTTAACCCCAGTTTCTATTGGGAAACATTCACTCAGTCCTACCTCTGTACAAACTGCACATGTGTAGCCATCATACATGTCTTTGATATTTATGATTTTTGATGGTATGCCATATTGTTTCACAATTTTCCACAAAGAATCTCTATGAATCTGTATATGATTCATATATACTATATAAAAAAAAAGTAAAGAGACCCGTCATGCCAAGTGGCGCATAGGGAATTTGGTGTTAGTGACCATAATATTTACAGACCTTCGGCACATGATTTTTGGGGTAATGTGGTCAGTATCACACCCGTGCCATTTTGCTTTCCCAGAAAAAATCCGGTACCCATTTAAGGCTCCGGAAGCCGTCTCTAGTTTTTTGTAGTACAGTTAAAGAATGACTGAGCTATCACGGCTACCTATACATACTACTTCATATAGATATATAATATATGAGACATGTTCAAATGAACCCCACCCCAGTGGTTTTATTATAAACATATGTAAGGTACATCAGCAAGTGTGGCAGAATTAAATAAAGCAATTGTTATGAACCAGGTACTCATCAGAGTTTATTAGAAAAAGTAACCATGGACATTTTGACACATATCCCACTGTTTGGGTAGACAGCAGATGCTGTCCAAAAGAAATAACTTTGGTTACTCATTGAACTATTTTGTCACTGAGGTCATGACTCATCAGAATTTAATCAATGTCTCTTTAGAGTTTCTTTTTAAAGGTCTGAACAAATGAAGTCACATGATGGCAGATCGGGATATTATATATATTTTTAAAATTCCTTTTTATTGTTGATATAAATAGTGTTAAAAGGGAAAAACTATATTAAACATCTTTTGCAGATTCTCCATTCTCAGGATTACAAATAATTTCTTTTTGTACCTCAGATGTTGTTCTCACTGTTTCCTTTTTCGTTTATTTTTCCTTTATTAATCTTTTTGAAGTCATTGTTAAATATATTTTAATACTAATATTAATATAGAATGCTTAGTTAAAAAAAACAAAAAAGAATCATCAAAATGAACAGATGCACAGAGACATTTGTACAACAAATATGCTAGCAAATGAGGAGGTGGCCTCAGTTTTGGCTTAGTTTGAGTTTCACAACAGATTGGTCATACAAAAGAAATTGAAAAAATAAAAATGTTTGAGTTCTGAAAAAAAAATATATGACATTGAATTTAGATGTCAAATTTTATTTCTGAACCAAAAATATTTTTTTCGTCAACTTCAAGCACTGACATACCAATGCTCATGTGTGGCAAATTTTGCCAGAAATGTTTTGAAGACATTTATATTTCAATGTCACTGAACTGCAATAATTTATCTATAGTGATCTCATTCATGCAGATATTTAAGAATGTTAAAAATTTTTGCTAGCTTGCACCCAAACAAATTTAACATTTTATATTATTTTCATTGCTTGCTTTGTAAGATTGACAGTTTTTGTTTTTCTGCAATTTGGTGCAAACCAGTCACTTGCTGTTGAGTGAGTGAGAGCTAGCACTTTGTAGCATTTCTTTAGTGTCAGTAGGCTGTCGTCAGTCTACTTTTGGTTTTATCATTTCCTTATTGAGCACAGTTTCAATGGGCAATATTGAGTTATTTGCGGGTCATCATCATTGCACTCCGAACATGTCCATAGGTGCTCAGATCCCCTCCTCATCAAGTCTCACAGTGTCCAGCGACTGACAACTCCAGTTCTGTGTTGGTTGATTAGTCTTCTTACATGCCCACTAAGTTTCTTGTTTCTGGCTGTACCCATCATAACTCCCATCTCTTTTGTCCGAAGGAGTGATGTGGACTCGTGGTTGTTGAAGTCCTGTGTCCTTCCCACTTCCCAGAGGGCATTGATGATGTCCGCCCGATCCATTGGTTGATCTGTATCAACAAAGAAGTTAAATTGTTTATTTGTATCAGCAGATACCTTTTTAAAGGTATCACTAGAGGATTTTGATCATTTATCAGCTATCATATGGTCATAGATGTTATCGATGTTACTACAACGTTGAGATAATGGCTTAATTGAATCTCGCCTCATCGCTTTGGACGGTCACCACTCGCACCATCATGACTCTACCCATTGCACATGTACAGAGCCCGCCTCCACATTTCTGATCATGCTCATCAAATCACTCAGTATGCAGGTTTGGGTGTAGTTTTGTAACTCTAACCAGATGAATGCCCTGGTCACTGCCATCACCTCCATCGTCATGCTACTCATGGTCATAACATATGCACCACTGTCTTCCTTGACTATTCTACCTGCTGAGTGTGTTGTAAATGCCCATGCACTCCTTTTGTATTGTATTACAGATCCTTCTGTATAGATGACTGCATCATTCTCATCTGTGTTATCCCACATGAGATGTTGACCTCCTTATCCACTCCTTGCCAGTGTTGATATTGGTGAAACCACAGACTTGTTTGATGACATCTTCTGCTCGGTCCACCCATGATTTGCCCCTTTTTAGCCTGACACCCTTCCCTGTGTTGAGCTCATGATGCAATGAATGCTCTTTATCTGCACTTATCATCAGGTATGCTCGTGCCCTCCAGATCTTGATCCTCTCATCCATGGTTGGGAAGTCTAGAAGATACCTCATTGCTACACGTGTCCCTTGTACACCCCAAGATAATGCGTATAGCTTCATTCTGTATTTTATCCAGCTGTCAATTTGCATCTTACTGACAGTAAGAATTGACAATAATTTATTTTTAGTTTTTATATTTTAAATACTTTGATCAACCAATAGAAATCAACCAAGAAACCAATAGAAAAATATGTTCTCTATGTACTTACCTAGAGAACATATTTTTCTATTGGTTTCTTTTTTTTTCAGAGCTTGGAAATGAGGAGGAAATGATGTCGCGGTTCTGCCACAATGACAAAAATGTTGTGTTCCTGCATATGCCGTGTTCTGCTTGCTAAACTTCAATTGTCACGACATTAACCCTAGGTCACGATAGGGTAGTAAAATTTACAGCATCAAAATACAAATTCTTAAAATTTGACAGCTCATCATGATCAAACATTTCCCTTCTTCATGTACCTTCCTAATCACTACTGTAGGTGACTCCTGAGTGTTGAATTTGTTCTATTGATGCTGAATTTTTTTTTTTCTTTTTCATTGCGTGAGATAGGATCTTGTTTAATGCGAAAAAATTCTGCAATTTTCAAGAAATTGGTCTTTTTTTTGTTTTTTTAATTTCCTTGGTCATCGGCTGACATAAAACAATCCTTTGTAACTCAGGAAACACACTGTGGGGTATCTGAACATACTGATGGACTTATGACAGCCGTAAGAATAGACAATATAATGCATCCAGTCCATGCTGTCAAATTTAATGTCATAAATCAACCTGAGCCAGGATATCCAAGTTCCTGTGTCTCTCCTAGTGTAAACACACAGCTGTGTGTCAAAAATTCAAAGAAAGTACTATTTTTAGAGCTCCTAATGTTACACTTAAGTGGTAGTAATGTTTACTATGGTATTGTATTGGGGGAGTCAACATCTACTTATTGTAATCTAGGGTTAAAACAATGCTGCATCTCAGTCTGCACCCAAAATGCTGTGGTACCCTTCGACTAATAGGTTATCAAATATAGTAGACTGATTGTGACATCAAGATGACTTATGGTTTATCTGTTTTTCTTAAATTGGGGTAGACTCTTTCTTCTACCATATTAGTATGATTCTCATCTCGTAACATGTTAAATTGCCATTTGTCTAGATAGTGGTAAATCTCTCTATCTCCATTACTTGACAACAATTTGCATTTACACTTCATCGAAATAGTTCGAAAGAAAACTCATGTCAATTAACGATTAACAACTATTTTAATACAAAAAAAAAAACGTATATATTGAATACTGACTTGCATTCTCACATTTTCTTGACTATTTAACAGTCAGTCAAAATCTAATGGAAAGCCTCAAATCTACTCTAATTCACAAGTAGACTTGTTTTTGTTTTTGTTTTCTACTATCTATTCTACTATAATCTTTCTGACAACTTTTAATCCAGATGCTGGATTTTGTTTTGCTATTGTTCTAACTAAACTTCAACCTAGATGTTAATCTCTTTTCCAATAGAAAACATATCTACTCAGCTCAAATCTTAGATCTAGAATCAATAATTAAAGTTCTTCACCTTCATCAACTATCTTATGTGACTCCCAAGTCACCTGAAGATCTTGTTTTCCCAACAACTGACAGATATGACTTTAACCCGTCCGAGACTTAATTCTCCTTATTGTTATGGGCAAATCACTCTATTATATATTGTTAATTTCATTGTTATCTCCAACACCATAACAGTGAGTCATTCATTCATAACTGACACACCCAACAAGCAACTGGAACCATCAGTGTACATATACATTTTGTTGAGAATTAAAGAGTACTAATGGTTTTACCTGATATACTGTGATGTCATCTCTAATATCATTGAAAAATGAATGACTGGGATATACCGTTTTTTTTTACCCACAGACTTTATTTGAGGTCACTGAAGTATAAGCTTCAGGGCTTGGGGGGGAAAAATTGTTCTTTAAGTGTTTATGTCTTTTTGACTGCAATAGATGTGAAAGCAGATCCAAGAATCCAGTCAGCTATGCATGTGTTTTACAAGGTTACTGAGAGTATGAGCACAAGAATGCCACATGAACCATTTCTGGAAGACCGAGCATTGTTCTTAGCTGGGAGATTGCGCTGTTGTTGGTTGAAATATTGTACTATTATTTATACACATTAATGTATAGTAAAAAGTAAAGTACCCCCGTCACGCCAAGTGGCGTATAAGGAATATGGTGTTAGTGACCATACATTTTACAGACCTTCGGCACATGATTTTTGAGGTAATGTGGTCGGTATTACGCCCATGCCACTTTACTTTCCCAGAAAAATTCCGGTACCCATTAAAGGCTGGGTGAACTGGAAGCCGTCGGTTGGGATCGAACCCTACCTCTTGTCCTTTGTAGTCCAGTTCACTAACCACTGAGCTATCGCGGCTCCCACAATAATGTATGGTATACATTAATACACTAAGAGTGAAAATGAGTTACAAGAAATGTTAGACGTTATAGTGAAACAAAGCAAAAATAAAGGACTCAGCCTTAATAGCAGAAAGACAGAGGTAATGGTAACAACAAAGAAAAAGACATCACCTCAGTGCAAAATAAAGACAAGTGGAACAGTAAATGAATTTAAATATTTGTGAACTTTGTTAACCTCAGACGGAAGATGTACAAAAGAGGTGAGATGCAGAATGGCTCAGGCAAAAGCAGCTTTCCTAAAAATGAGGAAGATACTATGCAATCCATTTTTGACAATAGAAACAATAAAAAGAGTTCTTAAATGTTACGTAGAGCCAGTCTTAACATATGGATGTGAATCATGGACAATAGGACAACAGACAAGAAAATCACTGGAGTCTGTAGAAATGTGGTTTTACAGAAGAATGTTGAGAGTACCATGGACAGCTAAGAAGAGTAATGAAGATGTTCTGAGAGAGGTCAAAGCAAAAAGAGAGCTAATTTCCAATATTAGGAAGAAACAATCATCATTTTTTGGCCATGTAATGAGAAGAGAACAGCTGGAATATATTGTAACAACTGGGAAAATTGAGGGACGAAGAGATAGAGGGAAGAAAAGAGAAAAGATACCAGACAGCTTAAGAGAATGGCTTGGCAGAAGGTCAACAACAGAAATGATAAATAACTGTCGTGACCGAAAATTGTGGAGAGACATGATCACCTATGCCAGCAGGCCCGGTACTTGATGATAAATGTATGGTATGCTTCAAGAACAATCATGGTGTATAGATCCTTCAAGTTACTTATTTCTTTCTTGTTTTTTAAAATTATTTTTAGGCACAATAGATTTCAATGACTTTCTTATGCTGATGACTCACAAAATGAGTGAGAAAGATTCCAGAGAAGAAATCCTCAAAGCATTCCGTCTTTTTGATGATGATGCCACTGGCAAAATCTCATTCCGCAACCTGAAAAGGGTGGCCAAGGAGCTTGGGGAGAACATGACAGATGAAGAGTTACAGGTTTGTCTTACTATTTTGAAATGTTTTCTTAGTATTATTAGCCTTTGGTATTTATGTTTTTGGTAATTTCTCACTTCTTCAAACATATTTATTTTTCTTCAGTCTTATTTGTTTTTCTCAGTCTCATTCATGCACTTGGTGTTATTTCCATAGAACTGTAAGCCTCACATTAACAAATATTGAGTATTCTAAACAGCATTATTTATTTATTACGTAATTTCTGATATTCATATATGGTTTCATTTATATATTTTTTTGCAATTATTTTTTCTAGTATTATTTTGTTTCAGATTTTAAAATGTAATTTCTGAGTATTATCAATCTTATCCTTTTTTAAAATTTAATATTACTTTTTTATGATACAAAAAAAAATTTCTTTAATTCCAGAATTATTTTACTTGTTTGAATCTGACTTTATTTTGTGACTTACCCAAAATTAAAACCAAATTAAAACTTCTATATAATTTTTGTTTTATAATATAAATAAATATAATTTAAATATATAAAGCCTATCATATATTGAATTAAAGAAGGAACATTATACAACATGGATATAATATCTGTATGTTATTAAATCATTTAGTGAGTATTTAATGCTTTCTGGACTTTGACAGACTTTAGATTTTCTTTATGTTTGCACCAAATCAGTTTTCCATTTAGAAAAATTCCATCTCGTCTTTTTCATTTTACAATTTCACACACAGTTAAATTAAAGCTAAATTAATGCACAGTATAATTAAATGTGGTACATGTTATGCATTACCGGAAAGGAAAATGGTTGAAGAAAATTAAAATAGCATTATATTGGTGATATCTGAAGGAAAAAAATGTATTATTTATTATAAATAGTATTCAAATATTCAAAGGCAGATAATTTTCAATTCCAAATTTACCCTGACTAGAAGTGTGTTGCCATCCATTCTTTTCAAAATTGTACACAAACTAATCCAAAGTTCTTCAAAATACACTTTACTTGATGCATTTATGTCAACAAATAATGAAATTAGGCACCAAAGAAATAATAGACTACTAAGTAGTAGTGGGTGTGGCCCCTATTTGTCTGAAATAAAGACATATTTACATTGAAAATTCAATCAATCTATCTACTGAATACAGAAAATACCATGTGGTATTCAAAGAAAGTAATTATGAAACTTCTTCTAGATATCGAATACAAGTATTGGTGAATATTTATACAGAATCATTATTTTACTTTACAATATTGACCATACTCGGTCTGAGCCGATGTGTCACTTTGGTCCCGTAGTACCTTTATAAGTGGAGCCAATATATCAGTTATTGGTCTGGAAAAAGTTAAGAAGTGAAGAAAGAATAAAGTTAAACTAAAAAAAGGAAATATAATTTGTCAAATTATAATTCCAGATAAATTTTCAATAAGATCAGGTGCACACTTAATTCCGTGTGTGATTTTTTTCAAAGTATGAGTATGTCTTTGTAAGATTGTATTTGTATCGTTAAGTAAGTACGTCTTTGCAAGTTGAATATCCCATTCAGAGAGTTCAGTGCTGCTTGCTTGAGTTCACCCGATGACTAAAGTATTCTAGAGTATTCTAGTAGACTACAGAATTACTCTTCATCATCCGCCCTTAAAAGGACGTTAAGTGGGTGTGTCTGCGTTGTGTTGTGGTTGACAGTACAATTGTGATATTTGCGCCTTTCGGCCCAACACATCCGACTTCAGCACGAGAGAGTTCAGTATAATAATGGAATTAATACTTGATGTAGAAGTAAAAAAAAATTTTGCAAAATACTGGAGAATTGCACAATGACCTGACCAAGGTCCATCACAACCTCTCCTTGAGCAACACTAAACACTCCAATAACATAAAATCAACAAAGAAAAATAGCTAGTAGTTGAAATCCCTGGCAAAAACATCTCGCCATGGGAAAAAGATACCAAACAGCTGTGAAACCTAATCCAGAAGTAAGCCAGAAAAGAAGACTCAATGGCCAGCCAACTCAAGAATATCCTCGAAGAAACAGGAAAAGACAACACTTGTAAAATGACAGCAAACATCCTTGCAGATTACAAATGAGATGAGAGTCAAACCATGATATCCAAACTATTATCCAAAAAAGTAAACGAAGAACTCAAGGGAAACAAAAAAGTCAAAATCCAGCCCCATGCATGATGGCACTATTCACTATAGAAGAACTTGAAAGAGCCATCCCAAAGCACAAAGCCTGGAGGGCACCAGTGAAAGACTGCATCACAAATGAGATGATAACAAATCTGGAACAGATAGCCAAAGGAAGTATCTCCTTATATACAACCATTCATGGAGTGCTGGAAAAGAACGTTGGAGAGAAACAATCATTTAAAAAAATTACAGCTAAAACTGACAATCTGTAGAACAATCAGCCTACAAAGCTGTCAGGGTAAAGTGATGGAAAGAATGGTGGACAACAGACTTATAAAATACTTAGAGGAAAATAATCTCATAACAAATCTTGCAGGCAATCTTCAGAAAAAACTAAAATGCAGAGGAAAAACGTATCACTCCCAGGAGACTGAAAACACTTCCCAGGAAAAGAAAAGGGTTCTAGTCTTTTGGGTACAAAATCTTTTGACAAAGTGTGCGAAAAAAAAAAAAGGTGTCCTCCTCGAGCTACTGAAGAATAGTCTATCTATTGACCTTTCGAGCCGTAACCGGCCCATAGGGCGAAGACCAAGATACACCTTCTCCTATATGAATTTTTTTGTTCTAGCAGTTTTCTTTTAAAGATATTTTATCAAATCTCGCCATCTGTCTCTGTTCTGTGCAAGCAGTTCTATCTCATTGAGGGAGCCGATTCCTGCTGCTCTTGCCTCTCTCATCAATGTTCTTCTCAGTGTCTCC